>CM031942.1:40687486-41287486 GCA_018703725.1 Brassica juncea | reverse complement strand
ACGATAATCCCTTTACTTTTCCCAATTCAATCATTGTCGAATTTCCAGTTTCATTGCTCGGAGTTGAAGACAAATCGGTGTAGAGATATTCAGACTAGGCTACAACAATTTTGGCAAGCCTGAAATGTTTAGAAAGGGGTGAGATATTGGGGTTGATATGTTGTTGATTAATGGAAAGGTACACATGTTTCTTATTTCAGTTTACCAGTTAATGATTGCTTACTTTTAAAGTAGTTGTTTTCTTATACATCATTTCCTTTTTCAGGTGGTGCTTTTACATGCGTTAACTAACTTTCTCAGGTTTAACACCTTCAAACATTTCTTGAAAGAAAGTTCAGTCTATGACATGAGTATTTAAGATTCCAACTAAATTAACTTTTTTACGACTATCGATTTTTATTCTATTTTTATTAATCGATTAGTAACAACTACTTATGCTATTCTACTTTGAACTAAACAACTTCAAACAAAATAATATACTACGGTCGCTAACCACTATCAAAAAGATCAGAAAATATCATTTTTTTTACATATTTTCATTTTACATATTTTAACATATTTTCTTTACTAAGACCATATAATAAATTATAAATTTAAGTAAGAATACAGCATACGAATCCGGCGCGTAGCGCCGGAATATCACTAGTATAGTTTAAAAACAAGTCAATTTTAAAAAAGCGCGGAACAAAATCATTCCGATACCAACGTATTGGCAACATCCAACCAAATTTCGATCTGGAATGCATCATTGATTTCTCTTGTATTCGTATTTGTCATATCATATTTTCTAAAATTAGATTGTTTCTCAAGAGCTTGTTTTGACTTTCTTGATATGATATATCATATCAACTTTTCTGTTATTGTTTTTTATAGATAATATTAAATAAAAGAATTTTTAAACAAAAAAAAAGACTACACACTTGTAATAAGTGCCATTTCCAAATAATCAATAGTCATTGTGGACTTAATTGTCCAAGGTTACTTGTTAGATTTATTATTGCCTTAGAATATCTTCAATGTAAAATTTTAGTTTTCTCCAGAATAAAATAAATCTATTATTAAGTAGAAAATAGAATATGGATGGATCATTTTTTTATTTCAAACTACATTTTGGAAAGTTTGAAGTAAAATATAAAATGGGGTTGAAAATAGGTTTGGGCATCCGGGTCTTCAGGTCGGGTTCGGGTCGGGTCTTGTCGGATCCGGGTCCTTCGGGTCCTGGAAATTTAGACCCATTTAGGTACCCATAATTTTTCGGGTCGGTTCCGGGTCGGGTCTTGTCGGGTCCGGGTCGGTTCGGGTAATACCCATAATTTTCGGATTTGGGTCGGGTCCAGGTCGGATCCGGGTCGGGTTCGGGTCGGGTTCAGGTATTTAGGATATAAAAGAAAATAAAATATTCAAATTCCATCAAATTTAGTCAAAATTTATCATATATATCTAAAATTTTACAAAATAACTTAAAATAAACTACTAATAGTTAAAATAGAACATTTTTAATTCTATATTTTACATTTCAAACTTCATGTTACTTAGAAATGTTACAAAATAATGATAAAGATTGTTAATAAAAAGATATTTTAAAGTTTTAAAGTCGGGTTTGAATCGGGTCTATTCGGGTCGGGTCTATTCGGGTCGGATCCTTTTGGGGTCCGGATCTATTCGGGTCGGTTCTTTTCGGGTCCGGGTCCATTCGGGTAGAAAATTTTTGGACCCAATAGGTACTTGTAAATTTTCGGTTCGGTTTCGGTTCGGGTATTTTCGGGTCGGTTCCGGGTCGGGTTTTCGGGTACAGGTTAAAATGCCCAGCCTAGTTGAAAATGATCTTTCCACCACCAAAAGAAAATTAAGAAATATACTTTAAATGGCAATAAAGTCAACTAAAGGAGAGAAAAGTCAACTCTTCCCACTGTTGTACTTATTTTCAGTTATTTGCTCTCAAAGTCTCAACCTTTACTTGTTAACAACCAGAGAGCGAGAGAGAAACAGAGTTCCTAAAACAGAGAATCTTTCGGGTTAGAACCAAAAGAGAAGCTCTAAAGTCTAAACAAGGTAAGAAAAGAAACACCCTAATGGTCAAATCTGAATGCAACCGAGACTGTTACTGAAGCTTGCTCACATCCCAAGCCACTCTCATAACTCCAAACCTCGAATTCGCTTCTCCAAAAGTCCTCCCAACATCATCAGATCCATAAGGGATGCTCATCTTGCTATAATCATATAACCCACTAAGCTCCATTACATCAACCACACAAACCTGTCTTGTCTCCAGGTTTAAACCGTACCACTCACCATCTGTTTTCAAAACTGTTCCCTTACCGACCTCGACTCCTCTCTCGTCCACAAGCATCACTTGCTGCCCTCGCTTCAGCCCTTCTGATGATGATGATGATGCAGCAGAAGCTTTATCTGCAAATGGTGTTGTTGGTTTCTGCTGTTGCCAACTGTTTTCATCTCCAGGACTCTCTGGTAAATCCCCTGAGCTATTATTATCACGAGCTGGCCCTTGCTTGCTTGCTCGAGCTAGTTTTGCTTTTCTGTTATTCAGCCTGAGAACAAAAAAGAAAAATATCAATGTAAGATTGAGAAATAGAGATAGCTAGAGAGAGAGAGAGAGAGAGAGAGAGAGAGAGAGAAGCAGGTACCAGTTCTTCAGCTGCGCAGATGTAACCTCAGGACCCTGCAAGCTGAGTTTATCAGCCCATGTCCGTATCCAAGCTGAGTTTCGCTGCATATCAGGTTCATCAACAAGCGCCTTCTCCATCATCGCCATTTGATCATCACTCATTATACTACGCTTCCTTTTCGTCCTCTGCTTCTCCAAGAGAAGAGAAGCTTCAGCTCTCTCATCCTCCTTCACCTCTCCCGGGGAAGAACTCACTTTAAGCCGCTTAGTAAAAGTGCGAGCCAAATCTCCATCTTCAACCTGATCAACCGAACCTTTCCCTCTGTTAGAGCTTGTTTCTGAACCACTGGTTTCAAGATTGTTTGCATCTGCGTCGCTTTCTTTCGACCGTTCAGCTATTTCCATCTCCTCGTTCACGCCTTGCTTTGTCCCAGCATCTTCCACTCGGACATCAGAATCCTCTGAAGCTTCATCGTTGTTGAGATTCACAGGCTCTTTTCTCCCCTGCTTACCAGATGAACTCCCTCCCGCACCATGATTGTCCTAGAACCAACATAGCATCTTAAAAGTGAACAAGACCCATCTTTCACATATAACTATAACATATGATCCACAAAAGTAAAATGTCGCTGCATTTACTTGTATCAGTTAACTAAACAGATAATCATAAAACAATTTTCCTAAAGAGGTATAGTCGCTCAAGAAAAACAGTTTTGACGTCCAGTGGAACACTACTAATCCTCTACAAAGAGCCTAACGCCACCTAGCGATTTCTTTGAACATTGCAAGAGAGTAACAAGCTTTCACCTTCACCTCAGCCTGACTATCCTCAAACTCCGAACGGATTAGCGGCTCCAACTGTTGACAGAACACCCTGCAGACGACAGCATCCGAAAAAATATATATCAATACAAAACAGCACAGCTCGAGAACTATAGAAATGTTCTTTATTTGTCTTAAGGTGAAATGTAGAATGGTGTAGAGGTTCCTTCACCTCAAAATCATTAAATCTTCGACATTGAGGGCATTAGGAATCAAGAATTCTGCATGATGCAACAGAGAACCTACAAAATACAAATATATACATTACAATGAAATCAACAGAACATGTGTAATAAGAATGTGTCGGGATAAAAAAAGAAGGTACACACTTATGTTTTTGCAAACACTAGTGCCTCTCTGAGCTTCTGGAGTATATGAAGAGCTTGGTAATAGATTAACCAATATGCTTGTAGGATCCTTCCGCAATCCATTCACAAACGTTTGAATGAAACGGTTCCTGTCATCTTCTGCAGGTTTCAACAGCAAATCCACATAGTAAGAAACAAAGGTATGAGGACATGGTGAGGTTATCTTGAAAATCACCTGTGCAGACTTCAGGAACGAAGCAGTGAAGATTAGCCATGATTTTCACAATTAAGGATGTTCTTTGATGTGCATATGAAGACATGGTGAGGTTATTTGAAAAATTAAGCTTGAATTGAGGAACGGCCAATTCACCAGGAGATGAAAATGCACTTAAAACCCATCCAGATGAGGTAAACAGATCGTAATCAAGTGTTGCATCATCTTCCCTTGAAGAAAGATCAGAAGAGCACAACATTGACAAGAAATCTCCATGCGAGAGACAAAATACTGCGCTGAGAACCATAGTCTGTAGATAAAATTTAAACATCCGTCACACATAATTAAATCACAGATAAAGCAAGAGACTGCTGCAAAGGCAGGGGAGTATTCAATACTTACAAAATGTTTGGTGAAAAACCGTCGAAAATGTGAGTCATCCGAGAACACGTCAGCTAAGCGCATAGCGTTAAGTAGCACAAAACCCATTGGATACTCATGAGGAGGACTAGCCTTGGAAGCTCTAGAAAGGCCATGCCTCATTAATGCAAGTACCTAGATTACAGATATAGCATCACTTAGTAAGTTAACACCAACTTTTGTACAGAAATCTTTATTAGGACTAACCTCTGAGGCAACAGTCTGAGCTAAATGCAAGCTTCCTGCACGCTCAACCTCGTCAAGGAATGAGACACATTCCGCCTCAAACAAATGGTGCAACTACAGGAACAAAAAACTTTGGTATGAGACTTACAGACAGTAAACAGAGAAACACTATGCTAAGTTACACCAACCAGACTTACAAGTGAAAGGACTTTTGCTTTTATTCTAGATATGGAAGCTATTATCACGGCAGCTCCAACAAATTCAGGAGTAACAGTTAGTGATAGTATGGACTGAGCAAGCATAAGAACACCACCTTTTCCACATAGCTCCTGAAACAAGAATACACAAACGGTTAATCTAGAATTGATGAATCTCAAGGTTTAAGAAGCAAGCATTAGAGAAACCTGGTTTTGAGCAACACGGTCTCTAAACAGTTTGTGTTGGCATAGAGAGTGAAGGAACTGCAAAGCAGCTTCGGCTTGTTGGCAGTGGGTGTTAACGGCCCCTACAGAATTAGCACATAGTTTTTTCGGTTGGTCAGTTTGCCGATGCAGCAACTTCGTTCTTAAAGATCTCACAACATTGTGAACCGCTCCAAAAGCAGCGTCTATAAACACATCAACCTAAATGTGAAACATAAGAATCAGATCAACAAATCCCAACGCAAAAGAACACAATATCTCAAGTACATCATGGTGAAGTTCATACCTTAGGGTGGGCAAGCAAGACTATAACAAGATCTTGGGAGTTGGGAGAGATGAGCCCGTGCATCAGGTGAAGAGAAGAAGCCACCATTGTAGCTTCTATCAGTGAGTCATTATCTGATTTCCAGCTTTCCTGAAGAGAAAAAAAAACAGAGTTGAATCACAACTTGAGAAAAGAGAGAAACCGGAAGAGACAATTGTTAAGTTTCACGGGCTTCCAACTGAAAATCAATTAGTGGTAAGTGGGGTTGATCCAAGTATTTATATATAACTCTCGATGTAGATAGGATCTTTACTCATAACCATTTACCTTTCTATTACCGCCAAGAGCTATCATTGTAAAGATGACAAGATCAAGCATCTGAGCTGTTAATACCACATCATCAAGCAACACCTATCATGACAATGCAGACAAAAAAAAACAGAAACAAGAATTTTTCTAAGTACTTTTCCAGCAGAGAGAGACATAAAGTCCAATTCTTGTTTTTCCAAGAATACAGAAGATCAAACCTGGTCGAGCCTCGGATGACGAGATGTTAAATCGCAAAACGTATTCAAGAGTCTGATCCCAGACAACAAATATCGAAGCTTGTGATCCTTATCAGAAGATATGAACACTGATAAGAGGTGCAGAGGCAACATCCGTACCAGTTTCTCTACATCTATCTGTGTATCAACAACTCAAAATCAATACTCAAAATTAAAAGAAAAAAACTCAAGAAGAAACATTCGAAACTCAAATAAAATTTTGCACCTTTTTTTCAGGTGATGCTCCTTCTTCTTCGTCTTCTTCTACATCGTTGTAACAGATACAGAAGTCTTCGTTATCCTTAAGAAGCTTGTGAATCTCCAGAGAGGTCCGCCAATGCAAACCTTTCACAGCTGCAACTACTTGTTTAGGTTCCAACAACCCACTCATGTCAACACACTCACTGAAGCTTACAACAATTAGCGGCCAGGGAGGAATCAAAGAGTAGAACTTTGTCTCGACTTGATTTAGGTTATGGCAGATGAGAACTGAGAATGAATTACGACGGAGGGAGGAATCAAAGATTAGAACTTCGAGTGGTTTTGAGCGTTAGGTTATGGCAGAGAAGAAGGTAAGAAATGAGAACGAATTGGGAGAAGCGGAGGAAGATATTTTTTTTCTGTTTAAAGGTGTAATGGCAAAACGGTAAATAAGGTGAGGTCAATTAGTGGATGTAAATGACACACTGCGTCTCTTCGCTCTCTGTCAGCGACGATTTCAATTTCAAACCCTAATCAACATTTTTGGTTACAAATGTCGAAACGATGAAGACAATCACGTGAGAGAACACGTGATGTTTTTTAGAAAATTTCGTTTCGTCAAAGCCCAAATGATTGTTTTATCTGGCCCAATTTCTTAACGTAACTTTGTTGACTGTTTAAAACATCATATATTTTTGACGCTTTGTTTTTTTTTTTGAATTTTTCTGAACGAAAAGGATCTGAGGGAAGCTTCTAGACTCTAGAGGGTGGAGGGCCTGGAGGCCATTCTATTTCAGGAAGAACTATGTCGACAAGTATGTCCTAGAGGAGATGTTATTCATGGAAGTGTTATTCGTGGTGTTTGGCTTAGTGCTTCCCTCCCCTATGGTGATTCATGGAGGGTGTAGTATAATGGGAATCACTATAGTCCTAACGGGATAGAGGGTGAAGTTTAATGAAAATTACTACACTTGACAGGATGAAAGGTGCAGTTTGACAAAGAGAACTGCAGTTTAATGAAATGGAGGATGCAATCTGACACAGAGGAATTCAGTCTAATGGGATATAAGGAAGTTTGAGAAACATGCAAGACAAAATAATGGTCATGTTACATTCATGATGACTATAGGTTGTCATCTTGAAGGTTCTCTGACGCTCAAGTCAAAGCAGGACCTCAAGACAACACTTATGGGTTGTTGCAGCCTAAACACGTGGTGGATGCTCTGAAGTGTTTGAATTGGTAAAGCTCTCTAAAGGATATATATATATATATATATATAGGCACCACCAGAAATGATGAAGTATTTCATTTGTCCAAATATTGTTTTTGTTTGGGATAAAGTACTGATTTTGAGCTCTTAATTCACACTGATGTTTAGAAAATAATAGGAATGTATGTTACCTCTGCACCTCCTAGCAGTCTTTATTATATCTCCTGATAAAGCTGCCTTTGAAATGTATTGTCTGGGAATTAGGCTGTTGAATACATTTTTAACACTGATTGCCTGTTAAAATGTTATATATATATATATATATATATATATATATATATATATATATATATATAGTTTACACATCCACACAAAAAGCTCAAAGCTTAGAGTAGTTTTATATTTCCGCTTTAATAAATAAGATACATATGTTTCGGATTTGATAAGACTAAAAATGCATACTATGTAAAGATCTAATCAATAATATCATCTAGTCTCATTAGAAAAAGAAAAATTGACTAACCCAAAGCTTAGAGGGATTTTACATTTTCGCATTAACTAAATAAGATATATATGTTTCAAATCTGATAAAGATATTGAAAATGCGTACTATGTAAAGATCTAACCGATAATATCATTTAGTTTCATTATTCATAAGAGAAAGAAAAATCGACTAACCTAAAGCAAACTTTGTGGAGCGGCTTCATCGCATAACATAGAACAAAAACCGTTGTGGTGGAGGACAAAAAGACCTTTAGTGTGCTATATATGTACACTATTGCTATAGCTAAACGATTATTTTAATAAACTTCTAATTTTTTTATATTCACTAATAAAAATGTGAAAATGTAAATAAATCAATTTATAGTAAATGTAACATATTTTTATAGTAAATGTAACATATTTCTTATTAATAAAATTCATTAGCATATTAGCAGATCAATTTATTTTTCATACATGGTTCAAGATAAATTATTTACTCCAAAACATATATATTATATGTAGTTCATATAAAGTAAGACTCAATATTTTGGAGATTTTAATTGAAAAGCTATTTATTGGTTGTTGAGAATTTTGTAGTTATGTTTGGATTTATCATTTTGTAGATGCAGTTGATAGCAAAGACTGACATGCATTTTGGTAAGATAATATGAAAAATGTTAGATCTTAAAGAAATGGCTCGTAGTGTTGGCTTTGTATTTTAAACCAATGTACTTTACATTGTGTTCTAATTTGAACAAAATTTTAGTGAAAATGATTATTTGACATAGGAAAATGATACATATATCTTTTTGGTTAGATTAAGTTTGATTTTTAGTGATTCACCATGTCTTGAAGAATATCCTTGTAGTTTCTTCTTAGGCTTATTCTATAGTTTCTATATTTTCTATCTAGTTTGGGTATTTGGTATCATTGTTTATGTTTCTAGCATAACAAAAATAAAATTTTCCTCTCTATGTAAGTATTAGATTCCCTAGTCATATTATTGTTTTTTAAAAATCTGGAACATATTAACTTTATATTTCACCAATATATCTTACCTTCTATATTTTATATTATACTTTGAATAAATTATATTTTACAATATATCTAACCTTGTATGTTTTATATTCGATTTTGAATAAAATTTAGTGACATAAAAGTCAATTTGTCATTAAAAACATTTCAGTAAATTCATAAAAAACGTCAACAACCAAGAACTAACCTCTCGTCGGATTTTGGTGTAATGGTGGCTTTTTGGGGACGTCTTTGCTTTGACAGCTCCATCAGCCACCACCATACTATTGCTCATTTTCTTTGTTTTATGAGGTGTTTATTCTTTTTTTCCGGCTTCGTGCTAGGAGACATTGACTTTGGAGAAGAAGAGGCATGTTGAGAATCAGGCACGACTTAAATTTTTTGTGAGCCCTATGCTTTACACTAAGATAGGTTTGTAAAAAAATTGTTTACTGTGATGATAAAATGAAAAAAAAAAATCTCTGTCCTAAAATTTGTGGACTAGAATTACTCAAATAGTTTAAAATATAATATAATATCCAATTTCAGTTAAAGGCACAAATTTATGGTTTCTTCTTCCAAATGATACACCTTCCTTTGCACATTTTGTTGAGCACTCTTTCCAATATTTGCTAGACAAAGATATATTTTTGAAAATACAGGACCTTAAATTCTAAAGAAATCTATAGAAAAAAAATTTGGACCATTGTGCTTTTGCACCGTCGGCACTCCCTTAGAGCCGGCACTGTTGAGAATCAATCTCTTTAGTGTGGCATCAGGTGGTCTATGGACTTCTCTTGGATCATGCGGATATCGATGGGTATGTTGTTTGGATTGGATTTGTTACATTTGAGCTCGATGTATTATCAGTTATTTTCATATCTTTCTATCTTCTAAAGTTTAAGAGACATTCATTTTATGTAGAATAAATCTGCTCTCACAATAGCATAATAATTCATTGATGGTTGATTAGATAATGTAGGTATTCTTTGAGTATTTATAGGTGATACTAGATTGTCCTTATTGTATTTCTGGTTAAAATCTTTGTTGAAGTCAAAAATCTTGTATGCAAATACTGGACAATGAGAAGTAGTTGTTGGACCGAGAAAAAAAACTAGAAACAAACAACCTACACATAGGGTGGCATAATGGTAAATTTACAAAACCTATCAGGGTAAAAAACGTGATTCACATTAAAAGCCAAACATTACATAAAAGCACAGGAGTCTCCACCAAGAGGGAGAGAAATTTGAAAACGAGTGGCCGTTGGGTTTCGAATCCAACCAGAAAAGGACAGAAATTCAAAAAGACAAATCTCAACAAAAAAAAAAAAATAATATCCAATAAAATAAAGATAGAAAAACCTTTTCGAGAACTTCAAAATCAAACTTACTCAACCTTCTTCTTCCAGAGAGAGAGAGAGAGAGAGATTCTTCATTGTTCGAGACGCACTTCGAGCGATCATTGTATCTAACTACATCTTTTGTCTCCTGCTAGCTCTAATCAATGACGGGGCTTGTGATGGTGACCAAAGCTACCGTTGGTTGCCGCGGAAGAAAAGGAGGAGGGAGGAGCAAATCCACCGTGGAGGAGGAGGAAGAGCAGAATCAGCAACTCTCTCTTGTTGAGTTTCTACTAACAGCGCTGCGTAAATCCGTAATATCCTGCCGCGTCGATAATAACAATCAAGACGACGTCGTAGGAGGAGGGATCTCCTCCGCAGCCGTTCATCACATGGAGATCGGATGGCCAACAAACGTCCGACACATCACTCACGTGACATTCGACAGGTTCCACGGCTTCCTCGGTCTCCCACACGAGCTTCAAGTCGAGATCCCATGTCGTGTCCCTAGTGCAAGGTAAAAATTAGCTTCACACTTTGGAAACTCGATCTGTAATTAACTAAATTATACGTGTAATTAGCTTAATTAATGCTTCTTAATTACATCTTTCAGTGTTTGATAGACTTTGACAATGCCATTTGTATAGTACAAGCCACTAGATAGATTATTCTGGAATTAGGCGTAGCCTTAACAAATTATAAATACCTTCACTAACATTATTAATTGATTCAACAGATTTAGACCAATTTATATCCGTTTAGACTAATTTTAACTTATTTAAAATAGTTTAAACCGATTTAATTTTCATAAATTAGATTCTAAGCAATTTTTTTCCGGCTATAACTGATTTGCCGCCTAGGCCATTGACATCTTTACAACACAAATGCAGTGTGAGTGTGTTTGGTGTCTCTGCGGAATCAATGCAATGTTCTTATGACGAGAAAGGAAACAGTGTTCCAATTATTCTCTTACTAATGCAGCAAAGACTATATTCTCAACAAGGTCTCAAGGTAAGGGAATTCCTAAATCCCAAATCAAGATTTATTCTCTCACATGTTCTCCTTTTTTTGTTAATCTTTGTTGTGTGGATGAATATAGGCTGAAGGGATCTTTCGGATAAACCCTGAGAACAGTCAAGAGGAACATGTGAGAGACCAACTCAACAGAGGTGTTGTTCCTGAGAACATTGATGTTCATTGCTTGGCTGCTCTTATCAAAGCTTGGTTTAGAGAGTTGCCTTGTGGAGTGCTTGACGGTCTTTCCCCTGAGGAGGTTCTTAACTGCAACACCGAGGAAGAATCTGTTGAGCTTATAAAGCAGCTGAAGCCTACTGAGTCTGCTTTGCTGAATTGGGCTGTTGATCTTATGGCTGATGTTGTTGAGAAAGAAGAGTTTAACAAGATGAATGCGAGGAATATAGCCATGGTTTTTGCTCCTAACATGACTCAGGTAAGAACCAAACAAAACAAACATAAGCTTGTTTTTTTTGTATCACATGGTTGTTTTTTTAGTACTGACTATTGTGTTTGTCTAACTCTAGATGACAGATCCATTAACGGCTCTTATGCATGCTGTTCAAGTGATGAACTTGCTTAAGACTCTCATCACCAGAACACTAGCTGAACGCGAAGGAACGACAAGCGGATCAGAAGAAGGATATTCATCAAACTCCCAAACTGACTCTGAGTCTGACAATGCACAAGACATGGAAGTCAGCTGTGAATCACAAGGCACAGATTCTGAATCCGGAGGAGAAGAAGTACAACAAGAACATCTAAGTCGCCGCTCTACCCATGAAGATGAAAACGATATGGGAATGGGACCAGTAAGCTCAGCAGAGAAATGCTTCTTGAGTCAGCTCAACAACAATGCTAGAGTTTCAAACAGCAGTATGTCTGAAGACTGGAGCCCAAAAGGCTCTCCACTGGTATCATTCACAGACGACAAAAACAACATTTTAGGCTCAAACACAAGCGACAACGACGAAGCTATGACCGTCTAATTCATGTCAGTTTCCACGGTCTTTTCGGTAACAATCACATTTGTTTGTAGCTTTGATTGTTTCTGCTTAATCTACTGCAGAGAACAACACAAGAAGGAAGAGCACTGGGTGTGTCTGTAAATCAATACAGAGATTATTGCCCACTTTGTTAGGGGTCTTTAGGGACTGTTGGTGCTGAGTCTGATTAGGGTTCAGCAAGGGCTGAACCTGTCTGTTGACTGTTGTTGTAGTAGTCCTTACTCCATGTTTGTGTTTGTGTGTTGTGCTGTTTGGTTTGTTGTAACAAAGATAATTTGATCTCTCTTTTTCTTATTTCATTTGGATCATCACTGAACCTTTCTTCTAAAGAACAACATCACATCATTGATAAAAAAAGGAGAAAAAATTCAATGAATTTAATGTTAATAAATCATAAAATGTCTACATGAATTTCGATAATGAACATAAATTACGAACTGTTATTTGCAGAAAAAAAAAGAGAGGAAGTTGCAGCTTTTGATTTGACGGGGAAATCTTTAACTCCCAATGAGATTTGGATTTATAAACAGATGCATCCATTCAAGATCAGTCCAAATCTTGAACCGCGTTGACCCGTTAGCCCGAGTTTAACTGTTCAGTTGGCCATTGTTGTTGTTGTTGTCTCTCTTAAGCTGGACTTTCAGTTTCTTACCGCCTAAATGGCGACCATTCATCATGTTAATAGCTTTCTGAGCTGCTGCTTGTGAGTCATAACTAACAAAACCTGCAACCAAAAGAAGATGCATTCAATCTTACTTTTTACAGTGACCAATCTTTAGTACCAGACATAACGAGAGCTTACCAAAACACTTGCTTGCACCAGTGGCTTTGTCTACAAAAACCTTAGCGCTCAGAACAATACCAAAAGGTTGAAACGCAGCGGAGAGTTCTTGATCCCCAAACTCACGAGGTATGTTATAGATAAACAGATTCGCACCTTCCGGACCTAAAGAACCATACATAATGTTACAGGTCTAAATGTATGGTGATACGCTAAAGAAAGAACAAGGTTTCAACTCTAACCTTCGGTTTGAACAATGGAACTCAAACCGATGCCTAAAGGTGTTGTCGACACGCCTCTGTGGGCAATGCCAGGTGATATAGAACCAGGAGAGTTACTTAGAGTTAGAGGGCGAGGACTCATAATCCCTCTAGGATAAGACAATGGAAAAGGGAGTCCTCGTACAGGGGGATAACCAGAGCCCGTGTAAGTTGTTGGAGGTAAGGGAAAGTTTCTACGGGCCAAGCGAGGTGGCACAGACTCAGGTGAGGCTCTTTGCAACGCGTTGTTATTACCTTGGTTCTGAATTGGTGGTAGCATGTAACCGTAAGTTCCAGGAGCCTGCTGTGGTAATGAAAAAGGAGGGTTTTATTAGTTAAGAATTTTTGAATGAAGCAAAGGTTACAGCTTAGGCTTTGCTTACATGATAACCGTAACCGTTATATGGTGGAGTATAACTCATGGGTAATGCTCCAAACAGTGAGGGATTTGTTGGATCAGCGTTAGCTAATCTAGCCATGTCAGATTGAGCCTTTTGGAGTCTTCTTGTGTGTCTCTCTTTTTCAGTGTCTGCCCATTTCACAACTAAAGGAACAGTTGAACCCTAAGAGGGAAGTAAACAACAAATGATGAGAATGTCACACTACACAGGAGGAAAGGTAAAGGTAAAAGAGGAAAGGTAAACAACAAATGATAACTAGCAAAAGCAATCACCTCCATTTTGTGTTTCCCATTGATGGATTCCATGGCAGAAACAGCTTGTTCTTTTGTCTCATACTTAAGAAAAGCACAGCCTAACCAAAAAAGCGTGATCAACACGAGGTAAAGCTAAATGAAAACCAAAGATTAGAACACACAAATATAGATTTCAAACCTTTGCTTGTTTGTTGAGCACCTCTAAGAATCTGTAGATCCTTTATGGACCCGTACTTGGAGAATAACGATAGAAGCTCAGCTTCAGAGACATTCTTTGGAAGCATACCAACAAAAAGCTTGTGCTCTAGATTGTAGAATACATTACAATACATCCATCAATTGCTGATACAACAATAGTAAATACAGAACAATTACATATAAGCAGATAAAACATGAAATAGTACCTAGCCTTTCCAATTCGCCGTCTGCATACTTTACTTGCAATAGACTAGCTGCCTGAGAAACATTAAAAAGAAAAAAAAGCTAGTTAGAGACCGATAAAGATCTAAGCTTTGATTATCATTCCACAAAATTGTCAAATATGGAACACACACACACACACACGTGTTGCATTTTTGTTCTCAAGATTTTTCAGGTTCTCATAAGAACAAAGGGATCATCAAACTAATTACACTCCGTCTCGATTAAGGGTGGAGGAAAGAAATGTTGTTATTTTTTCTAAGCAAAGCTCACTAATCTCATTTCTAGCAATTTAACTAAAATCTCCACTGGTTTCAATTTCTTGGGTTTGAAGATAATCATGTTATAAAAGAATGTCATAAGTTTCCAACAAAATCGACCCTTAAATCGAAAGATTCGATTCTGATTCTGGAAAGGAAAATTGACCTTCATCTAAACACAGAAAGAAAACGCTTCGTGGGAAGCATATACCAATCACAAATTGGCCTATTCTGGAAATAAACAGAAACCGAAATAGAAGAACAATGCAGTATTTAAAAAAAATAAATGAAATTCTCGGAGATTCTAAAACCTGACTCTGAATAAATATGTATGCTACAGAGAACATCATCAAAATCACATTCAAGTAGAAGAATGAACAAAAAAAAAAGTAGGAAAAAAAAACGTACACCAGGTAATGTCTTCTTGTTATGGCAAGAATTGACCAGCTTATCTGCTTCCTCTCGCGACGGACATTGCACAAAACAGCATCCTAAACCATGAGGAAATGTTTTTTCACAAAAAAAATTAGGGTTTTCTAATTCAAATAAATCACGAGCAATCACGAGAATCACATTCTCGAATTGAAAGCTTGAAAACTGAAAGAAGAAGACACCTCGAGAGGCGCGTGTGATCTTGTCCTTGATGATGTTGACTTCGTCGACGACAGCGAACTCTTGGAACAATGTAAGGAGCTGAGATTCCGACATATGTCTCGGAATTTGTCCCACGAAAACCTTAACGCTCTCTTCTTCTCCATTCTTCTTCTCCCTATTCTCCTCCGCCATTGTTGTCTCCGTCTCTCCTTCTTCTATCTCTCTCTCTCTCTCTCTCTGTTGAAAACGGTCGTCTCTCTCTCTCTCTGTCCTGTTCTCGTCGTCTTCTCCTTCTCTCCTCTGAGTTTCTCTCTCTCTCTCTCTGCAAATTTGTTTTTATTTCCAAAGTTTTTTTTCAAACTGAAGGAGCTGAAAACAAATTGGTGGAAATTGAGAAGTTGGAAATAAATTAAAAGTGTTCAAAAAAAAAAAAGGAAATAAATTAAATGCTGACAAAAATCGCCATTGCTGTTACGACTAAATTACGGTATTTGCCACTACAGCTGTACAAAAGGGAAGTTGAGAGAAATTTATGATGCCAGGGAACACTTGGGATTGTTTTGTCTCTTTGTGGAAATGCAACCGAATTGACCTAATTGCCCTCCCCTTTTACCCGCGCCGTTCTTGTGTGTTCTCTCTGTTATTTTTTTTATTCGAGATAAAATTTTAGTCGAACTTGTAGTTTGGTAGGTGATTCAGTTTAATATGATTAGTTGACCAAATAATTAATTTTAGTAAAAAAATTAACAAGAGAAACAATGTTGATCCGAAAATGTATTCTGGTTAGACATTTATTAGTTGCTCAAAAAAAGACATTTATTAATATTTTTATTTTTATAGAAAGGATAAATTATCAATATGGTTTATCAACTAGTGTAATATTATTCATTGAAATAGTCAGTTAGGCGTGGGCATTTTAACTTGGACTCGAAAACCTAAACCGGAACCGATCCAAAAATACATGACCCAAAATCGAACGGAAAATTTACAAGTACTTATTAGATCCAAAATTTTTCTACCCGAATAGATTCGGATCCGAAAAGAACCGACCCAAATAGACCCGGATCCGAAAAGAACCGAACCTGAATATACCCAAACCGATAAGAACTGATTCAAACCAGACTTAAAAACTTTAAATATCTTTTTATGAACAATCTTTGTTATTATTTTGTAACATTTCTAAGTAACATGAAGTTTGAAATGTAAAATATAGAATTAAAAAAGTTATATTTTTACTATTAATAGTTTATTTTAAGTTATTTTGTAAAATTTTAGATATATATATGATAAATTTTGACTAAATTTGATGGAATTTGAATATTTCATTTTCTTTTTATATCATAAATATCCGAACCCGACCCAGATCCGATCCGAATCCAAAAATTATGAGTATTTTAATTATAGATCCAAATCAACTCGGACCCGACAAGACTCGATCCGGAACCGACCCAAAAAATTATAGATACCTAAATGGATCTAAATTTCCAGGATCCGAAGGATCCGGACCCGACACCGACCCGGATGCCCAGACCTATAGTCAGTTACTATTTATCATTTCTGATATTGTAGTAACAATAATATTGAACACGTTTAATATGTTAATAAATATATCAGATATTCATACGCAATAATGTATAATACTACTCACTTCCGACCAAAACATTTTCGATCTTTTACCAAAAAAAAAAAAGAGAAACATATTTGATCTACCTCGAAAAGAGTTTGACCGTAAATCTCAAAAATAATGCAAGAGGATCACAACTGACAGGTCATTGTCTCATGGACAAATAGTCAGAGAAAAGTAGAATGGCGAAACCTTGAATAAATCGTGAACTAAGGGGCAAAACATAGGCATGACAGGCTGTCACGCCAACGCGACCGAAAAACAAAAGACTCGAGCAGCACCAACTTGCTCCTTTCTCTCCACGCCACAAAATTACAAATTTTTTCTTCTATTTCCAACATATAGCCCCCTGAATTCGTTTACCTTTTACGGTATGACCCTACAAGTTTTTAATGTGCATGTTCTATTCTTTCAAAAATAAATAAAACACACACACAGACACGGTCCCGCGTAGTCTTTTGTCAACATTTACAACTAACTTCCACCCAAACAAAGTCTACTAATTATTATTTCGTTTGGATAATTAGTTAATATTCAACTATAAACACAATTGTATTCTTCATGATAAAGACTAGTACTATTAGAGTGACGCACACTTCGCAATATAGAAATGATTAAACATAACCACTACGTATTTGGATAATTACATTTCAATTAAATGTCTATCCACCCTAATCAAGCAAAAAAATGCATACTTCACATCCAGAGTGGAAGTACTTTTCTTTATGATAAAAGTTTATGCTGAACCTTCGAATGGTAATTTTATATAAGACGTGCATATTAAAACACTACAAAATAAATGATCATAAAAAATTTGGTGGTGATTAAAAATAATTGGAGTAGAACTTAGCTGGAACCGGACAGGCTTGGCACGAACTGGTCAGTGGCTACATTTTGTGAAGTCCAGCTAGTGATCTTAGCTTCTCGCAGAGTATGAAAGTGATCATCGTTTGTGGCCCCAGCCGTGCGAAAATTGCAAAGCCTCTGTGCCAATGAAAAAAACGTTTTTATTTATTTTAAAAAGATTCTTTTTACTATTATCCTCAAGAAAGTGGTTCTTTTTCTAACCCTTTGTAAAGTGCCAGAGGGCCTTCTTTGCGAATAACCTGAAGGATGATACAGTGATACAGAACATTAATGTACAACGCAAGCAAGTCTATGTAATGTATAAACGAAGGGTCTGATATTACATTACCTTGTAACCGCAATGAAACCCGTTTCTGTAGATTCTGACGTTTTCAGAGGCTTGCTGCAACATCAAACGGGTTTTAATCATGTCCATGGGTGCGGTTATCAGAGTGCTTACTACACCTGCAACCACACTTGAGCTTCATTCATCACGTGGTAGACTAAGTTAGTTTCGTACATTTCCAACTATAACAATGGAATCAGGCAATGATTTTACCACAAATGAAGATGAAATCCTTCTTCCAAAGAAGTTCGTCTAACAAGAATCTGCAATTACAAGAAACTTTAGGAGCTGGAATGATAGAAAGCAGCATGAGGAATAATAGTCTTAGAATATTACCCGCTTGGTTTCGTCGTATGTTGCAAGCTGTGAGGCAGTAAGTGCTGCAGCCCTAGCCATGGCAGGACCAACTCCTTTCCATAAAGCTCCTATGCCTTCTTTAGAAACTATCTCCCTCACCTCCGCAATGGGAACTGCGTTGGGATTCATCTGCAACCTTACCTAAACAGAAAGGCAAACTGTTACACATCTTCTAAAACCAAGAGTGAGAAGCAGAAACTAAACCAATACTTTTAAGGTTTCATGATTTCATCAACCTTGACAACTTCAACCGGGTTGGTTAATGCAGTGGAAACCGCCCCAGCAAATGCGCCAGATGCTATCTTGACCAAGACATTGGTAGACCCGAGCGCCCAATCAAAACAGACCTTGGTGGGTTCGTAGAGTCCTAGTCTGAGACCCCCGTAGAGTACAGATCTAGTGAGAGCAGGAGTTAAACCCAAGTATAAAGACCTGGGTCCTTCCTTGTTCATTAGTTGAAGAAAGATTCCTGTCTGAAAAAAAAAACAATTAACACTAAAGAGTTAGTTAAACTAACATCCTCAATAACATCAAGAGGTTCAATATATGTTTCATTGTATTTACCATTCCGATTAAAGGGCCTCTTTGGCCAACATGCTGCATCTGCAATCTTACTTTCAATACATCTGGAAACGCAAACATTTATGATGAGTATTTGATGGAAGAACAACCACTACCACTTTTCTTATGCGACATCTTCTCAGTCCCTAACCTTATATGCCACAGCAGTTGAGAGCAAGAACATATTGCTACATTATCCATCACAAGTGCTACAAACCTAGACAGAAAACATGTATGTGCAGCGAATTGCATATCAAAAGAACTCCTAACCAAAAAAAATGGAATCGATCCGATGATGGAGGGAGCCAATGGTTTTTAATTCCTAACCAAAAAACGGGGATTCAAACGAGTGAACCAAAAGGCATGAGGAATCTAACCGAGAGGATGAGTGACGCCTGTAGCCAACGCGACGGATAGTCCGCTAGTGCCGAAATGAGACGCCACCATTGACAGCGGCGGAAGAAGATTCTTCGTATTCATCACTTGCGCATTTCCTTCAACAACTACACATATTGAAATTCGTCAAGGATGGAGAGAAGAAAATCTCGATTCAGATTATGATTCGCGATCTTTAACATACTAAACAACAAAATAGAGAGATGAATAGCATCGTGTCGCGCAAAAGATCCGACGAACCTGGGACTGAGGCAACCGGCGGGGAGATATCCCCGATCATTGTTACAAGAAAATCTTCTTGCGGAAATGTTGGGTTCCCTTTTGTCTCTTTTTTTAATATGCGTCGTGCGAAACGACGTCGCTTTAGTTAAGATACTTCTCCGGTTATTAATAACCGTTAGATATCATAAACAAAACTATACCATTGGATGAAAAACCATCCTTTTAAGACCAAAAGGAAAAACTCGCTGTCGTCTTCCTCTCGCTGCTACCCGTCTCACACGATGCCGAGGTATAGGGTTCTAGATCTTTATTATAGCCTTTACATATGTAGTTCGATATTAGGTTTTATTTGCTTAATGTTGATTTTCGCAGGTATTACTGTGATTATTGTGACACTTATCTCACCCACGACTCCGTAAGTCTTCCTTCCTTTTTCTCCTCTTTACTTATATGCGTCGCTTTGTTGTTGATGAACTTAACTTAGTTGTATTGAAATTAATCTCCGGCGGTGTCAGCTTGGTTTTAGATTTAAAACATTGGTTCGATTCTTGCTTATGGCTTGACTTAGTTACTTGCCTATTGTTTTTGAGTTATCAACTATCAAGTTTCACATTCTTCTCTTATCAGTTGTCACTCATGTTTTTATATGTTTTCTCCTTTTTTTCCAGCCATCCGTGAGGAAGCAGCACAATTCTGGTTACAAACACAAGGTTACATAAGGAGCAGTCTATAATATTTTATATGTTTTTTTTTTGTCTTGGTACCTCTGTTTAAAGTTAAAGAGTTTTGATGATGTTCAGGCGAATGTAAGAACGTACTATCAGCAATTTGAGGAACAGCAAACCCAAAGTCTGATTGATCAGAGAATTAAAGAGCATCTTGGCCAAGCTGCAGCGTACAATCAGGTTGGTGCTGTGTTTAATCAGCATATGCTCGCTAGACCTCGCCTTCCTATGATGCCTATGCCTATGGGGATGCGACCTCCTGTTCTCCCTAGACCCATGATGCCTGGTCAAGGTAATGTCTCTTACTAGGAATTATAAGTTACTACTTATAACCCGCTTGGTTGGTGCACGGATTTATTACACTTGATCAATCTGAGATTTGGTTTGTCACTTGTGTGATGTATCATGAGTCTTTGCATTCAGTTGTTTATTGTATAATTTGACATGTAATATTGTACCTTTACAGGTTACATGCCTCCTCCAGGAGTACCACAGATGATGGCACCACCTGGTGCTCCTCTACCACCACCACCTCCACAAAACGGTATTCTTAGGCCACCAGGATTGGCTCCAATACCAGGTCAAGGTGGTGCACCACCTCCTAATTACAGTGGACTCCCTCCTCCGCCTCCTTATCATACAAATCCAGCTGCTGCTCCACCAAGTGTTGGCTTCAACAATCCGAACCCTGGTGCTGAATCTCCTGAAACCAATGAGTAGAGTTTAGGGCCTGATGAGTTATTTTTCTCCTGCCAAAAAATAAAGCTCAGGACTCATTTTAACACCGTTTTTTTACCTTTTCTAGTCTAATCCATGTGAAGAGGTTTAGAATTGTTGTATTTGAATTGCATAATTTATGTACTAGATTCTTATTTCCAGAGAATGATGAAATCTCTTATAACAAACAGTCAGGTTTTTTAAAAGATTTTGATAAATGACTTCATTGCTTGCACCAACCAATAAAATGACTTCATTGCTTGGAAAATTTGTGTTTCTTTGGTTCCTTTTAGAAGAGACAATGCCTGCAGAAACACAGAAACAAAGAGTTTTTAGGAGATTTGTTGCGCGTGACCACTTTCTCTTACTATCTATTAAATGGGTTCGTTAGTCACACGAACTAGGATTGTGAATGTGATGACCTGTGATATGTAAGAAGAGTTTCATACCTGGCATATTCCAATTTCTGAATCACGATTCCATTAAGCAAAAGCTCTGCGGTGTAAATCTCAGCTCCTGCATTACAAAAACAAGTTAGAAGTCTTTTTCTTCTTCTTAGCGTAACCTCATAGTGTTAAACTGGCAGAGGTGACCTTGATCAATGAAAGGAAGACATAAATCTCTATCCTCTTCGCAAGATAGAATCAACAGATCATCAGGAATTTCTCTATCCGCTGCAGCAATTATTTCACTTATCTCCACAACCTGAAAAAGGAACTCATAACTATTCTGAAGAAGTGCCAAGATGTCTATAAAACAAAATATCTCTCAGTGGAAGTGATTTGCTCTTACCTGCCCCTGAGTCAACTTCACTAAGTGAGCAATCATACCTCTGTCCGGTTTAATGTTGGGAGTGATGCAGACTTTTAATCCCTATGAATAAATGTGACTTATAAATCTCTGATATTTGTGAACAAAGGGTGTTAATGAAAGCTTTGAGGATAAAGGCTCAACTGAGATAGATTGTAACCTTAAGAAGGGGATGCTGCTTTGCACGGGCCAAAGATGTACGCATGGAAAACCCTTCCTTTTCCTTTTTGCTATCTTTTAAGATGTAATTCTTCTCATCTAACAGGCATCTTGTTTGTCCACAGCTCTCCAGCCATAGTGGTGTAACAACAGGTTTACCAAGAGCTATGGCTTCCAACATCTTCCTTGTCCGACAAAACCTTTCGGCTATGAAGTGTGTTGACTCCGCCGAGGAAGCTGCTGGAGAAATTCCCAGTCGACCCATAATCTATGGAAGAAGAAAAGGATTCTTGATAACTAGTTTTGTGTGTACGTGTCTATAGTTACTCTGTTAAATATAATAATAATGAGGAATATGAATTAAACCTTCTTCTGCTGCTTGATTGTTTCGTCATCCAAATTATTGCTGAATAAGACACGAATATGTGCCAAGTTTCTTCGTCTCCTCAAGTCTTTCCACGTGAAGTCACCAACCTTTCCTGATCCTCCAAGCCTTTTGATCTCATTCGGAAGAAATGGCCTAGGCAAATCTTTATCACGAGAGCTTCCATGACTTCTACCGTATATTTTCCTTGGAGATGCATGGTTTGCAACATCCAAATCGACACCTGATTGGCAAGAAGAGGCTTGTCTTGTCCCATTTAATGATACTCGTAACCTACTTGACAGAGTGTTGGTTTCGCTTCTGTCTTTAGCTGAGCTAGCACCCCAATCTTTCCTAGGTGGGACGTGATGCCTTTGAGTAAGTCGTGATCTTTTAGCCCTGGGATGCCTCCATTCACATGAGTAGAGAAGACATGTTATAGCAGAGGCGTTTGTATCGGTTTTCTCTTTCACAGTAAATTTTCTCTTCTTCTTAGAGTTTCTCTTCTTGTTTGGAGCACTATCCTCAATGGTATCATTGTCCCTTCCACATAGATTACTGACCTGATCCCTCATTTCTGATTCACTAGCTTCTTCTACAGTGCAGGGAGCAAACAGTAAAGCACTCATTGCTTCAGCAGCAATCTGAGTGTTAATACCAACATCAATAAAATCTTCCTCAGGTTCAGGATGCTCCTTTGACGCTTTATCCTGCAACTGAGCATCCATCTGCGAGATTAGCATAATGCCCTGACTCAAACCTGATGGTCGTTCCATCTTGTTACATTTAGCATTATTCTCCTGCATAGATCTTCTTGTGGGATGAGTTGAGACTTTTCTATTCTCACACGGATCATCAACTTTAACAGGATCTTCTCTTTTCTTGAAGCATGTAACATTTGCACCAGCGACTGGAGAGTTTTGAGGGCCACTCACATCACACTGATCTTCACAGTCCCAATCAAAGACACTCATTTTCTTGGTTGGACTCATGGTCTTGATTCTTTTGGTCAGGGACTGACGTCCTTTTGCACCTGAGAAAGGTGGCGACTTCCTTCTCAGACTAGTTTCCGGGAGACTCACTGGTGACAAATCTAGATCTTTGTCCATCAAAAACTGGTCCACAAAGCCAAGAGCTTCCGCTTGTGTTGCATCTCCCGGTTCCTGAGAATCCAAATAATCCAGCTCTTGACCATGACTATCATCAGCAGTAATCCTCGAAGAACCTTGGAAACCAGTAACGTTATCACATTTTGATTCTTGTTGTCCTACACAATAAGATTTGATCTAGCTTAAAACAGCAACTATATGGATCAAGAACAACACATAGATATCTTTACCTGTCTGACATTCTTGATCATTGGATCCATCAGACTCCAAAAGTATATCTGCAGCTTTGAGGCTTCTCTCCAGCAAACATCTCGGCTTAGAGGAAGCGACACTTCCTTTTCCTCTTCCTTCGTCATCCTCACTATCATCCACCACTTCCTCGAGGCCGAGGTCCAGTGATTCTTCGTTAACCACGAGCTCCGTATCGTTGTAGAGATTTTGAAATGGGATTTCATGTAAGGAGAAATCATAATCATCATCATTAATCGCCTCTGTATCGTGAATCTCATCAACCTCAAACCCTAAGAAAATTCGAAAAAGGGAAAGTTTGTTCATCCGTCAAAATTGAATCTATCACCTCAAAGCTACAGTTATCTGGACTTCATGATTCGAAATTCGCGAGGCGGAAGGAAGATAAAATCGTTCGTAATCGCAAAAAACTCACTATGATCCGAAGAAGCTGAAGGAGACTTCGAATCGGAGGCGTAAACATCAGCGACGCTATGATTCACCATCGAAACTCGAATTTCAAGAAATCGAGTCGCGGTAATCGCCCTAGGGATAGTGACCGAGAAGAAACCCTAGAGGTTCCATTGACGATAGTGGGGCACGTTGGGCGGGAGAGAGACGAGTGAGAGCTATGAACATGGTTTCGAAAAGCAATTCTGTCGTGTATGTTAAGATATTTTTAAATGTAACAGAATTTCAAAAAGGGCGTTTGGTCTAGTGGTATGATTCTCGCTTAGGGTGCGAGAGGTCCCGAGTTCAATTCTCGGAACGCCCCTGTTTTTTCATTCGTGTATTTATTTTCCTTCTTTTATTTTCCACCATATCTTATTATTCTCTTACAGCAATATTGTTCTCGGTTTTATATTCAGCTATATTTCAGAAAAAAGGATAAAACACGTTTTATTCTATTCCTTCCAGAAGGAAACAAAACTACCTTATTCAATACATCTCGTGTTTTCTTTTCTTGGTATGAAAATTGGCCAAGAATCTTACAATATATGACATTTTCATATATTATGTATCTAATATAGTTCCACCTAATTATTAAATTTATAAGCAAATTCGCACATTTAAGAATCTTACAGTTTATCCATAAGTCAAGGAAAGATAGGCAACACTTTGCTTTTCTTTTGCCTTCTTCCAGTTTCTTTTTTAACATCCCATGCGATGTATCTAGCTAAATGTTCCACCTAATTACAATTATAAAATGTTATTGAGTAGTTTACATACATGACAATTAGCAATATATGTAGTATGCTGTAAAGAAGATTTATATTTTATCAACACTTTAGTTTTTATTTATAATATATATACACCTAGAAAACATCTGATTAGGTGGAACACCATTAGATAAATAGCAAATGAAAATTGGTCGTATGCAATCCAGCATATCGATGTGTCTGGATAATAACATCATAATGTGAATAGCTTTCTGTCGGCATCTGAAGATGGTATTGGTAGGTACGTTGTATAAGTGTAATACGTAAATTTAATTCATTAACAGACAGCTCATAATAAGCACCAACACATGCATGCCACAAGCATCATATATTTTAAAGTATTTTTTTTGACGTCCTCAAAAATCATTTAATCAATTAATGAATTTTGAAAAAATGCTATGACAAAAAATAGAAAAAATGTTCAAAAATCAATAGGTGATAATTCGATATTAATGTTTATATGACGTCTAGATGCCGCCTACAACAATTCTTAGACAAGTTTCGTTTATGGCTATTTTTGGAACATTGAAATACTATGAAATTATATTAAGGACTAAAATCTGTAGTTCAAAGATTACCCTCAGCCAATTAAGCTATTATATCGTATGTTGGTAAGAAATCAACACATGCTTGACTACTATAACATGTTCCTTTTTTGTCGTTTTTGACAAAAAACAAGGATCAAACTTTTTACAAAAACACATGCATGCGAGAATGCTACTGGTCAGCCACAGCCCCATTAGATTCTCTTTTCCTTGTCTCCTTCTCTATCCTTCAAGAATACACCTTTCTCTCTTCCTCTAAAGTCCACCACCTTTATGTATATCTCTGTTTCGCTGATAGTCTATATATATCTACTCTATACACAAACACAGAAACCCATCTCAGAACTCGAAGTTAGAAGGCGACAAAGACCGATCTATCTCAGAGCAATACACAAGACATGATTCAGATAAGGTAAATCTTCTTTTCCCAATACCTCTTTTCTCAGTTTCTGCAGATTTTAATAATGAACACTATTTGGATTCTAAATTTTTATTTTTTACATATCTGAAAACAGAAGAAATGCATTGATCAAGAAATTATATGTGGGCACAAACTTTGCCATCAAGGGGATCTCCTCTTCTGCATCATCTCCTTTAAGATCGAGGCAAGTCCCATACTAATAATCCCTTTTTCCAAAGAATCTGAACTGTTGACCTCTTTATTCAAAGTTCATGTGTTAAAGAATCTCTAATATTTAATCGAACCAGCTATAGGTTTATTAGTAGGCAATGCAATAATAGATAGAGATACCTGGAATAACATGTTCTGTTTTCATTTTTTTTTTAACAGATGGATCTTATTTATTCATTGTAAGTTGGAGGGTTTATGAATCTATTAAATTAGAGGCCACAATCTTAATTTAAATGTCTTTATGTGAATGTCAATATGTCATATACATTAAATAATTTGATATTACAAGTTGGGTTGCTTTCATTTGTCTTCTTCAACAAAACCTTATCTTGATGTTAGAATGATTTTCTTCTTTCTACCAGCTGAGAAATGTCAAATGTGTTAGCACTTATCAAAGAAAGAAAATAAAAGAGAAACGAAAGATTACTTCTTATATATAAAAGAAAAAAAAATCTGCAAGCCATGTTTGAACAGAAGTTGTTATGTTTTCAACTTGACTGATATGTTTAATTGGTTTGAATTCGTTTAACCACTGGTTTTGGTCAAAGCTTGCTAGACTTTCAAATCGAGAATTGTTTTTTTTTTTTCTGATTTAGTTTTCCAGACTAATTCAAATTTGAGTAATATAATAACACTTGTTAAACAAAAAAAAAACATCAGTGGTTTTGGTCGGTTTTCCATTTTGATTATGTTGATTTTTTAATATTGGATTCCAGATTCCAACCAACCAATCTGCAAGTCTTGTTTGAACATATGAACTTAAAAAACAAAGTTTGCATTCTTAGATTTAGATATATGAGAAGTCTTATCTAGTACTTAAGACCTACCTAATCTATAGTTGTCACACATTTTGTAAAAAGGAAGCTAGAAGGCAAAGTAGCTCTAATCACAGGAGGAGCAAGTGGGATTGGCAAAGCAACAGCCGGAAAATTCATCAGCCATGGAGCCAAAGTTGTCATTGCAGACATCCAACCGCAGCTCGGAAAAGAAACCGAGCAAGAACTCGGTCCAAACGCTGCGTTTTGTCTCTGCGACGTGACCAAAGAATTAGACATTGCAAACGCTGTTGATTTCGCTGTCTCTCTACACACAAAGCTTGACATTATGTACAACAATGCCGGTATCCCCTGCAAAACGCCTCCTAGTATCGTCGATCTTGATCTCAATGTTTTCGACAAGGTACTGATCCTATAATAACATACGAGATAACAGGTCTAAAGACAGTTTTATTAGGTTCTTCTTTTATGTTTTTTGCAGGTAATCAACACAAATGTTCGTGGAGTTATAGCAGGAATCAAACACGCAGCTCGTGTGATGATCCCACGTAACTCAGGATCCATCATTTGCGCAGGGAGTGTCACGGGGATGATGGGAGGTTTAGCACAACACACTTACAGCGTCTCGAAATCTGCAGTTATTGGTATCGTGAGATCGACAGCTTCAGAGCTATGCAGGCACAGGATCAGAGTCAACTGCATCTCCCCATTCGCAATCACAACATCATTCGTGATGGACGAGATGCGGCAGATGTACCCTAACCTCGACGACTCGAGGCTGATCCAGATAGTGCATGGCACAGGAGTGTTGAACGGAGAGGTTTGTGAACCGATGGATGTAGCTAACGCAGCGGTTTACCTCGCGTCAGATGATTCAAAGTATGTAAATGGACATAACCTGGTGGTAGATGGAGGATTCACAACTATAAAGACTCTAGATTTCCCTGCACCTGATCAAGTTTGATAATAATATTCATAACTCTTTTACAAACAAGACACTGTTCTTGAAACCTATGATTCTAATCTTTCAACTATCAAATTTATTGCTGCGTTAGCGGATGTGAAAGCTCCATGGAAGCTTTCTTGGTATGAAACTGAGGTTAAGTCTTGAGCCATCTTGAGCAAAATCACTCCCATGTCAGTTTCTTTCTCTAAGAGTGAAGTGTAGAGAGACTTTGCAGCTACATTACTGATCTCCACATTGGTTGGCTCAGGGCAATACTCATCATCCAACCACTTGTGTAGAGTTACTCTCAGCCATTCAGATTCCTTATCAAACATGTCAAAGATCAGTATGCTATTCTTGCGAAAGTAAGCAACTTTATCAATAAACTGAGAACCAGAAACAGAGAAACTTTGCTATATTTGGGAAAGTAAGCAACTTTATGAGTAAACAAAGAGCACCTCAATGGCCTTGGAAGGGAGCAACCACTCCTCTGGAATCTTGAGGGTTTGCACGACTGATTCTGAGCCTTCTTCTCCTTCATGGGTCGACGATAAAGATTGAAACTTTGGGAGTTTCAGCAGCCGAAGCTTCGGAGTAGATGTTAAGGGTAACCTGACGGATGCTCTTCGAGTCGACGCCGGAGAACCAAAGTGTTGGGATGATGAGAAAGGTTGTGGTGGATGATCGGCGGTTACGACGTTTCGAGTCACGTAAGAGCAAACCCATGACCTCATTCTTTCCCTCCTCTCGTGCTCTATCGCCTCACTTTGCTGATTACTCTGTTCAGTGGCTGCTAGTTGAGTCGAGTGAGTCAGAAAGATAAGATGACGTCATATTTACATCACAAGGCTGACAATGTATGAAAACTAAAAAACCATCAATTCAAGGCCCTTTTAACATCCTTTCTGATGGGCCTCTCCCAAAAACATTTGTTTCTGTTATATACATATACATGAAATTAATGTTCAACGGATCCGCTGTAGCACACCGGTTAATTTCAAATCTGATGAAAGCCGGGTTTAAAGCCAGGCAGCGGAAAATAGTTTTTTGGCTGTATTTTAAGTCCAACTAGTGATATTCCGGCGCTATGCGCCGGATTCGTATGCTGTATTCTTACTTAAATTTATAATTTATTATATGGTCTTAGTAAAGAAAATAGTTAAAATATGTAAAATGAAAATATGTAAAAAATGATATTTTCTGATCTTTTTGATAGTGGTTAGCGACCGTAGTATATTATTTTGTTTGAAGTTGTTTAGTTCAAAGTAGAATAGCATAAGTAGTTGTTACTAATCGATTAATAAAAATAGAATAAAAATCGATAGTCGTAAAAAAGTTAATTTAGTTGGAATCTTAAATACTCATGTCATAGACTGAGCTTTCTTTCAAAAAATGTTTGAAGGTGTTAAACCTGAGAAAGTTAGTTAACGCATGTAAAAGCACCACCTGAAAAAGGAAATGATGTATAAGAAAACAACTACTTTAAAAGTAAGCAATCATTAACTGGTAAACTGAAATAAGAAACCGGTATACCTTCCCATTAATCAACAACATATCAACCCCAATATCTCACCCCTTTCTAAACATTTCAGGCTTGCCAAAATTGTTGTAGCCTAGTCTGAATATCTCTACACCGATTTGTCTTCAACTCCGAGCAATGAAACTGGAAATTCGACAATGATTGAATTGGGAAAAGTAAAGGGATTATCGTCTGAACTCTCACACCGTCTATACATATACAATGAAATTGAGAAAGCAGGAACTAAAGAATCATTCAATAGGAGATAGTGGGATGTGTGGAATTTCTGGATTGATTATATGAACGATTACGTCGATTGCGTTAAAGAAGGATAATTGTAGAGGCTATATTCTCCATCGTCAACATCAAATACAAAGAAATCCTATAAACCAGTGTTTTGAAACCCGACCCGGACACTGAATCGGATGATTTACCGGATCACTGGATCATTGGATCAACCGCGAATGAATCGCGGATTAATAAATGAATTAGTTTTATTATATAATAATATATTAGCTATGAAAACAAATATATATAAACTAAAGTTAAGTATTTTAAGTGTACATACAAAATATTAAGAAATAGTTTAGACTATTTAAAAAAATTGTAACATAAGAGTTATGACATCTAAAAAAATTAAGACATAAAATTAAACTTACAATCCAAAATAAACTAAAATTAAAACATCATTGTAATAAATTGTCAATAACAAAAATAAAATAACACCAGATCACATCAACTAATTTTGGTTTTCTCTAAATTTTAAAACTTACCAACAAAATTTTCTAAATTTGTCACTTCATCATCTTTGGGAGTGTACATACAAAATATTAAGAAATAGTTTAGACTATTTAAAAAAATTGTAACATAAGAGTTATGACATCTAAAAAAATTAAGACATAAAATTAAACTTACAATCCAAAATAAACTAAAATTAAAACATCATTGTAATAAATTGTCAATAACAAAAATAAAATAACACCAGATCACATCAACTAATTTTGGTTTTCTCTAAATTTTAAAACTTACCAACAAAATTTTCTAAATTTGTCACTTCATCATCTTTGGGATAATCTTCATCAAGAGCATTCTCTAATTTATTATAATCAAGCTCGCCAGGTTTTTATTCTTCAACAATCCAAAACTCTGTTTTGTAATTCACATGATCATATGATTTTATTCTTTTTGATATGTAAATTAAAAATGTAATGATTTGTTATAAACTAAGTTAAATAAAAAATAAAAAAATAATTTACTCACCTTTCTTGCAAACGTAAATTGTAGTGTAGAGGAATAAGAAACCTCATCGTGTTTTAGTCTGTTTTACGGACGTGCGGCTCAAGCACAATCATGACTCACTTTTCTTGCAAATGTAAATTATAGTGTAGAAGAAGAAGAAGAAGACGGCAATAAAACTGAAAATTTAAAATTTTAATTAGAAATTTAGAATATAAAAAATAATTTTAAAACATAACTTGAACTAAAAATAGTAAAACACAAAAATTATCTATTGGTTCAACCAGTGCTGCAACATGTATCTGGTTTTAGTGAGTTTTTGTGTGTGTTTTTGGGTTTTTCACAAAACCTAAATCCGATTTATATTGCGTCACTGGATTTATCGGTTCAACTACGGATCCGGGTCAGATTCAAAATACTCTTATAAACGTTTGGACCTGTATGAAAGAAAGCTTAAAACCCCCAATTTATTTCACAATTAATACCAAAATTCATTAAATTTAAATTGAGTAAATATTTTAATTATTAAAAATAAAATGCCACATGGCATTTTTTACCCCAAGGAGATAAAAAAGTGTACTTTATTAGTATAGATTGTTTAGGTTTAAGCTGACAGAATAAGAAGAAAAAAAACCCATCAAATTAGAGGTGCTGTAATGCCATCTATTGATGGTTCCTTCTTTCCCTAGCTTGCTTTTGTTTCTTTGTTTTTTCATTGTCTCTTGGTTTGCTTAGTTTTCAACTTTTCAAACTTGAGACTTGTGATCGATACGTTTGTATTGTGGGACTGTCTCCGTCTGCGGGACATTCCCCAATCACCTTTGAAATAAAACCCAGCTTAAAAAAAAAGAGAAAATTTTGAAGTAGTGTATTTTTTTTCTCTTTTATTATTTTGGTATTATTTTAGCCATGTCTGACTCAAAAGTAGATGCGTTATGTCTTCCACCATCATTATCGGCATATCTTAAGCTTGTCTTTAGTAATACTAGGGGCATAGCCCCCGCGCAAGCGCGGGGCTGGATACATTATTGAAGCGTTGTATATAGGATTTAGTTGTTTGTATTTTTTGGACTTTTGTTTTCCATGTTATCTATAATGGTGAGAAATTGAACATTGGAAGGTACACATCTTAATTAAGTTGAAATAAAAACAACCGGAGAATTCATATGTTGATATTTTCCTATATTATCTTCGTAATGATTTGATCAACCATTTGTGTTATTAGCGGTTTTATGTTCAAAAGCTGAGGTTTATTGGGTGGTTATTAGGTAGTTGTTATTATATCAATCAAAAAAATATAAGTAAAAAGATATAAAAATCGGTTTTAAAAAATTAACAATTTATAAAAACAATAAATTAAATTATTTTTTATTTTACCCAAACTTAATTTCAAGAATATGGAATTGTACTATTTTTTTAAAAAAAATTATTAACTCTTGAAATTTATAAAATTATATAGTTACAATTTTTTTAAAAAAATTTTACTGGATTTTTAATAAAAATGATTTGTGGTGTACCAAAAAAGTCTCAAATAGGAGACCAGAAAAATAGAATTTGGTGTAGTTTATAGTCCAATGAAAAATAGAATTTGGTATAGTTTATGGCCAAAAAATAGAATCTGAGTAAACTCTTGTTTTTGCCGTTGTCGGAAAAGTTCACACAATTTCCTCCAATTCCTGTCGGTGTTTTACAGTGTTATTGATGAGAGATTTTCTTACATCAGCATCGTCTACTCTGAACTTTATATTTATAATTACTATTTAATTATATAATATAGCTTCTCAGTTTCTACAAACCGTTTTTGTTTAATTCAATCGTATAAATATGATATATATTTGACATATTTTATTGGTGGGGCTGAATCTTTTATTAATATAGCTTAAAAAAATTTAAATGAATCCCCTTTATATATATTAAAGAATACTTTTGATTAATATTATTTTAGGTTTGACATGTATGGTATGAATAATTTGACATATTTTGTTGGTGGTGTTAAATATTTTGTTAATATAGCTTAAAAAAGTTTTAAATGAATCCCTTTTATATATTAGAGAGTACTTTTGATTAATATTATTTTATGTTTAACATGTATGATTTATAAATTTTAGTGTTCTAAGATATTTTTTTTAGTTTAACTTATATCATTTTTAAAGAGTTAACTTTTATATTAAAACTAATTTGAAAAAAAAAACAGAGACAAACCAAATAAATGAATACGTTTTGTGATGTTTATTTCTTGTTCGAACACCTTTCGAATATTTTTTTGTTAAAGGGTTTACCTTTTCGAATATCATAGTGACGTTCTTTCTTAAATTCTCAAATGTCTAAATATGATGCAAGAATCTACATCGTCCCCATTTATAAAATAAAAGGTTAAAATTAGTGAAAGTTATTAATTTACCCAAAATATAAAGAAGTTTGTATAACAGTCAACTGATGTTATTAGTTTTTGATCCTGGATAGATAGATAGATGGACATAGAAATACACCTTTTTCTCTACAGACCAAAAAAACCATAGGAATCTTGCGAAAGACGGTCGATTTGCAATCCAATATTTTACTTAATCGTTGAAACTTCTTTAAATCTACGTCAAATGAACCGATATGAAGAATTGAGAAAGCATAAGGTACCAGTTGACTTACTTGGCAGCAGGAAGAAGAAGCAATGCTCACGTGCGAGTGTGCGAAGATAACATTTTACTTTATTATACAGAAGTGGTTAACTAATGTGGTTATTCAATCTTTTAAAAATTTGAGATTAACCACTATGGAATCAGCAGAACAATAACATGTTTGATGTGTATCATTGTGTAAATTTTGGAGGTAGAATCTACAGTTAAAGAAGAACAAATATCAGGGTAAAGTGTTGGACGTGTCCTCACTATATTTGCTTACATAAATCTATTTATTATCATCTTCTTCCTCCTCTATACCTTCTTCTGCGACCTCATCCTCCAAATCGCTTCTTCTTTTCAAATACTCAACTTTCAGTGATGTCGTTTCATCACAACTGATCCAAGCATCTCTTAGGCAGAACTCATAAGCATTTCCCCATTACCAATCTTGATAGGCTTTTAACCTTCTCTAACTTCCTTGTTCTTTGCCTCAACCCTGCTCGATCCTAAACTTTTCATTGTCCAACTAATAGCACTTGAAGAAATGTGTATAGCTTCAGATTCATCCATGGAGCTAACCTTCTGAAAGTGCCAGACGTTGTTGAATCCGGTAGAAGAACCCATAAGCTTCTTTGTCGTAAGGCGAGCAAAAAATAGCAGCTCGAGTCCTTATGGAAAGTTTAAGAGTGATCCGAACTTACACTCTCGCTTTCTGTTTTGCAAGTGACTCTTACTTTTACAAAATATATCATTTCTAACACCTTCACGATGTCTATAACATACCTCTTAGACAAACCAACAACCTCCCTTAGCAGTTTAGGACATTCTTCTAAGTGGACCTCTTGAAATTCTCAGAATGACTAACCTGTAACATGAAGAAAACAATCATTATATCAAGAATCTATAAAGTTTTATTGATCTCCTCAGATTTGAAGTAGCCGCTTATCATAACATTAGAAATGACATCAAGAACAACACCAGAAACAAGGGAACCAAATCATATTGACCTGACCAATCGAAAAAACAATTAATATGTGAAAGAACATTTCCTACAATAATTTTAGTGGAAAATTCTTACCACCATTAAAACCCAGTTAATCAGTAATCAATCACCTATATAGTACCTATAAACATTCCATTATTGGAAATAAGGCTAACTTTCTCTCCATTTGATGCTTTATTATTCCTGCGATTGTGTTGCTGTGTATAATAAGTTGGTAAGAAGGTAATTTTAAGGCCAAAAGTGGTTTGTTCTGCCTTGGAATGTTTGAACTTGTTCACCGTCTTTAAGTCAAATTCTTCCTAAGACTTGCTGTTAATTTCTCCCTACCTCACAACATAATAAGTTATAAAATCAGATTTTCATAAAATTTTCAGAGAAAAGTTAAGAACAAAACCTCAAAAGCGAATCGTTCGAAGAATTGATGTTTGCTTCTTTTTGAAGAGCCTGCATTACATTTCATAAAATAATCAGCGTATGATGAAAGCAAAACCTAAAAACGAATTGTAGATCTACCGAGACAATACTGCCTCTTCCAATCAAACGATTGTTAAGCGGTATTAGGGACTGATACTGGGTCCGAAAAAATCATTATGCAGAGCCTTCATAGATCTGAAGCAAATCAAATGGTCACTGTATATAAAACCAATTAAAAAATTGCAGATGAGAGATGAGGATGAAAGAGTTACCGGTGTTTTGATGCAGCAAGAAGATCTGATTTAAAGCTTGAGTTGGTGGCTTATCATGGAAGGAAATAGATTCGAAATAATCCGCACCAATTCATCGAGGAGGAGAACCGTGATCCCCATGAACTCTCCATTCTTGTTGATGTTCCGGGAATCCCAACACGGAGTGAGCAGTTCTTCAAAGGCGAAGAGCCGAAACTGGAGTAGGGTGTGTATATAGGAGGATGGAGAAAGCGTTACGGGAAGAGGAGTCGTTTCGTCGGTAGAGAATGTGTAGAGTCGAAGAGATCGAGTAACAAAAAATAATCCGCCGAAAAAAGAAGCGACCTCAGACGTCGAAGAATCTCGCAGGGAAGAAGATAATCCTAGGCGTTTGCTGGTCCTATAACTGCAAAGCCCACCAAATAATAAAACATTTATCCAATACCTGATGCTTACCGGACCAAATAAGGCGAGACCCAATTAAAAATAGAAATGATAGCTAACGTTAAAACCCACACGACAGGAAAAAAAAATGAGACCCACAAATGCTGTCCACGTGTCCTCTCTAGGAGGAGTGAACTCCAGCATTATATTATAGATTAGGAGTAAAAATAAATCAAAATTAGGTATTATTAGAAGAAACGTTCCTTAATTAAGGACAATAAACGACGTCTCTTGAGACACGTGTCGTCTTCCGTCCTCTCCCCTTCTCTCTTCCATTCTCTCCTTCTCGCTGCCGTCAATTCTCCCCTTCCTCTTGACTTCCGTCTTCGTCTGATTCACAGGGGATCCTTTTCTGGTCGAGGCTTTGCAGAACCCTCACCATCGTCTAACGAGTAAGCTTCCTTATCTGATTCATCTTGCAAACCCTAATCTGGGCATAGTAAAGTGTTGATTTTTATTGCTCAACTTTGCTTAAATCCTTGTATAATTAGGTCCATTTGGGTAATATTGATTTTCTGTTACTTAGATTTGAGGTTATGGAGATGCCCATGAACTTTGTACTGTAAAACCATGGTTGGATGTTATCAAAGAGTAAACTTTATTGTGTGGGTATGATTCCTGAAGTTTGTTTTTGCTCAGTTTAGTTTAGATTTTGATTTGTTGCTATACTTAGATTTGAGGTTATGAAGATACCCATGAACCTGGTACTGTAAAGCTATGGTTGGTGTTATCAAAGCAGTAAACTTCACTGTATTAAACTGTGTTTAGGACATTCATGCTAAGCTAACGTTGTTGTTGTTGTTCTGTTCTTGTTCTTGATAATTTTTTCTCTGTTTTGAGCAGTTCATTGGCTCTGTTTTCATTTAAGTTGAAACCGTGTGGCCTGTTCTTGTTCTTGTTGTTCTGTTATATAAGCAAACGTTGTTGTTGTTGTTCTGTTCTTGTTCTTGTTGTTCTTAATTTAGGGTTCTTTTATGTCTTAAGCAAACGTTGTTGTTGTTGTTCTGTTATATAAGCAAACATTCTTTTATACTAAGAGACAACATAAAAGTTTCTACCAATAATCTGCATATTTAACACTGTCTCTTAACAATATCTATTAATCTAAAAATAATAATAAAAAATGCTAAAACACCTAAAATTTGTCCCAGCAATAATGTTGCTCTTATGTGTCATATTATTATTTTTTAATTAATGACTGGATTTGAAATCTTAACATAATTAAGAAAATTAAAAATATGGATCTTATGCAGTACTACTGTCAGCAATTCCTTAGAACTAATACTGGTACTGATTTTAGCCTCTCGAAGAGTTAATCTGCGACTCTCCCCTCCATTTTTATTAGTATAGATTAAAAATAGATTACTTCATTTATGAAATAATGATTTTATGTTTACTTATTCATCTATAACAGAGTAAAATTCAAATATATTATGGAGTCATTCTATTCTACAATAAAAATAAAGTATAACATTAGAGATATACTTGGTGATTCTTCTCCGTTTTCATATCTTTCTTCTTTGAAAATGATAATCGAATGCTGGCATAAAGTTGCAACAATCTCTGACTCTTTCTCTGCCTGTGTTGTCAGATGCTGAATCAAAGCTTGGTTTCATGGCATTTGAGGGTGAGAATGGAGGAGTTAGTTTGATTTGTAGCACACTTTCTTTTGCTTCCTAGGGCTAATATTTAATGGTTATTGTTGCTGGCTACTGCTGTGTTACGTGGGGTCTAAGTATAGTGTAAGATACAAAAAAGAGTGTTATGTTAGAGCACCCTTAGACCATCTCCAATGATACTTCATTTTTTACTTTTTGCTTCATTTTGAAGCAACTTTTGCTCCAATGGTGTTTCATTTCTTGCTTCAAAATGAAGCAATGAACAGTACTGCTTCAAATTTGAAGCAATATTGTTCATTGCTTCATTTTTGAAGCTCAACTTTCTAAATTATGAATTGGTCCTTAACTTTTATTTATTCTTATTTTTACCGAAATAAATTAAATACGTTAATATTATCCAATTAATTTCAAATTTTCGACTATTCTTTTCATCTAATTAGATATTTATATTGAAAAAATAAGAATATTAGTTTTTAAGAACTTGAACTTGTTTAAAAATAATGGAAGACAAATAAGCTCACATTTTACTTCAAAACACTTCTATTAATAATTTAAAGAAAAAGTTATATGAGACGTTTTTATACAAAATATGGTGTTCTGTGTTTGTTTATTCATGTATGTAATAAATTTCTTATATAATAATATTCAATTTATATTAAGTTACAATTGTGTTGGATTATTGTTAAAACAAAATAATTTAGTAAAATTAGTAAACATGAAAAAGTATAAGGTGTTATTAATAATTAATGATAAAGTGGACATAGAATATACTTAGAATATTCCTTTTACAAGAAAGAAATGAAACAAACTATTGGAGAAGAAGTGCTTCATTTTCTGTTTCATTTTGAATAAAGTGCATTTTTGAAGCAGAAAATGAAGCCAACCATTGGAGATGCCCTGGTTAGTGTCTACAGATAAGTTCTAGACTAAAAAAAAAATATTCTAAACAAGCAAAATTGTTTAGTTAAAAGTTAATGTTTTAAAAAAAAATCGAAACCATTTACACATTACCTGTCAAATGAGTATTTTGGGTGTATTGGAATAACAGAAGATTTGGAAAGAGTTTTAAAATTATTAGTTGAATAACATAAGTTTTTAACATAACCCTCAAATCACATAAAACTCTTTATTCAATACCTCCCCTTAGAATCGTGCTTCAAAGTACTTTTGCAGAGAACTTTTTGGTTTTCTGTTTCTTATTTTCTTTTGAAAGAATTACGCTGAGGGTCACTTATACATATATTAATATCACTCTTAAGTCACTTTGTGCTCTTCAGACACTTTTCTCTTCTTTTACCCTGTTAAAATTCCAATCTTATCCTTTATACAAACAAAAACTTAACCATTTTCTCTCTCATTTATCGTGGCATTGCAATTCTGTCTCAGATCCATCTTCTCTCTCTTCAAACCCTCCGCTGCAGCCATCCCGATTACATCCCCAGTTGCAACTCCGATCCTAACTATTTCCAACTCTGCGTTCTGTGACGGCGAAAAGTCTCCAAGTGCTACTCTCACCTCGACGTCGATATCGAGGTTGGGATTCCCACCATGTCAAAAGACAATACCCTAAACGGTCAAGGATCCAAACGTTTGTCTCCATGGTCGACATTCACTTGGAGTATAAGCTCAAGAAGAGTAAAGAAAAGGTCACCGACATAGCTAGAAACATGGTTAAGTTTGTAAGAAGCTTGGGTTGCGAGAACGCCCAATTTAGTCCATCAGATGCAAGAAGGTTCGATTTTTTTTTATTTCTTTAGTTAGTTCTAATTTTAATTGAGACGCTAAAGATGGTGAAAAGTGTTTCACTTTCACCTACCTTTGAAATTCATTCTCTGCATCTTTTTTTTTATGTTGACCAGATGGAGACAGAGTTCATGTATGAAGAGGTCAGTGTTTCATTCATTTCCTGTTGGCTTATGTTTTTGATCTAATAAGAGTGTCTTTTTACAACTTCTGAAGATTAATTTTCTTGGGCCAAGCAAAATGCAACCGAACAAGGAATAGCTTTGTCTTCGGTGGGATATCTTAGGACACCAATGAAGAATGTCTCAAGGAGTATTTCAGCAGCTTCAGAGAAGTCATCGTGGCTGTGATTTAGCTTTCAGAAGTCAATTAGCTTTCATAGATTGTAAAAAAATTAAGAAGTTAGGAAGTTAAGCATGCGTGATTGAATCAAAACATCATAACGTTGATATACAAAATGGTAATAACTCTGAAATTTGCATTATAGTTTATATTTGCTTCTTTGATGGTTTCAAAACTTTCAGTCACTTCTGATTTGGTCTGAGACTGTATCTTTTTCCATTCATATCAAAGCAAATGTTTATGGGTTCTGAAGAACAATGAGCATAATACAACTGAGGAAGACTCAATGTATGTTCCCGTCCTTCGTTTGTCGAATCTTCTGGCTCAGAGATGTTCCAAAACAAAGAAGCAAGCTGTTATGCCAGATCCAATTGTAGGATTAGGGAACATCCGTGGTGATAGTTAAGGTGATTTTAAGTTGAACTTGTTGTCACTAAGTAAAGCAAGCAATGTGTAACTGATCCTTATTAAAGCGTAAACTTCATAATGTATCCTTATTTATCTCACACTATTAAATGAGATTCAATATTTGTTTTTATTTGTGTTAAGCTCATGTGAATTGTAACTTACCTACATCTATTTTTCTTCTTTAAACAAGAGGTGTACATGTGGATTTCTAATGGTGTACATGTGGATATCATCATTTTGATGTACATGTGGATCATGAAAAAACATGTACAAGTAGGTGTACATGTGGATCATGAAAAACATGTACAAATACTCATGAAAAACATGTACAAATATGTGTACATGTGGATCATGAAAAACATGTACAAATAGGTGTACAATGGAAACTATTTTGCTATCCACAATGGTCAAACATGCAAATATGTATGTACAAATCTAAAAATCGCTTGTGTAATAAACTTGGATTATATATGATAACATGTACAATGTTTCATGATAGACATGATTATATTCTTGTACACAGTGAAGTTGGTATACATGGACATCAAGTAGACATGTACTAAAAAAATTTAGAAGTGGCTTTGCAATATGTTATGTATCATCACCATTGTTCACAGCCATTTATGCCTCCACATCTTGATTCCAAAATCTCGTCTGCACAGAAAGCTCAAACAATTAAGAAGATAGAAAGATGTATTATTTGACATTCAGCCATAAAGGACACCACGATGTACTTAAGTGAAATTTTTTAACACTAGTGCCAAAGAGAACTTTAAGGTGTATATCATATCCAACGTTTTTCTCCTTCTGGATTTCTTACCTAAATCCTCTAACTGAATCCAGAGACTTGAAAGTTGTGAGATGAACACTCAAGACACTGTCAAACTAAATCCATATAAATCAGACACAAGCCTCACAAAGATAAAGTCACTTCTTTGTAATCATAGATAAATACTTGGCTACTTAATATTTTTTTATTAGTTGTTACTTCAACAACCCAATCAACAACACAATTCATATATGTTTCTTTTGGAAGGAGATCAATCTAGCTATACATAAGCACATTTTGTTTTATCAGAGAGAATCTGAAAACAATTTAATTAGTAGCCAGGTTGTAAAATCAAATCAATAGGAGTTTCTAAGTGCTATAATATAAAATCAAGAAGAAGAAATAACAACTTATCAATACTAGAAAAAACAAGAAAAATAAAGCGAGGAACTTACGATTTCTCCGTCTTGGAAGTTGGAACCCATACAGAGCAAGAGTTTTGGGTGACTTCCCACCAGCTCCAACCATAAGCACTTCCGCCTTTGTTCTAAAACATAAGCCTTGGATTAAAACACTTCCTGACTTCCAAAACAGAAGAGTACTTTCAAAGCTTACTTCAATGGTGACTTGTTGTTGCTGCTACGTATCCATGGGAGGAGAAGTGACAAGACGGAGCAATACGCTAAGCGGCGGTTCATAGCAGAAGACGGAGAAGTGAGGAATTAATTAAAAACAGCTTTTTCGTATTGAAATTGAAAGGGCAGGACTCCAATCCAGATCTCGATTTGGAAGGACTCGAATCTGATACAGATGCAACGGAGTGTCTTTTTGGAGTTCTTGGTTTCATTGTAAGCGGAATGATGACGGGATTCATGAGATTTTCTTCTTTCTCAGACGAAATCATCGAATATATGTTATTTAGCTGCTACTTTTTTTCTCTCTGCACAGAGCCTCTGTTTCATCTTCGTTGCTTGAAGATGACGTCGGTGAATCTTCTAAAGGGTTGAGCTTCTTCTTCACATGTGTCCGTTATTTTTTAGAGTGAAGAAGAAAGAGCTTTAGATCTGAATTGGAACTGGAAGAATGGAGGTTGGCTTTTCTGGATGACATAAGGAAGGGTAGTATGGGTTTTTGATGCGTTGAAACCTGTGATAAGTGTCTAAGGAGCAGAAACTGACTTAGAATGGTATAAAATGTATAAAAGTGACCTTGAGTGTAAATCGCTCTTTTCTTTTCTACTTTTTAATTGTTAAGATACTGTAAAAAAGTATACCGATGAAGATACTCTAGTAGGAGTCTCTTTAATACAAAAAGCACATTCACCTCCAAATAGACTTCTATGAAAACAAGTATGTAGACAAAATCGCAAAAGCATTATAACAAGCATGTTGACGAATCATGTATATATTAACTGAAAAGGATTATAACTTGTGAGATATGTTATGTGTCACTAAAATAATCTTTATATATAGAGAAATAGATTGTTCTATCTAAAAAATATATTATATATATTATATTTCATTAAATTAACCATAAATTTTATTAGTAATCTATAAAAAATATTTTTCCTTTTTCCTTAAATAGTTACCTAATATGATTAAAATATATTTGACAAATAATAATTTTGAATTATAAAAAAAACTCTGTGCATCCTCTTCGTTTTTGTTTAATTTTATTTTATTAAAGAAATAAAAAAATTATGTTAACCATATAATAAAAATTTAGTTTTTTCGTATATCTTATATTTTAATTTTTTAAATGACTATAAGCAATTAAACCTGTTAAAAGTTCCACACTGAAATTTTGTAATCAATGGTTTAATTTTTTTTGTTATAAAAAAATATAAATTATCAGAGAACCATATAAGAAAGTCTCATTTATTATATATTCAGATTAAAAATATATTTAAATATCATTAATTAAATTATATACCATATAAAAATAAATAAATATTTCAATTTTAAAATTTTAAAAATGTATTATACTCGAATCGATAAAAGTTTAAATATTTTCTAAAATTTTAATTTAATTAAATCATTAAAATTCATTTTACATATCTTTTACTAACTAAAAATCAAAAAAGTTATCAATTAATTAATCAAATATCTCATTCTGTGTAAGGTGATTACATAGTTTCTATTAGAAATTCAAACCAGCTTTTAAAAAAAAATATAGAAATATATGGACCTAACTAGGTATGTCGTTCCTTTGAATGGTTAGTTTGGTTCATAAATTCACAAATCTGCTATTTATTTACTTAACAAGATTTTTTATTTGTTGAAATATACAAAGAATCTCTTGTGATTAAAAATGAGTAAAATATGTATGTGAAAATTAAAGTTCCACAAGATGTATTTCCTAATGTTGTATTTGAAAGAGTTGTTAAAATTTATTATGATATTTACACGTGATAAAGTTGCTTTTACTACAAGACCATCCCTCTCTGGGAACGAATTGGATGACCGAAACGACTCTCTTTTAAGTCGAATGAGGAACGGCATCAAATTTGCCATATACAGTACTTATTATTTTCATTAAGCATTTAAAGGAATCAGTAAAAGAAAAATCTATATATGTATTTAATATCATCGAAGGAGTATGAAGATGTGGCAAATCTAAATACCCATGAAGTATTAGCTCTCCTTGAAAATGTTTTAAAAAATTGAACTTATGATCGTAACAATGTAAACATATATACTATAATCATTTTTAGTAATGATAATTTATTCTTCAAAACAAACACTACAAGAAAACACAAGTTTAACAACGACCATTTCCGTCGTTCTTTCCTCGTAAATGAGACATTACGAGGAATTAGCAAGGAAAGAGACTTCGTCATTATACGTTCGTCGTAACGAAAGATTCCTCGCAAATTCCTCGTAAACTAGCGAGGTAAATATTTCCTCATAATAAAGAAGTAAAGTATTCGACCACGTGACCATTCCATGTAAAGTGCTCGGTAGCTTTCCTCGTAATTAAGAAGTAAATTATTCGTCGTAAAGACCACAGGACCATTCTACGTAAAGTGCTCGGTAACTTTTCTTGTAATAAAAAAGTAAAGTGTTCATCGTAAAGACCACGTGACCATTCCACGTAAAGTGCTCGGTAGCTTTCCTCGTAATTACCTCGTACACTTTCCTCATAAACAACACGCAAAAACCTCGAAACATTTTCCTCGTAACGAACTCGTTAATGCTTCCTCGTGAGTTCCTCGTAAAGTTTCCACGTAAAGAAGTCGTAAAGTAGCTACGAATTTACTTCGTTATGTATGTTACTAAATTTTAAAAATACAATTAAAAAATAATTAAAATTATTTAATTTATTAACAAAAATTATAATTTAAAATAAAAATCAATAAGAAAATATTTAATATATAAATAAGTTTTGAATTTTATAATACAACAACCGAAAAAAGAACTAATGGTTGTTCATCGGCTCGTAGAAATTCTCGCTTCTTCCGAGACATCCGCCTCGTCATGTGTGCCGGATGACTCGCCTGGAATTGGATTTTGTTGTCGCATGGTCCTGAACACGGACTCCCATTCCGGATTTGTGGCCGCTACAACGTCCAAGAAGTTCTCGAGTCCAGTCATACGAGTTGTGAACGCCGTTTTTGTCGAGGTCAACTCATGTTTTGTCGACGCCAACTCCTCGCGCAGCTCAGAGACTTCGTCATCCCATCTCTGACCATAAGACGATGTCGCTCTCGGAACATCGTTGACGGAACCAATCCCCAACGTACGTCCCTTTTTCCTAGGGGCGGCCTTAGAAAACAAAAAAACATATATTGAAATTTAAAATTTAAAGTTAAATGAAACTAATAATTAAAAAAATTAAAATTATTTAAAATTTATCTTCTCGTAAATCCTATCCACTTCAATTGTGGATAAGACGACGGGTAATCCGTCGGTGGACTCCTGTGTCAGCTGGATCTCACGCTCCTCAATCCGAGATGCCACGTCGTTGAAGATTTTCTCAGACTTGTCATCTAGAAATTGGCCCGCCTTGTTCTTGTGGGTCCGCTCGTAAAGTTCCATAAGAGTCGGTAAACGTCCCAACTCTTTGGCCTAAAAACATTTAAGAAAGTTGTTAGAAATTATATATATATATATAAATTAAAAATTTAAATATTTAATTACGTACCATTTCCAAACGGATGCCAGTGTGTGGTTTTTGGCCCGTAGAGTGTTGCATCGCCTTGTGGCCGTGCTCATCTACCGAGTTACGGGAGGCGGAACAAGACTGGGGACTTTCATGGCGTCGGGATCCTTCCAATAACGGATGAGGCCAGCCCACACATCCGTGGTGATGGAAGCGGGTTTGTCCTGCTCATATCCCTTCACTATCCAGTCACCCTTCCTGGAGACCGTGTCCAACAAGCGTTTTTTCGCCCTGTCGATAAACGCTTTCCGCACCTTCTCAGTGACTCCTAGGGACCAATGATATTTTTGCTGCAAGCAAAAAAATTAAATTAATAATTAGTTTAGAAAAATAAATTTTTAAAAATATAAATCAGGAATAAATAGTAATAACTTATATCGTAAATCTTGAACCACGTTCTTCTGATGTAGATCGGGGTAGTTTTCCAGTTGGAATGTGGCATGGAGAAGTAACCTTTAATCGTCTCGGATACGTCCGTTGCAAGGCAATTATCAACCCCAAACTTGAAAAAAACAATTTTAAAGTTTAAAATATTTATTAAAGTCTCAAAATATTTTTTTTAAAAATAAAGTAACATACATACCACAAAGTTCCTTCAGGTCGGTCGGGGTCTATGATCGGTAAGCCTTCTCTGCCTGGCATACCGAGAATGTCCTTGAGAGTGTACTGAGAGTAAGGACAACTCGGCGGCACCATCAAATCAGCATGAACCTGATTGGCGGGCACCTGAGGAGGCACATGAGGAGCTGGCATCATAGGAGGAGCCATCGGAGGACGCACACAAGGAACTGATAGCGGTGCTGTATAAGAAGGCGAGACTCTCTGAGAAGACTGAGTCTCGGGGACAATCTCCTGCTGACCCGAAGAACCGAGAGCTGAAGAAGAACCGGGAGCTGAAAAAGAGGGCGGGTCTAACCGACTACCCGGGAGACCGAACATCTGAGAGTAATGAGCAGTACGCTAATGCTTGCGAATACTCTGCAAAAAAATTAATTTTCTAAATTAAATTGAACAGTTAAAAAAAATCTATAACTAATCTATAAAAAATCTATAATCAAAAGTAATTAACATAAAATCCGTAAACCTATCTCTCTCAACTAACCACCTAATCTAAATTCTCTAAACTAACCACCTAATCTATCCTAAACTTACTAGAGAGGAAAGAGAGACTTACCATTGTGGAGAGGAAAGGGAGAGGAAATGGAGACGAAATGAAAAAGCCTGCGGTTGCGCGTATATATAAGATTAGCAATCCTTGTTATTTCCTCGTAAATTAACGAGGAAAGACAGAGGCCCGTGGTTCTGTTCGTCGTAAAGTCCACGTAAATTAACGAGGAAGGACAGAGGCCCGTGTTTTTTTACAAGGAAATACAGAGGCCCGTGTTTTTAATCTACGAGGAATTTACGACGATTTCCTCTTACGTGGAATTAACGACCCTTTTTTTATATTTTTTTCAAGTTTCCTTGTAATTTCCTCGTTATATTACATGGATATAACGAGATATATGTCCTAACCCCTAAAATCTGAAACCCCAAACCTCAGCTTTGAAGAGGACGCATTTACGTGGGTCCTCGTTATATTACGTGGGTCGAACCATTCACATTTGAAGAGGACACATTTCAGCTTCAATATCCCTGGGAATTCGACTTCAATAATCTCCGTCAAGATCTCGTAAAAATCTGTTTTCCCTTTCACACATATTCCATAATTACTGGTCGCCCGCTGTTTACCATACTCATATGTGTGAAAAGTATAGCATCGTGTGAAATACATCTGTGATGTGGTGACCTTTACAAGTGGAGATTGAATTACTTCGTGTAACCACTTAGGATAATCTGCATCGTCGTCATAATTATCAACCTGCAAAAATAAAGAGAACGTTGAAATACAGATCATGTATGAAAATTAAAAAAGAGTTTGAGTTAATACCTGATTCTTCAACCACTTAATAAAGTGTTGATCTTTCCTTTTGTCTACGTCATTTGTGGATATACCAGGAAATGTTTCTTCGACTTATGAAACAAATAGGCTGTAAAATCACATTTTATATGAATTAATCTCTCGCAGTTATATAATTTATACTCCATATAAGTTATCTTTCAAAATAACGCATCAGTGGATCCTCGCAATTGAGTAGAATATAGGTGTGTGCACTATGAGCGTCTTGTTCACTCGACCACCAAACCTGTTTTGATTTCCACCAAGTCGTCCAATCTGGCTAAAGATGTCTGGAACACCAGCAACTGCATATGTGGTCGCAACACCACCATCATCACATCTTCTTGGAGCTCTTCTCCGGGTACGTAATTTTGATGCAAAGTAGTACGATGTGAAGTGGGAAACTTCTTCCGTCAAACTTCCAGCAATTATAGAACCTTCAACTTTGGCAAGGTTCTTTGCTTTTCCCTTCAAATATTTCATGGCTCGCTCATACTGATACAACCATCTGTAATGTGCAGGTCCACGAATCAATGCCTCATATGGGAGGTGGACAGCTAGATGCTCCATCACGTCAAAAAAATACCGGAGGAAATATCTTCTCCAAGTTGCACAATAAGATGGAAATGTTCTCCTGAAGCTGTTCCACAACTTCTTCTTTAAGAGTGCGTGTGCTCAGATCCCTGAAAAATGCTCAAATGCCTTTTATATTCCAAAAACAATTAAACACATTGTTAGTCATATACTATTGCAAACTAAACCAATATAAAATTATTGTGCTATAATATACTACCTGCAAGTGCTTCATGTACGTTTGTTGGAAGTAGCTCCGCAAATGCAAATGGCAGTGGTCGTTGCATAAAGACATGACAATCATGACTCTTCATCTCGGAGAACTTTTGACCCTTTTCAACACATCTAGAGAGATTTGAAACATACCCATAGGGGAACTTCACTTCTGATGCCATCCAATTGAACAACACCGACTTTTTTTCTGAAGACAATCTGAATATCGGAACGGGAACTTGGCCATTGCTTTTTATATGTAACTCACTTCTTGAGCAAATATCCGGCATGTCCAACCTCGATTTTATGTTGTCTTTTGTCTTCCCTGGGACATTCAATATTGTATTCATGATGTTCTCAAAGAAATTCTTCTCTATATGCATCACATCGAGGTTGTGGCGCAGAAGAAGATCCTTCCAATATGGCAATTCCCAAAATATACTTTTCTTGTGCCAGTTGTGATGAACACCGTAAGAATCAGGCATATTACGAGGGACATGCTAATTACCACCATAACGAACTGTTTCGTTAGCTCCGTAGTAGTCAATTTGCGCTTCAATTTGTTCTCCAGTTAGATATGGAGGAGGGGTGTCTCTCACAACCTTTTTGCGCCTAAACAAATTCTTGTTTCTTCGGTACGGATGGGCAATGGGAAGAAATCGACGGTGACAATCGAACCAACTTGTCTTCCTACCATTCTTCAGTTGAAACGCATCTGTCGTTCCATTACAATATGGACAAGCTAATCTCCCATGTGTAGTCTATCCAGACAACATCCCATAGGCAGGAAAGTTCGTCTTCGTTAAGCAGTCATACGTCCTCACCCCTGTTGACCACAAATCCTTCAACTCTTTTATTAGTGGTTGGAGAAAAACATCCAGAGACCTTTTTGGATGGTTCGGACCGGGTATTAATATGGTCAAGAATAACAACTCCCGCTGCATGCACATCTCCGATGGAAGGTTGTATGGCGTAAGAAAGACTGGCCACAATGAATATTATCTCCCTGACATTCCGAATGGACTAAATCCATCTGTACATAATCCGAGATACACATTCCGGCTATTGCTAGCGAAATCCGGATGTACTTTGTTAAAATGTTTCCAGGCTCTTGCATTTGATGGATGAGTCATCTCACCATCCGTCTGAGTATGCTCGGCATGCCATCTCATCTCTCCAGCAGTCTGCTCCGATTTGTACAATCTTTTCAATCTGTCTGTAATTGGTAGGTATCACATTCTTTGGTACGGTACCCTATTACGTCCCCATCCCTGCAGTTTGAATCGTGGCTTCTTGCAGAATCGACATCCTTCTAACTTCTCATCATCTCCCCAGTAGATCATGCAGTTGTCGATGCAAACATCTATCATCTCCGAAGGTAACCCAAGACTATAAACCAGTTTCTGAATCTCATAATAAGAATCAGCAGACACATTGTCTTCCGGCAAATACTCTTTAAACAAGTCTGCCCATTTGTTCATGCAACTTTCAGGTAGATTGTGATCAGTTTTAATATTCATCATTCTAGCAGCCAACGATAATTTAGAGTTTAGAGAGACCTTCTCTACAACCACTGTAAAGTGGTTGATTTGCCGCATTTAACATTTCATAAAACTTTTTTGCATCTATGTTAGGTTCTTCATCTTCATCATGAGCTACGAATGCATCAGCTACCATATCATGAACCCTATCATAATCTACCATATGCTCCTCCTGATGGTAACTATGTTCATTATGCAATTGATGATCAATTGATTCTTCCTGAAAGTTGCTATTACTGCTACTAGCTTCATTCTGATCATAATTATAACCTTCTCAATGTTGAAACCAGATATAGTAATTTGGCGTGAAACCTCCATTTATTAAATGCTTCCAAACATTTTCACGATTTGCCAATTTAGAATTGTTGCATTTCCTACAAGGGCAGAACATCTTACCACTTTCTTGGGCGAGCGGTGTGGAATCTGCTTGATGCATAAATGTCTCCGGCCCCGCAAGTTATTCTTTCGTCACTCTCCCGTTAGCATCTCTATGCATATACATCCACCTCCGCAACTCGTAAATATTCCCCGAGCCCGACATTTTTTTCACGTTTTTGTTTCTTGTTGATGTGTTTAAAATTATGTTCAAACCTCCATATTTATAGGAGACTTTCTAATCTGGTAGTTGGAATTTTGCTACGAATTTACGACGAAATGTTAGGTAGATTGCCAAAGAAAAAAACGTGTTAACATTGTGGATTTAAACATTCCTCGTCATTTTCTCGTAAAATATTTCCTCGTAAATTTCATGATATCTTTACGATGAATTTACGAGGAAAGTATGCTTCCTCGTAAAAACCATATGACTTTACTTTGACTTTACGAGGAAATAGTTTCGTCGTTACTTTACGAGGAAATGACGAGAAATTTTTATTTCCTCGTAATTTCCTCGTAAAATCGACGTAATGTCACAAGGAATACTTTTTTTCGTTAAACTTCCTCGCTAATAACCGAGTTTTCTTGTAGTGAAATATATGTATTTCAACTATATATTTTTGTTTTCGTAATGCATCTAAACTCATAGTCATAAAATCTTAAGTTTTCATTACACTTTCGTTAGGTAGGTAAGTAAATCAGCAAATAAAGATTGAGACCGAATAAAAAATAATAGATGAATAAATTGGCATTGCATGATTTGATCATCATGGTTCTATTTGAGCTAATAAGTTGTCTGTCTCTTATTGTGAGATACATATAACAAAAGTATACTTATTTTACATTCATATCTACAAATTTCATGACAAATAATTAATGTTTGTTCTTTATGTAGATTTTGTATGACATATTAACATTAGCTCTATTCATTTAGAGCACTGTTTCAAGCATTAAAACATGTGTATGGTGTTTTTGTTCTCATGCTTTAGTTTAAAGTTTTTATGTAAATATTTAAAACTACATGTATAATGTATATATGTATAATCATAACAGTAATCATTTATTTTGAAATTATAAAACAAATATATGTAATTTTTTTAAAGCTCATAATTTTGGGGAGGGAGTGTTTTCAACACCGACTTGCACTAAGTAAAGGATTCCAAATCATCATTGCTCAAATAATATTTTTTTGGTTAGTTAAACTGATTTGAATATCCTCTTGTCTATATGTAGTTAGGCTAATTTGAATATTCTCCTGTGTATTTCTTTTATTTCAGGCTTTAATTTTTAAAAGTTGAGGAAAATATTTTAAACTACATGCATAGTGAATATATGTATATAATCATAACAGTAACTATTTTCTTCTAAAATTGTAAAAAATATATGTAGTTAAGCTGATTTGAATATTCTCTTATGTATTTCTTTTATTTCATCTTTTAGTTTTAAAAGTTGAGGAAAATATTTTAAACTACATGTATAATGAATATATGTATATAACAAAACAGTACATTCCGGATCAATATGTTTTAGATCATTCAACATTAAATGGGAGAGAAGGATTTGGACGTGCACCACACACAAGCATTGTATGTGCCAAATATTTTACGGAAAATATGACTACAAATTAGAAAAAGTTTTCTCTGCAACAATACATCCCAAATCCAGAGTGGAACCACAAATCAGAAGTGTTTGCTGTAGAAGATGTTCAAAGATTGAATATCGTCGATATGCGATTGAGAATAATGATAGGCATAATAGCAATATCTTGAATTTGAACATAAATGGAGCACGCATAATCCCAATTGACCATGGAGAATGTTTTCCTATGGAGTTATCTTTAAAAACATGTTTTTCATTTCAATCTATCTTTTTAAAGATCGTTTTATTTTATTTTGTAAAATTTTATTAATGATAAAGTAGTTTAATGTGGTTTTGTTTCTGTATTCTAATGGAATAGTTTCGGTTTTGTTTGGATGAAATTGAGTCAAACAGCTATCACATATTCATGTTTTGTGGTAGATTACGTGAAGAACCTAGATATAGAACATAATCTCGATATTTTGAAGGAGAAATGGATAGAATTGTGAGCGAAATATAATTTTATTTACAAAATTCCAAACAAAATTCTAAAAGTAGGTGTATTTGGTGGATATACTCAGAGATTGAAGAGTTTGTGAGTTTATGATAATAGCCTATTGTAACAACAAAGAAACTATTACAAATGTTATGAATAGATGCATGAGTCTTCAATCAGAAGCTGGGAGTGATGAAGAGAGTCGGCTACTAGATTTAGTTCATGAGAGGACAAAGAGTGCATTGAATTACAACAAAAGATATGTGTTTCGGTTATTATAATTTTCTTTTAAGATTTCTTAAAAAGATTTAAGGGTTCTTGCTTTGCTTTTGTGAAGATATATTTTGCCTAGGAGGATTTAAAGGGTTCAACATCAACATATCGACGATAGTAAAACACTCCTATATTGTTTTGTGTGACTTTTCTTTTAGAGATGAAAAAGTGGAGAAACTTTGTTTGAGAATATATTTTGAGTCTAATATTTGGTTATGTTTTATTATGTCTTTTTTAGGATTGATGTTTTTTTACTATTTTATCTATGTTTATGTGCTCTATTTTGAGGTTAAATTTCTAAAGTTGATTTGGATTTTGATTAGGTTATATCTATGATCTGGAACTTGGTTATATTATGTTCACTTAACTACAAACTAGACCTTGACCCGCGCGACCGCGCGGGTATGAATTTTCTGTTTAGTTATTTTATTTATACTAAATGATTTTTAACATTTGATAGTATTACATTCACTAAGCTTTGAATTGTTTTTTTGCGTGTTAAACCATATATTGTATGACGAATATTCAATACAATCTAAACAAATTCAACATACACATATAATTAGAAAATTGTACGATATATAAAAACAATGTTCATAAATTTACAATAGGAAGAAAAAAGAACTATGACTTAGTATTCCATAGAAAAATTATAAATTAGTTATACATATTTAACAAAAATACAAAGATTTTAAAATTTTATGAAGATGTTAACATATAAAAACGGTCATATAATTAAAAATGTACATAACTTCATAATTTTATTAATAATAAGTTAGAGATGAGTTTGTTTTTGTGTCAAATTTATACTATTAATTGGGAAATGATTTTTCGCTTTCGAGCTCTCACGTTAAATGTTAGAGAGCTTAATATCATTTATACCCGTAATTAATAAAATATATATATTAACCAAAAAATAAAATTAAAAAATAATTTTTTAATTAGATAAGTGATTAAAATTAATAATACTAAGAATTATCCAAAACCTACTAATTATATTTTAAAACAAAAAGATAATTCATATATATACCGTGTTGTTATCCGAAAAAATCTTTTAACAAAAAGTTCAAAATAAAATTAAGAAAACAGAAAACACATAACTAAATATTAATCAAGTAAAATTCTTAATTTTATATAATTAAAAAGAGAATATTGATTGATTTCTAAGATTTATTTATTAATAGTGGATATAGTGTAAACATAAATAATAATTTATCACTATAATATTTTAGTAATTATAAAATGTTTATGCCCGCATGCGCGGACGAAACACCTAGTTAATTAATAAATGTCCATAACATTTATATAGCAAATCAATTGTTTCCTAAAAATAATGTAGTTAGCAAGAATATAGGAAATTGCCTCATTGTTAACTATTTACTTAATCTTATATTTAATATTGAGTATTTTGCAAGTTCAATTAAATAGATTTTACTGGAAATAAAATATAGATAATTTATTATTTAGCTAAATATAGATAGTTAGGGAAAATCATGTCACTATATTAATGTTAATTAATATTTGATAGCGTAAAGATATTTTGTTTGGGTTCTAAATTAATTGATTTGGTTTGTTGTGAAAGCTTAAGAAAAATCGATTGGATTTGTTTTTTTTTTTTTTTTGAGAAAGGTTAGCAACAGTCGATTTGTGTAGTTGGTTGGAAGCGTAAACATAAATAAATATATATGTAGATTGGTAATATATTACATAGATTAATGATTTACACTGATTTTTATACAGATACATCTTAATGTTATATATGGGAAGAAGTTGTAAACTACAGAAAATATTAAGGTAAAAAAAAATTTCATACGATAATTTTTTGGACTTATTGAGACCTAGCTCTATGAGAGGTGAATGAACATTGGTTTAATAGAAAAGGAAAATTCAATTTTATTTCAAAATTATTTTAATAGAGAATGGAAGTTAATTTTTTCTCAGGACAACAAATAATTTCGAAATTATTGTTCTAGATTTTTTTATGATAACAAATATATAATTTCGTTGTGCAAATAATTTCGAAATTGATTTAATGCATGAGAGAAGTTAAATTTTATTTTAGGAAAACACATTAACTAAACTGAAAAAGACATGCATCAAAATAGGAAACTTAATTAATAGTTTCAGTGGCATGCTATTGTAAATAACACTAAAAACTAAGGGACATTTTCTAAGTGTACTTCTATTTTAATAATATAGATATGTTGAGATTAATATAATTAAGGAAATAAACACAAACACACTGTTTTAACCATCTTTATATATAAAAACAGTTTAGTCTCTTCTGGGACCCTCCACGTCAGATGCCAGTGCATAAATTTGAGAGCCACCGTGCTGACACGTGTCAAGGTAAGCAAAACGCTTCGTTTCATTTATTTTGTACCGTCGTGGGCTTCGTTCGCGCGTGTTATGGATGTGGGCTGTAAAATTTGAATCTGTGCCGCCCGTCAGTTAGAAGAAATGGGAAACTTGACACATCGGCACATCTATTTTCGTGGTTTAAACCTCTTTATTATTCGCTTCTATAATTGGGTTGTAAAACTAAATAGGCCCACTTCGACTTACATTATTTTACATTAACAGTAGAAGGACAACAATTAGCAGCCTCGCGAGTTGTTATAAAAAAGCCTCACGATACTCCACACGTGTTCTTTGATATTCTTTGGAAAGAATCTTCACCGACATTATCGCCGGACAACAGCCCCTCTAGACCAATCTTCGGTGACACCATATGAGAAACACCATGAATTGACCTTCCTTACTTCAAATCCCCCTGACTTAACTTATTTCTCAAAGCTTCATCGATGATGATTCCCTTTTAGTTATAGAGATTAAACCAAACTCAATCCTTAACCTCTACTTCAAAGTCTTCGTCTTCTCCGCGACCTCGACTCCTCGCCATGGCACCGAGCGACTCCTCCTTTCATCTATCCCGCCGCTCCGGTTGATCTCCGGTGGTACAACCGCGATTGCCCCCGTCCATTGCCATGACCAAGCTTCGTTTGCGGTGTGAGCCTGCGTTTGGTTTACCGCGAGAACCTCATATGTTCGCGACCAACAGCCACGTCATCTCCTAGCTCCCAAAGTTGTCGATTTCACCTCCAAATGCAGCGGATCTTAAACCGCGGCAACCGATCCGCGATTTGTCCTTCATCAACGCAACAAGCCAAATCCCGTGAAGAAAACTTGAGATCGAATTGTTGAAGAGAGTACTCGATCTGATAAACAACTCAAGTTACATTTATTTTCAATTTGGTCCTTTCTCTTTTGTTTGTTCTCGAATAGTCTCAAACTACCAATGGAGGCTCCAACCCTTTATATGCAGTTAAACACATAACCTAATAATCTAAAAACATCAAAATAATCACAAAATTACTTAAATTAACTAAAAAATAATACTAAAATCCATTAAAATAATAAGATATCACATATATGTTCAAATTAATTTATAAGAATAAGCTTATCAAAATCCTGAATGACATCTAACACATATTTTGCTTTTAATTAACCCCTCAACATTTAGCTTAACTTCTCATAAAACCATTTACAGTTCATCTCTATATTTGTTTTTTAAAGATAGATAAATTCTATTATAAATATAATTTAACTCCAACATATTTTAATTTTATAATTATTTTATTCTTAGAAAAAAAATATTCCTAAATAGTAAATATGTAGATAAATATCAATTTTAGATTTTTTTAATAGAAATTTCATTATAAAAATATACATTGGAGCAATACTTTTATAATAGAGTTTTATTAAAAATACTATGAAATCTCTAACTACAAAAAAAGTTATTTAGCAACATTCGTACAAAAAACACATAAACATAAAATCACGTAACAAAAAGTAGGCTATTTAATAGACTACTAATGCATTTAGGTCCAAATTAAACAATGTTATTCATCCCAAATCAACCTTTGGTTATAAAATTTGTATTTGGTTGGGGAAAGGATTTTCTGTTAATCTATATTTGTCAGCTGAGGAATGAAAGTCTCGCCGGAGATTCGAAAGTGACGGCATAGCAAGTGATAACATACCCGGGCGGCAGATCCCGAAGGTAACGCATTCCTGACTTTGTTATCTAGGTAGCAACCAGAACGAGTTTTAGAAAGGCTTGGTAGGAACATAAAGAACTTCAGATGATGGATTGTGTGAGAAATCTGACGAAGCAATTTCATCTTTGCATGAAGATGTTAGCATGCTAATGAATTTGCTCAAACAAAGCAACGTAGATGCATTGCAAGGAAAGTGGAAGAAGCCAATTTGAATAAGAATCTCAAGAAAGCTAAGGGGGAGACAAAGTATCATAGTAAACACTTGGAGAAGCAAAAGCTGAAACCATGAAACTTAGAGAGAGCTTGATGGACAAAGATGATAAGTTAAGAAATGTGTGGCAGAAAACAGCAGTGTCAGACAATACGAAAGTTCTATACTCGAGAGGAATTGTCAAAGACTCAAAGGTAAAAGAAAAATTGATCGTTAAAGAAGTTAAGTTGTTGAGCATTACTCAAAAAGCTGAGGAGCTAAAAGGATGTAAAGATGCTCATATGAATCAGATTGAGTTCTCAATGGCGAATGGAGGTTTGGTTAAAACAATAACCAAATTACTGAGCATTGTTAAGATTGAGGTTTGGTTAGTAACTTTGTCTACTAACAAACACTTTAGCCATACATTTTCTTTTTGCAATTATCGACATTAAATGTCTTCTTTTTTTTCTAGGTGTCAAGACACTGACATAACACTATATAGCTGTTAGATCATCTGGGTCACAAGCTCTTATTACATTTGACACGTTCACAAGACCGGCGTATACTTATGGACAAGCTTCAAATAAAGTTGTAATGTCACGGTTGCTGTACAGTTGAAACTATTTCAGAACTACGTATGATTGATAACAATTGAGTCAGATTTCAGATAAGTTCATATGCTCAGTTGCTGATTAACATGAGTTTTGCACTAAATTCTAGCCTGTGTTATAATTTACCGTTGCCAGCTTTACAAAACCATAATGTGATATTTATATATTTATATATTTAGACAGAGTTCAAAATACTTTACTTTCATTCAACCTCAACAGCAAAAAGAAATAATATTTGTGCATTTTTTTAAAGATAATAAATTGGGTTTTCTTTTTCAAATCGTTTAAATTGTAAAATCTAAGAAGGAATATATTAAAATCTATTAAATTTAAGAAAAAATTATTGTGAACAAAAAAAATTAGTTATATTCTTTTATGAATTGTTTTAGTATAGTAACAAATATATAATTTCTAAAAAAAAAGAATAGTAAAATTTGTAGTAAAAATAACAAAAATTACAATTAAAAATAATTTACAATTTTCATTTAAATTTTAAATATATTTATATTATTTCGTTCATTTGCTTACCCGCCCGTAGGACGGATCCGACCCTAGTATAATATATTATAATGTTTTGTCACTATAAGATGCTAGGAAATAAATCAGTGTGTTCATGCAGACATATAATTTTTTGCTAAAAAGTAAAAAAATATATTTTAACAATATTAATAAATTATATATACAGAATAATTGTATTATTTATTTACTTATTTAAATTTTCAATATTTAACATTATTTTAATCATACACAAATTTTGAGATATATTATACATGTAAATATTATGTGATGGAAATCAAATGCCAAATCTAAGTGGCTGTAAAAAGTTCAAGATAAAAATGTTTTAAGAAATGTAATTGTAAAATAAGAAAAATAAAATGTCAAAACCTCTCTCTCTCTCCAAACAATCCAAAAACCTAACAATGTATAAAGATGTGTATTTTCTTTCTAAGAATTGCATTGATTTGTAATAAATTGTCAAAATATTTAAAGATGTGTCTTTTCATCCTAAGGATATTTTTCATTCTAATGATTGCATTAGTTTAAATGAAATTTTCAAAATGTGTCATTTAATCTTTTGAAGAGTGTGTAAATGTGATTTTTATAGGAATAAAAAATACAAAAATGTTTAAGAACGTGTCTTTTCATCTTAACAATGTGCTTTTTCATCATAAGAATTGTATTGCTTAAAAAAAGTCAAACTATCTAAAAATATGCCTTTTTATCCTAACAATGTGTTTTTCATTCTAAAAATTGCATTCATTTTTTAGAAAAAATTTCAAAATGAATAAGGATGTGTTTTTTCATTGTAAGAATGGCAATAGTTTCAAGAGGGTGTGAAAATGATTAAGGATGTGTCTTATCATCTGAAGTATTATTTGATCCTATAAATTGTATTTATATAAAGATATTGTTAAATTTCTTAGGATGTCTCTTTAGTAATAATATTATTTTTATTCTTAAAAATGCATTGTTTTATAGGTTTTAAAATGTTTGAGGGAATAGAAAATCATCCTAACATTGTTTCTTTTCATCGTAAGAATTGAAATGATTTAAAAATTGTCAAATATATCTAAGTTTTTCTATTTTTATAATAAGTGAAATAATACAACTCTTCTAAAATGAAAAGGTTCAATTGTTAAACCTTCAAAAAGATATCTCTTCATGAAATGAACATGTCTTTTGCGTAAGTGAATCTATAACTGTAGCCAATTGATTAGAGATTAAGTATAAACTCTACCGTTAGATTTGAATCTTATTTTCCTATAAAAAATAAAGATACCATTGGCAACCAAAATTAGGTTTATTAACACAATGGGAAATTAATACCAAAAATCCGCTGTAGCACACCAGTTAATTTCAAATGATGAAATCCGGGTTCAAACCCTGACTACGGAACACTGTGTTTTCTTCTTTTAATAAAAGCATTACTCCGGTTTAAGCTGACTTGATAAAAAGAAAGAAACCACTAGATAGCGGAGTATTGAACTTTGTGTGTTACGAGGAGATCAAGTATTGGTGTATATGAAAATTCTTTAATGAATTCTATTCTTACAAAAATCATCTTAAACTCCAAACAGAATTCTAAGCAAACAAGTAAACAAAAAGAAGACATGGAGGTTGATCCCGATCTTAAAATGGCGATGGAGTTGCAGGAACAGGAGTTGGGTGAAGACATTGGTTTTGAGGTACTTTAAAGTGATTTCAATCCTAACAAAGGCCTCATAAAATATCAAAATTTAGATCTTATCCTAAAAGTGTTGAGAAGCTATAAGAAAACACAAGTCTCATTTTACATACAAAAAAAGTCTAGTCCAGTTCTGCAATTCTTAACATCAATTCTAGTCAAATGTATATACCATTATTTTGGAAGGTCTCTAAACGCCTCGTTTTGGTAACTAAAGAAAAGGGCAATTTTAAGGCGACCGGAAAGGCGATTTCGAGGGTTTTCATCATCGCTGTCGTTAGGCAGTCGTGATGAGTTCATCGGAGGCGAAGGAAGATCCACCGCCGCTGGAAAGTCCAAATCAGTCGTATGCAGCAGTGACGCAGAAGAAACAGAGTTTGACGAAGTATGAGATCGAGATTTCAGAGTCAGGGGGGAAACATTCAGTCGAGGTTCCAGTAGAAATCATTGAGAAGGCGAATCCATTATGGGAGGACTTTGTGATCGCAAAGTTTTTGGAGACGGCGCCGCATATTTCGAAAGTACATGTGATATTGAACAAGATATGGTCCTTTGGGGATAAATCTCAAAAGCTTGATGTGTATGAAGTTGATTCAACAACAATGAGAGCCAGGATTCCAAACAAGATGGTGAGGGAAAGAGTGGTTAGAAGAGGGATGTGGAATATTGCAGGAGTCCCGATGGTGGTCTCGAAATGGTCACCGAATGAAGATGAGTCGCAAGCGAAGCTGCTTCCGTTGTGGGTACATCTAACAAATATTCCGATGAGCATGTATTCATGGGAAGGCTTAAGTTTCATCACAAGCACAACGGGAATACCTGATAGGTTGCATCCAGAGTCGATTGCCTGCACAAATTTTGAGGAGGCAAACGTATTTGTTAAGGCAGACATGTCAAATGAGCTACCAAAGGAGATTACTTACACCATTCAAGGATAGGAAACTACAGTTAAATTTCACTATCCATGGTTACCGCCAAAGTGTATTACTTGTGGTAAATGGGGCCACTACAAGCAGTCGTGTGCTCAGAACAGAGGAGAACAAAGAGAAATGCAGAGAGAATCTATGGAGGGAAAAGAAAATACAGATACAAGGGAGAAAAATCAAAGAAGTGGAGAAGAGAGACAGAAGAATAAAGAGAGTTAAGGGGTGGAAAAGTCGGGAGTAGAGGAGGGAGAGATATTGGAAGAAGTATGGAAAGAAGTAACACGAGAAAAAGCTAGTAGAAATTCAAAAAAGAAACCTCTAAATCTGAAATATGGTTAGGTGCAAATTGCAACACCATCAAGATTTACAGCTTTGAGTAACTCAAAAGAAAATGAGGATGAGATTTCTAAGGAGCAAGAAGAGAGAACAGAAGAAACAGATAAGGAGATTGAAGAAGATAGTAGTGAGGAGGAAAGGTCGGAGACAGAGGAAATAGAAGAAAGACATGGTAGGGAGATTCTACCTATCGACAATCAAAGCTGAAGCGTAAGGTGTTAACGGCTACTTCAAATCATGCCAAAGTGAAAAATCTTGGTAAGAAGAGAGGTACTCGCAAACATCTATAATGGCTGGATTTTTCTGGAATGTACGCGGTTTTAACAAATCAACAAAGCAAGCCTTGGTACGAGATTGGGTTCGCAAGTAGTCATTTCAGTTTGGGTGTTTAATTGAAACTAGAGTAAAGGAGAAGAAGGCAGAGAAGATTGTTTCAGAAGTGTTTCAAGAGTGGAATTTCATATCTAATTATGAGTTCAGTAGATTGGGAAGATTATGGATTGTTTGGAAGGATGAAGTAAGAATGACTCCGGTCTAGAAAAGTGGTCAGATGGTTACTTGTTCTGTGTTAATGCAAGGTGATACTGAGGAATTCTTTTGCTCGTTTATCTATGCGTTAAACACTGTGGAAGAGAGGAATGAATTATGGGAAGATATGCGTAGTCACTATGATGATCCGAGTTTTAAAAACAAGAAGTGGGTCGTTATGGGAGATTTTAATGATATATTGGATGGAGGAGAGCATTCTGAATTTGGGAACTAGCCAAGACTTCGAGCGGGTATGAGAGACTTTCAAGAGGTGGTCAGATACTGTAAACTAACTGATATGGGCTATCAGGGACCATTGTACACATGGTGTAATAAGAGAGAGGAAGGGTTGATTTGCAAAAAACTGGACAGAGTGCTCATAAATGAAGAATGATTAACAAATTCTCATGCTTATAGTGTGTTTGAGCTGGGAGGGTGCTCGGATCACCTAAGATGTAGAATTCAAATGAAGATAGAAGAGACAAAAAAGAGAAGACCCTTTAAGTTTACAAATGCTATTGCCAGTATGCCTGAGTTTGAAAGACTGATGAAGGAGCAGTGGAGAAGTCATGAGAAATTATTTCATTCGACCTCAGCAATGTTTCGACTCACAAAATGGCTTAAGGAGCTGAAGCAACCTCTACGTTCTCTCAGTAAGAGAAAATTGGGTGATTTACGTAGGAGAACTAAGGAAGCATATGAAGATTTGTGTGAAAAAAATATACTTTGGTGGATCCATCTCAAGGGAGAATTCAAGAGGAGCTTAATGCGTATACAAAATGGAAAAGGTTGGCTGATTTGGAAGAGGAATTTATGAAACGGAGATCAAAGATGCATTGGTTGGATGTAGGTAGTGGGAACAATAATTTTTTTCACAGTTGGGTAAAGATAAGGGAGGTCAGGAATGCAATTCAAGAGATATATTGTGCTGATGGTTCTATAGCCACGACTGATGAAGAAATTAAGGGGGAAGTAGAGAGATACTTTACAGAGTTCTTGAATACTAAGACGCAGGAGTTTGAAGGTGCAGAAGTTGATAATTTGCGAGAATTGCTGGGTTTCCAATGTAATGAAGAAGAGTGTATCCAACTTGAAAGGGAGGTGACCAAAGAAGAAAAAAAAAAGGTAATATTCAAGATGGCAGGAAGTAAGTCTCCTGGGCCAGATGGATTCACTTCAGAGTTCTTCAAAGAATCGTGGTCAGTGATAGGGGATGATGTCACAGTGGCTGTCCAATCTTTCTTCTTGAAAGGTTTTCTACCAAAAGGGCTAAATTCAACAATTCTTGCATTAATACCGAAGAAAGAAGAAGCAACGGAGATAAAGGACTACAGACCAATATCATGTTGCAATGTCCTATATAAGATAATTTCAAAGCTAATTGCTAATAGATTGAAGGTCATTTTACCGAAATATATAGCGGTGAATCAATCGGCATTTATCAAAGAAAGATTGCTTATGGAGAACGTGCTTCTAGCCACAGAGCTGGTGAAAGATTATCACAAGGATTCTGTTTCATCTCGATGTGCTATGAAGATAGACATTTCCAAGGCTTTTGATTCAATTCAATGGCCATTTTTGCTAAACACCTTGAAAGCAATGGGATTTCCAGAGAAATTTGTTTATTGGATATCTCTCGGCATCACAACGGCTTATTTTCAAAGTACAAGGGGGTTGAGGCAGGGATGTTCATTATCGTCATATTTATTTGTGATAAGTATGAATGTCTTGTCAAAAATGATAGATGAAGCTGCAAGGAGAGAAGAGATTGGTTATCACCCAAGATGTAGGAATATTGACCTTACCCATCTGTGTTTTTCTGACTATTTATTGGTATTCTCTGATGGGACTAAGAGATCAGTGGAGGGAATTCTAAGAGTATTTGAAAAGTTTGACAAGATGACGGGGTTGAAAATAAGTTTGGAGAAATCTACATTGTTCATGGCGGGTATCTCAAGTCAAAAGCAAGAACACATTCTTCATCACTTTCCGTTTGCAACAGGTTCCTTACCAATTCGCTATTTAGGTCTCCCTCTGTTAACAAAGAACATGTCAGTTTCTGATTTTCTTCCTCTGACCGAAGAGATCAGGAAAAGGATCAGTTCTTGGACAAATAGATTTATGTCTTATGCAGGAAAATTACAGTTGATCAACTCTGTGATTACAAGCCTGGTGAATTTTTGGATGGCGGCTTTCAGGCTTCCTAGTGTTTGTATCAAAGAAGTAGAAAAGCTTTGCTCGGCTTTCCTATGGTCCGGATCAGAACTGAATGGCAGAAAGGCTAAAATTTCTTGGGAAGATGTTTGTAAGCCTAAGGAAGATGGTGGTTTGAGAGTGTGAAGATTAAAAGATGTGAATTTGGTATGCAGTTTGAAGCTAGTTTGGAGGATCCTCTCAGCTAACACTCTTTGGATCAATTGGATTAAGAAGTACTTGATCAGGAAAGGGTCTCTGTGGTCAGTTAAAGAACGACACAGACTGGGTCTTGGATGTGGAAGAAGATTTTAAAATGCAGAGAATTAGCGAAGCAGTTAAACCGAGTGGAGGTGAAAAATGGCAAGAAGGCATCGTTTTGGTATGAGTCATGGTCTCCGTTGGGATGTCTAAAGGACGTGCTAAGTGATAGGGGTTATATTTATATGGGAATCTCTGTGAATGCAACAGTAGAAGTTTGTGGAAAGCATAGAAAGAGGCATCATCGAATTCCCATTTACAATAGAATTGAGATGGAGATAGAAAGATACAAAGCTACTAGAGTGGAGGAGGATGATATATCCCTATGGAAGAATGGAAAAGGTGTCTATAAAAACTCTTTCTCGGTGAAGGAAACTTGGGAAATTATTCGAGAGAAGCATCAGAGTTGTTATTGGTACAAGGTAGTTTGGTATAAATATGTAAATCCAAAATTTTCTTTCATCTTATGGACTGGTTTGAATGAAAGGCTTCCTACTGGTGATCAAATGAGCAAATGGAATGATAACGTCAACACTGCTTGTGTGCTGTGCCAAAATCCACTTGAGACTTTGCAGCATCTATTCTTTGATTGCTCTTTCTCTGCTCAAATTTGGGAGGCTTTGATGAAGGGAGTGCTGGGTAATCACTACACGTCGAATTGGAGAAGTATAATCAAGATAGATTTGGATTAAAATCAAAGGAAACTCAAGCTATTCATGATAAGGTATGCTCTTCAATCTGCAGTCCATACAATTTGGAGAGAGAGGAACAGAAGAAGGCATGGAGAGTCTCCTTCACCGGCAACGCTGTTGATCAAAATGATCGACCAAAACAGGAGGAATAAAATCTCCATCATAAGGAAGAAAGGAGACGGAGATTTTGAAGAGGGATTGGTATACTGGTTTAGCACTAGATAAATTTTGTGCTTGGAGTTTGTGTTTTTGAGTTTGAGATAGAAAAATTGATATAAAGCAAAGAACTTTTTTCTTTTGAATTCAATTTAACATTCAATTCAAAAAAAAAAACGCAAAAGGTTACATCGAAAGAACTGTTCTAGTTCTTGCCAATGATATTACTACTGGTTCTGGTTGTGTTAACTGGGTTAACTTCAGGTAACATTTGTTGTAGGTTTTGGCTAGACTTCGCAAGTATCATTACTACAACTGATGAATATATAAAAGAGTTCTCTTTTTTTTATTCCAAACTTTTTAGTACAAAGACAAAAGCTTTTGTTTAACAAGAGTACAAACTAATGAAATGATTCTAACACCCTTAGTGAAAACAATATGAAAGAAAGGAAAAAAAAACGAACATATATGGAAGGTGATACTCCCACAACATTGCCTGCAAAAACTCGATATGAAAAGCAGCAACTTTCACCGTATGGATAGACGTGAAACTCCAACCTCAGGGTTCTTGTGTATCGTCCACACAAACTCAGGCGTATCCTGCCTCGGCCCCGCGACTGTTCTGTATATGTATATCCTCTCAACCGGAGAGCTATCAGGCCTTGTCTTTGGAGGATGCTCATCAATGACTTCAACATTTAGCCTCGGCATCTTCTGACTCAACTGCTTGCAAGCGCCAAAACTCACAAAGCAAGAAGACATCCAAAGGGATCGCATGGTTTCAAGTTTAGCAGCGTTCTCGAGCAGCGCAGTGTCTCCAAATGGGCAATCCCTTATCTCTAGCTTCTTTAACCTCTCGCATCCAGACAACAAGTGGTGTAGCATCAAATCACTGTCTCCAGCAAATGCTATCGACAACATCCTTAGCTTCTTGGCGTGTACTCCAATGTATTCAAAGGCCTTGTCAGTGAGGAGACCAGAGACAGAGAGTCTTCGAAGATCTTTGCATCTCTCGACTATGGCTTTGAATCCTTCATCAAGTGGCTGCTGTGTTCTGTAGTCAGGAGCAAACGGCTCCATCACGCAGAGGCGGAAGCATCTGAAATTTGGTCGGTTCTTTGCGATGGAAACCAAAGCTGCGTTTGTAAACTGGACGCAGAAGTAGAGAACAGACTCAAGCTTTTGACAGCCTTCAGACACAGAGACCAAACCTTGTTCCGTGAGAGTAACGTCTGTTTCATCTAGATCTGCTCCTGATGGAAACACCCTTAGTTCTCTCAGTTCCTTGCAACACAAGGCAACGGTTTTGAGACCCTTGTCCTCTATCAAGTCCATTACCTGTAAGAAAACGTCTCATTTAGTATCAAGAAACCAGAATTTGTAAGAATCAAATGCAGAATACTCACCCATAGCTTCTGAAGTTTCGAGCATCGGCTAAGAAGGTCGATAAGGTCAGGCATTTGGACAGTAGCATAGCTCAAGTTCAAGGAGGTAAGACGAGGACAAACAGAGTAAAGAACTGGAATATACTCAGGGAGGAGATCCCAAAGACCAGATAAGCTCTTAAGCTGTTTCAGCTCTGACAAAGCTTTTGTTAACTTTGAAATCTCTTCTGGATCAAGCTCATCCGAGAAAGAACCTGTGCCAAGCTCAACCAGCTGTGGAGCTCGACGGAGTAAGCTCGCGAGAACGTCTAGTGTCACGGATCGATTCAGCTTGAGAGACTTGAGGTTTGGGGACCTGCTCAGGAGACGCTCCAAGTCCGAGAGTTTAACCTCTGAGTCCAAACAAGAGAAGTCTAGAGAGGCAAGAGAAGTCGAAGTTTCGGGGAAGTAGGTAAGCCAGTCTCCTCCTAGGTCATCAACTATGCACTCTCCCAGTTCCAAGTCTCTCAGCTTTCTGTTTCAGACAACAGAAAAAGAAAACAAAATTTGTTATTTAGGCCTCAGCATTTGAACCAATATCCGAAGAACCAAATGTTTTTTTCTTTATATTCAAAATATTTGAACCGAACCAAAAAATGAGACATATATAAATATTAGGTACATATATGCATAACATACCTAGATATATAAATGTAATTAACAAATCTACTAATATATCCAGAAGTATTCTAAAAGTTGAATTATCTCAAATTATTTTTATTACTTGAAACAACCCAAAATTATTCTAGTGTTTGAGGATATTTTTATCCGAAATAACCTCAATTATCTAGATTTTATCTAAATTGTCTGATTTATTTGCAATATTTTTATTCAAAGTACTCGATAGTTTATCCGAATTATCCGAAATAACTGAAGAGAATCAAACATAACCCCAATTTTTCGGGTATTAGCCATTTTTTTTTATTTTACTATCTAAACCGACCCGAACTTATAACTATCCAAACTAATCCGAAAAATTGGCAGTTCCTTAATAGATCATAAAACCCTTTACCCGAACCGATATCTGAAATACCCAGGTTGTTACTACAAGATTCCATTTAATAATTTGATCTAAACAGATAAAGTTTTTTTGCTTGTTGTGTTTTGTTTCGAACCGAACCTGCAAGTTGATGCAACGGCTGCAATACCATCAGTGGAGAAACCTTCACAAGATGTCAACACAAGGGATTTAAAGTCTCTAAACGAAGCAGCGATCTTCTCCAAGCACTCATCAGTCACCACCATTCTCTTCAACCTGATCTCTTCAAGCAGCGGTCTTCTCGCAGCCATAGCTTCAATCCACGGCCAAGCATAGCCACCCCAACCGTCAGGAACCAAGTTGTAGTCAGCGAAGTGAGGCTTCCCTTTCAGAGTCAGAGACCTCATCTTGGGGAACCGCCGTGCAACCTTCAGAGGACTAACCGCGTAACAGTTTCCTACAAAGACACGTTTCCTAGTTCGCCGCTCTGTCTCGAACCATGACTTGCATACCATAGAAACAGAGTTCCTGTCCTCGTTGACATCAAGGAAGGAGAAGATATGCTCAAGAACCTTAAATGGGAATCGACGATCCATCAGAACAGAGACAGTGAGAGAGAAGAAAGGTTTGAGATTTGATCCTAAAGAATGAAGCTTTTGTTATTTATATAAAGCGTGACAAAGAGTAGTGTGACAAAGAGAAGAGACAGTGGCCATGTGAGACCATTAATAGAGTTGAGCTTGCACCCATGTGCAACCTCCGGCTACGTAGCCTGTGTAGCTCACTAATTTAGTTGGTTGCGTTAATCATAATTAGTTTCACCAATCATCACATGTAGTCTGTGTGTGTATATGATTCTTAAATCCAATTATTTATGGAATACCACAGTTCACACATGCTTTCAATTCGGTTTATTAGTAGTTTACTGGCAACCAAACGCTGTAAAAGACTGTAAAAGATTCAGCTGTCAGCATTAAAATAACGAATTACCGGTAAAAATTTCTTACCGTTAATTTTGAATCGCCGCTAGGAATATATTAGTTTCCCTCTTATATCACTATTTCAATTTAAAATATCTTTACGCGTTTAACTTCTTTTTTTTTTTCTGAAAAAACGCGTTTAACTTCCATTCAAAATCATATTATATAAATTATTGAATATGAAAATAAAATATTACATAAATATCTATGAACATTATATGTTCAACATAATTCGAATAAACAAATTAATTGACAGTGTTATGTTTGAAACTTCATTTGCAAAAAAAGTTATTTATAACATTTTCTTGTTAGTAACTCTAAAAAAAAATTCAGTTGGTGACCTTTGAAAATGAATAATATAATGGAAAACTGAACGAAACAAATGTAAAAAATGAATAAATTTTCTAAAAATAAGGTTTTTACAATAATACAAAATAAGTACTTTAAAAGACTATTATTTATAAAATACAAATTATTTTCAAAATAATAAATTATAATAATACAACGGTTTCATTTTATTGTCCAGTTAGCTTTTTGGTGACTTTTATTAACATGAAAAATGAGGAAAATGTGATATTCCTTAAAAACAGTTCAATTTTTTTTCATATATATTTTTATTGTTTCGTTAAATTCATTCCTCAGAAAATGTAAAACAAATTCTTCACCAAATCTGGTTATTAAAATATGCAATAACTGAAAAATAATGTTCAAAAAATTGTTAAATTGTGATTAGATATTTTTAGACAAGTATTTCTACTCATTTTTTAGAAAATTAGTCTAACAAATTGTTTTTAGTGGTCTACACTAATTTTTAGAAAACTGAAAAGTGAAAACTTAAGACATGACGAGTTCGAATTAACAGTACTTTCTCTTCTTTTTACTGCTGTTGTTTAAAAAAAAAAGAATTAAAAATAAAAAGTTGTAGGCCACCGATCAGATCCAAATATCCTTGTTCTTGTCTTATCTGCACGTGCCACGTAATAAAATATCCAACAGAAGCAAGATGTGTCTGAACCTCTCCACGCTCGCATGGCGAATCTTCTAGTCTCTAGAACAAAACCTCGTTTATCCAAAACTTAACCAAAACCCCAATACGCCGTCGTTTCACTCCACCCAAATGCTGATGAAAAATCTCCACTTGTTGTCTTCCCCAATCCTCCACCGCTTCGCTTCTCGCAGCATCGCTTCTCTGTCTTCTCTACCCAGAAGAAGAATTCACATCCGTACAAATCGTCTTTCGTTCTCTTTCCCGATTCTCTCGAGACCCATTTACGCAGGGAAGGTCTTGGCCATGGCGTCGACCTCGTCAGCATCTCCGAAACATACCAATCGCTTAGCGGCGGAGCACAGTCCTTATCTTCTTCAGCACGCGCACAATCCGGTATGCAATTCTCCCTCGTTACCTCTCTTCTATATAAAGTATTAATCTTTTCTAGTGATCATATAAGTCCCATAGTCTAAAAACAGAACAGCTTTGTTTATCAATTAGGTAGCTTGGTTGCAAGAAGTTAAGCCATAACCGGTTTAGATTGTAGAGATAGCTTCATTAACCGGTTCTGAGCTCAAAAGGATCGAACTTTTATTGTTTCTCTCCTGACTTATCGTAATTTGAATTCAAAGTGATTTCATAGGCTAAATAGAACGCATTTGGTTTCAATTAGGGAGTTTCGTTGCAAGAAGTTAAGCTATAACCGGTTTCGATTGTGGACATCGCTGTATTAACCGGTTCTTAGCTCAAAGTATCAAACTTTTATTCTTTTTCCTGGCTTGATCGTAATTTGAATTGGAAATGATTGTATGTAACAAAGGTGGATTGGTATCCATGGGGAGAAGAAGCTTTTCAAGAAGCAAGGAAGAGAGACGTCCCCATCTTCTTGTCAAGTTGTTTTTCTTTTATCCCTTATTGATCGTTTTAACTTCTGCTGGATTATTTAGTTTATGACACTAACTGGTTCCCTTTTGTTTTTCAAAAATCTCTTCTTTTTTTTTTTTGTGTGGAATCTTGAAGTTGGATACAGTACCTGTCACTGGTGAGAATTCAGTAGGCTTCTTTTTTTCTGGGTTTTGAGTTTTAGTTCTTCTTTTACTGAATTGAAGAACTAGGAGAATCAATGAAATATTAAATTGATTCTGGATTTGTTAGTATAGACGTAAGCCTAGTGAAGGGACTTATTCAAAGTGTAGGAAGAATTGTAGTCTAGGAACTCGTAATCTTGTTTTGGATGCCATAAGTAGAGAAGCAAAGCAAGAGTTTTCTTCTTTCCTGTTTTGGAATGGTTGTCACAGTACCAGTTAACTCTTTTTTCAGGTGCCATGTGATGGAAGTTGAGTCATTTGAAAGTGAAGAAGTGGCAAAACTCTTGAACGATTCCTTCGTTAGTATCAAGGTTAGAGTGTAATGCCGAAGAATCTCTTCTGGCTGTGTATTAACAAATGAGTTTTTTTTTAAAGCACTATCTTACAGCTGGTTGCTCTTCAGACACTTTGCCATCTTCACGTTTAACATGTCTATGCAACAGGTGGATCGAGAAGAGCGGCCTGATGTGGATAAGGTAATTTACTGACTGTCACAATGATATTTTAATCCTCACTTTCTTGAATACGCTCTTGAAATTGGAAGTCTCATGTTACCTTTTTGGAGAATATTTTCTTATTGGGGTAACTCAAGGGAGAGTTGCAAATCCATAGTATGGTTGGATGAGGATCTAGCTGTATCAGTTTCTGAGCATATAGAAAAAGTCTTGGTTACGTTCAAGGACTTGAAACATACAATTCTTTTTTACTGGAACTTGTAGGTTTATATGTCATTCGTCCAGGCTCTGTACGGTGGAGGAGGGTGGCCACTCTCAGTCTTCCTTTCACCTGATTTGAAGCCACTTATGGGTGGAACCTACTTTCCTCCAAATGACAATTATGGAAGACCAGGATTCAAGACTCTCCTTAAGTACATAAACTACCCCTTATCTCTCTCTCGTAGTACTCTGTAGCATTCTCCACCTCAAAAAGGGTACTAGTGATTCAACTACATTCTCTATGTTTTTCTTTGGCTTTGGTTCAGGAAGGTTAAAGACGCGTGGGAGACTAAGAGGGACGTACTTGTGAAGAGTGGTACCTATGCTATTGAAGAACTCTCAAAAGCCTTATCTGCAAATGCTGGTAACGATAAATTGCCAGATGGACTTTCCCGGACGGCTGTGACTATATGTGCAAAACAAGTATGTCTCAAACTCTGGTGTGCGATTGATACATTTAACATGAAGAAGCCTTCTAACATTAAAAATGTTTTGTGTTTCAAAGCTTTCTCGGAGCTATGATTCCAAATACGGTGGATTCGGATCTGCGCCGAAATTCCCAAGGCCTGTTGAGATCCAGCTGATGCTTTATCACTCGAAAAAGCTCAAGGAAGCTGGGAAAACGAGCGAGGCTGATGAAGACCAAAGCATGGTTTTGTTCAGCTTGCAAGGTATGGCGAATGGAGGGATGCATGATCATATTGGAGGCGGGTTCCATAGGTACAGCGTCGATGAATGTTGGCATGGTGAGACTTTCAATATTATCAAAATTTATAGATGAAAAGTATCTGTACTTGATGCATTTTGTTATTTTTCTGGTGCAGTTCCGCATTTTGAGAAGATGCTATATGATCAAGGGCAGCTAGCTAACGTCTATCTAGATGGTTTTGTCATTACCAAAGATGTTATGTATTCTTATGTGGCGAGAGACGTCCTTGATTATCTGAGAAGAGACATGATTGCACCTGAAGGTGGAATATACTCTGCTGAAGATGCTGATAGCTTCGAGTTCGAAGGCGCGAAGAGAAAGAAGGAAGGAGCTTTCTATATATGGACCAACGATGAGGTTCTCTTCTCTGCTATACTCATCAGTTGAATAGAGTTTTACCTTCTTTTTACTAACGTTTCTTACCTTTTTTTTTGTTGTTGTGTGTTTGGTGTCAAGATTGATGATGTTCTTGGGGAGCATGCAGATCTTTTCAAGGAGCATTATTATGCTAAGAAATCAGGTAACTGCGACCTCTCAAGCATGAGTGATCCGCACAATGAGTTTGCTGGCAAGAACGTACTGATCGAAAGGAATGAGATGTCTGCCATGGCATCAAAGTTTAGCCTCTCCGTTGAGAAGTATCAGGAGATATTGGGTGAATGCAGAAGAAAGCTTTTCGATGTCAGACTGAAGAGACCTAAGCCGCATTTAGATGATAAGGTGAGACTCTTCTTGGTAAATCTCTTGCTGTCTTCTTCAGTTTTGTTAACTTAAACTTGTTGTCTTAGATAATTGTGTCGTGGAACGGTCTTGTTATCTCGGCTTTGGCAAGAGCTTCTAAGATTCTTAGGGCTGAGCCTCAAGGCACCAAGTACTGTTTCCCTGTGGTGAATAGTCAGGTAATGAGTTGATGGCTTCTTTTATCCCTTTTGATCCTCTTCTTTGACTGTCGGTTTCTTATTCTGTTTACAGCCAGAGGAGTACATAGACGTTGCAGAGAAAGCAGCTTTGTTTATAAGAGGGAATCTGTATGATGAGCAATCACACAGGCTACAACATAGTTACAGACAGGGACCATCCAAAGCTCCTGCGTTTTTAGACGATTATGCTTTCTTGATCTCTGGTTTGCTCGATCTCTACGAGAACGGTGGTGGGATCGAATGGCTTAAATGGGCCATTGAACTTCAGGAGACTCAGGTAAGTTTTAGATCTTTGCTAGCTTGACTTCTCTTATTGTATTTGTTCTTGGGTGTAAATGTGAAAGACGTATTTAGGATGAGTTATATCTGGACCGAGAAGGAGGAGCCTACTTCAATACTGAAGGACAAGACCCATCTGTTCTCCTCCGTGTAAAAGAAGATCATGATGGTGCAGAGCCTTCAGGGAACTCTGTTTCTGCTATTAACCTCGTGAGATTAGCTTCCATAGTTACTGGAGAAAAGGCTAACTCCTACTTAACCACTGCACAGCGTCTCTTGGTAAATAAACTAAAACAACTTGACTCTATCTGCTATTCATTTGAGGCTGACGGTTGTGTTTCTTTGTTGTTGTTTTTGCAGGCAGTCTTCGAGTTGAGGTTGAAAGAACTGGCTGTGGCGGTGCCGTTGATGTGCTGTGCGGCGGATATGATCTCTGTTCCGTCGAGGAAACAGGTTGTGTTGGTTGGTTCTAAGTCTTCTGCAGAGTTCAACAACATGCTTTGTGCAGCACACTCGGTCTATGATCCTAATAAAACTGTAAGAGGCTTAAAATTGATTCAGAGTTTTCAGATCAACGAGCACTAAGTTGCTTTGGTCACTAATTTTGTGATGTTTTTTGATGAGCAGGTGCTTCACATAGATCCTTGGACTTCTGATGAGATGGAGTTTTGGGAAGAGAATAACAGTAATGTAGCTGAGATGGCGAAGAGGAACAGAGACTCTGAGAAAGTGGTGGCTCTTGTTTGTCAACACTTCACTTGTAGTCCTCCTGTGTTTGACTCTTCTTCTCTCATTCGCTTACTGTCCAAGTAAAAAGAGTTTCCATGTTTGCTTGTGTTGTGAAGAACAAGATCAACGTTTTTATTGATAAATAAAGAAGCTCGAGTTTATTGACAGTTAAAAAGGTATAAAATAAATGAACCATTGACAAAAAACATGATACAAAAGTAAACGTCAAGATTCAAACGAGATTTGCTACATCACGTTGGGCATCCACATCGTGTGCAACAGCTTCAGAGATGCATGAACCTACTTGGTAGATGAGGGTAATTCCAACCCACGAAACAATTGGTATGCACGTGTTCATGGCTAGGACCGAAGAAATTTGACGGAGTAAGAATGATGCAGTAACACCAAACACATGACTCAAAACTTGTGTATGCTAAAGCTTTATGCCAGTTATTTACGCACCCAAGCTGGAATAAAGCTGACAAAAGTTGGGCCGATATTAAGAATGATACCGAGGAGGAGTACACGTTATTTTGTCAGAGACGAAAGAATAATGGTACAACTATGCCGATGATGACAACTTGCATCATGATATTAAATCACCAATATCGCAGCTGAATATATAAAGATAATTGTCATTTAAATCACCAATTTTTAAATTTGGTTGAAAAAGAACATGAATTTTTCCTTAAACCATTTGAAAAGTACCAATTTAACTTAAATAACCACTTTAAACCTCAATTTAATTTGAGTAAACCACATTAAAGATGACGTTAATTCGGGTAACAGATTGATTAGACGGTGAAATTTTTTGAAATTTTAAAAGAATTTGTATATGTAAGAGATCAAACCGTGACCAAAGCTACATTCGTTGTAAACCCGAACCACTAGACCACTTACAATTTTGTTAGAATAAATATTAATAAATATTATTATTAAACCTCCAAATCATCTTCTCTCAACCTAAATCACTAAATGGATCATTGTAAGGAGAAAATATTGAAGAGTGTAAATCCGATGACATTTTACGTTCAGAACTCGAAAGAGAAAAAGCAGAAGAGACTAACACAATGTTGCATCATTACGTCACAGAAGATTTCAAGTCCTTTAACGAGAGGGTTAATTACAATTTGCCGGAATGTTAAGTTACGATTCCTTAGGAAAACTACATTATTTGCACGCTGTGGTAATAGAGACCCTTCGTCTCTAGTTCTCTACCTTGCGGTTCCTCAGGTATGCACCCCCATTACAATGATCGATTTAGGGATTTAGGTTGGGAGAGGATGATTTGGAGATTTAATAATAATATTTTTAGTATTTATTTAAGTTAACAAAATTGTAAATGGTCTAGTAGTTCTGGTTTACGATGAGTGTAGCTTTGGCCGTGGATTCAATTCCTGTCAGCTACAATTCTTTTTTAAAATACAAAACACATCGTTTGGACTTAACAGAGATGACGATTAACTCCGTCTAATCAATTTGCCATCTTTAATTTGGTGTTTAGTCAAATTAAGTTGAGGTTTAAAGTGGATTCAAACTAAGTTTGCGCTTTAAATGATCCAAAGAAAAGTTCATATTTTTTAATTAAATTTGAAAGTTAGTGATTTAAATAACAATTTTTCCTGTGTATATTATATACCACAATTTTTTTAGATGAACATGTATAATTTGTTATAAAGAACTCGATGTTTTGGAAACTAATGAAACATGTTTGAACTCACCAGCATAGAGAAGTGGTTGATATGTCGCCGGTGGAAACATTCTTAACCTCAGTTAGTTCTTTAGAGCATCTCCAAAATACACTATATAACTTCAAATATGAATTTTTTTGTTCTACAAAAAGAAACTTCAAAGCTTCAAATATAGAGTATTACTACTCAAAACTTTAAATTTGAAGTTTCATATTTTTCATTACATTTTAGTCCTTACATTTCATATTACATTTATGATTTTTAAATATTTTATTGTTTTATCTTTTTAATCATTAATTTTTTTTCCTTTTGTAGTTTTAATTTTTACAAATAAAATTAAATAAAAACTTTAAAATAAGAATTTTTTTTTTCAAAACTAGATTTAGATAACAACAATATTAGAAAAAAACTTAACAAATGCACTAATTGATCATATATGGAAGTATTATGAAAATAGTTTTAAAGAATAATATGGTATTTTTATGATTTAATATTTAATTATGTATTTCTATGTAAAATTTATATTTTACAGTATCATTTTATAAAATAATATTTCTATAATATTTTATATATGTGCTATTTATTTATAAATTTTTATGAACTTAAATTAAGTATCGTAAATATAAGAACCATAATATAAAATATAAATACTTTTGAGGTTAAGTTTGAAGTTTTGTTTTTGGAGAAAACTAACTTTAAACTTCAAATATGAAGTTTTGTAAACTTCAAAATAGAGTGTCTTTTTGGAGAAGCTCTTAACTGGAAGCGTATTACTTGCCATAGCTTCTCTCTTTAATAAGCTTTTAAAAATCGAATTTGCTTTGGGATTGACAATAAAGAGAGAGGATTATATAGATATATATATATATATATATATATATAATATTCTATTTCTATTTGAATTAGTACTGTGTTCCTATCAACTCCATCTCCATTCCATAATTTACTTCAAAAATGAAATGGAAAACGGGATATGAACAAAAAATAAAAAATCATTCCATAAATAAAGTGATTTTTTTATTTTTTATTCATACTCCACTTTACACTCCATTTTAAGTAAATTATGAAATAGGTATGGAGATATTTCAAAAAAAGAGTAGTGATCGATAGTTGAAGAAGAAGAACACGTTTTAAAAAAAAAAAAAACTTAGGAAACACAAAAATTATGGAAAATATTGATCTAGAATATATTCTCAACAGATTTTGGAGAGATTTTAGGAAAATATACATTTCGAACTTGGTAGAATATACATTCTACTGCCGTCGAAAGTAGAAAAACCAGTAGATGGGATAATCCAACAACAGTAGAGCAGAGTATTTTGGTAGAAAATAGCAAACATATATCCGTAGATATATTAGGAAATATAGTTAATGAAATCAACTGTAATCCAGAAATAAGAGATATGGCAGCTGAATAATTCTACTGTAGTAGAATTGTATTTGTTGGCAGCTGAATTATTCTACGGTAAAATGGTAGATATGATAGTTTTACCACCTGTAGATAACTATGTTATTAACCGAATGTACAATCTATGGCCCGTAACTAGTAGATTAAGTTTTCTGCCGTCCGTAGATCAAAATATGAAATTTTTATATACTAATATTTATTCTATAAAAATATTTTTCATATGATTGCCTCCTGTTTATGTATATTTTGATTATTTTCTATATTTTTCTGACAGTTAAAATAATTGATATGAATTTTTAAAGTTGTCAAGGGGTACCTGAGTCCAAAATGGACCAAAAGTGATTTATGGCAAAGGGACAATGTAGTTGTTTTCTGTTCCATTTTGGCAGTTTTTTCAAAAATTTATGGCAATCAAAACTAATATGAGCAAGATTTTGATAGCGTGGAACGGAGTTTCGTCCAAGCTTAACCAACAAAGATGGGGTTTGATCCACGAAGAATTCAGTTGATGATGGAATATATTACTTCTGTAAAATATAAATTATTACTAAATGGTTAGCCTCTAGGCCATATAGTCCCTCGGCGAGGATTGAAGCCGTTAATTACCAATATCAGGAGATCAGAAAGGGATAAAAAAGATGACAGGTTTAAAGGCTACAAGAGCAAGCCCCGCGATTTCGTATATGCTTTTCGCAGATGATAGCATTTTTTGTCCAGAATGCAAAAGGATGAACGCTTATCAATTCTTCAAATTTTAAAGGACTATGAACATGTGACTGGTCAATAAATTAATTTTACAAAATCCTCGCATCAGTTTGGACATAATATTGATGACACTACTTTAAATGAAATGCATGATATATTGGGAATACAAACATTAGGCGGCTTGGGTACATATTTGGGGATTCTGGAGTACCTCACAGAATCGAAAACCCAGATATTTGAATTTCTACAGGAGAGAATGCATACTATAGTCAATGGGTGGACAGCTAAATACAAAAGGAGAAAACGAAGTGATTATTAAATCAGTGGCAACGGCAATGCCAAACCATGGCATGTCGTGTTTTAGACTACCAAAAGTGACTACCTCGAAGCTAACAAGTATTGTATCTCAATTTTGGTAGAACACAAGTGGAAACGGAAGAGGTATGCATTGAGTTTCATGGGAGAAGTTATGTGAACCAAAGGATAATGGAGGAATATGATTCAAGATAATTGGGGATTTTAATACAGCTGTATTAGGAAAACAGTTCTGGCTTTTGATCGAAAAGCTGAACTCGTTATTAGCTAGAGTTTTTTAAAGAACGGTATCTTAGGAAAACAAGTCATTTGGAACCAATTTGGTCATATTCGTCATCTTATAGTTGGCGTAGTATTGTATCAGCTAGATCTTTGGTTAGTAAAGGACTAATCAAAAGGGTGAGAACAGGATCATCCATCTCAGTGTGGAATAATCCATATATCTCAACCACTCGTCCGAGACCAGCAAATAGTAAATCAACACTTTTTGATTCTGCACTTACGGTAGATAAGCGCATCAACCCTACATGTCATACATGAAACTCGCAGGTTATTAAGACTTTGGTGGATTTAGACGTTTCAAATATTATTGAAAGTATCCCACTATGCCAAAATCACGCATACAAGGACTGGGTCCATTTTAGACAATCGGGAAAGTATACGATGAAAACCTAGTTACGCGATAGAATTTCTTTACCCGAATAGAGAAAAGCAACTTTAAAGTTATTGCCCAGATAAAACTTTCCTACGAGCTCATTCATGGAAGAGAAGATGTCCACCAAAGTTGAAAAATTTTCTTTTACAGACTATTGTAAATATGGATTATTTGTTTTGGCGTATTTCATCATACATAGAGGATGCTCAGTATGCTTGGATATTATGGTGTATTTGGAAAGGATAAAATGACAAGATTTTTAATGGTTCTGAAAGAGATCCTAGAGATACTCTATGATTAGCAGAAACAGATCCGCTACATTACGGAACGAGGCCCAACTACAACAAGTACAAAATGGTTATCAGGTTATTCCAACCCAGAGTTTGGGAGATATCCAAGATGCACCTAGGGGAATAAGGAGATGGTGTTTTGCATATAGATCTTGGAAGGATAAGCAGATTTTTTCTGTTCATGTTTGGTATAGTATACTTGAAGGTTTTGATGGTCTGATGGGGGCGGGAAATATAAGAAATAGTATATCCTTACTTCATGAAGAATTTGAAGCCTTTATATGGGCAATTGAATAATATGAGGAATCTACAACAATTCCACGTGATGTTTGCGATTGTTTGTTCTCAGTTGGTGAAGATGGTTTCAGAACAAGAAGAATTGCCTGCTTTGGCATCCTACCTCGAAGAAATAAAATGAATCAACGATATTTTAATATAATTCATGATCACGCATGTACCTCGAACTCAAAAAAAGGCGGATAGTCTTGCATGTGGTGATTGTATCCAACCGTCTCAAATCGTCTACATCGACACAAAGTCCCTTATTTGCAGTGTTTTGAAAACCGGACCGGACCGGCCGGTCGAACCGGTCCGACCGTGACTCGCTGAAGAAGCCGAGTCCGGTTCGGTTTAAAACCCGGATTTATGAAAAACCGGTAAAACCGGCTAAAAACCGGTCAAACCGGTGACCCGGGTCAATTTTAAAACCCGGTTCTTAAAAATTAATATATAATTAAATATTTTTAATTATTAGTAGCTAAAATTTAATATTGTATAATTAGTATTCAACTATCACTATTTAATTAATTTTTTATTTTTTTTAAGAAACAATGTGAAAATTCTATTTTTTGACTTTCATATACTAGCTTTATTTTACCATATTCATAAAATTTGAGATTTATTTAAAAATAAATAAATATGATAATTTTAATTGTAAATCATATGATTTTATCATTTTCAGTTTACATAGTATTCACTATTCAATTTTTTTACTATATATAATTAGATTTATATTTATTATTTATATTTAGTTAATTATAGAAAAGAAAGAGAATATATATTATATATAGAAGTAAAGTTCATGTAATATAAATATATAATTATATATATAATTTTTCATAAATAGAAAACCCGGTTTGACCGGTTGAACCGGTCCAACCAGTCAACCAGTAGCTACACCGAGTCGGTGTCCGGTCCGGTTTTCAAAACATTGCTTATTTGGTTGGCAGAGTATTAATCGAGTACTAGACCTTGACCCGCCCGGTCGGGCGGGTATTTATTTTATTTTTGTATTTTTTTGCTTATACCAATGATGCATTTGTAATAGTTAGTTTTATTACATTGAGTTTTTTTTGCATTTTTATTAACAATCAAATGTGTCACGAATATTTAGTATTATATAAAGAATACGGAAAATAAATAAAAAGATAGATAATGATACATTATATATGAAATATATTATTCAATTTCGATAATTTCAAATATGTCGAAATAAATAATATGAAATATATTATTCAATTTCGATAATTTCAAATATGTCGAAATAAATAACTATGAGTTAGTAAGATACATGAAATAGATAAATAAAGTATAGATTTTGTAACATCAATTTATTTATTCAGATTTTATGGATATATAATATATTAAAATGTTGATTTAAGATTTGTAAAGAATTAATAAAAGTGAATTATATAACAAATAGTTATTTTAGGAAATTATTAAATCGTCATATTAATGCTAAAATTATTTTAGGAAATATTAGGAAACTATTTTAATAATAAAGATAAAATTGATTTAATTAGAGAAAGGAAGTTAAATTTTATTTTAAGACAACACATTAATGGAACTGAAAAAGACAAGCATTAAAATAGGAAATTTAATTAATAGTCTTAGTGGCATGCCATTGTAAATAAGTTGAAAAACTAAGGAGTATTTTTAAAGTGTACTTCTGAATTAATAAAATAGATATTTATGCTGATGACAAAAAATGAATGTTGACTTAAATAGAATATTCTATTGAATATATATATATATCATTAATTTAAGCATAATATTGAATGATCCGGTTAGATTATTGTGTTAAATAATAATTATTACATCAGTATCGTTAGATGTAATTAAGTAGATAGTTTAAAGGGTAGTTCATCTTTGTACTTCAGTTTAAATAGAATAAACATATGAACACAAAAATGTATTTATATTTCAATATGTAAGCAACATCAGTTATTTTTGAAATGCACTGATCTACAATATAATAAAATATTATATAATATATTTAAGTAACATAATCTATACTATTAAAATACAAGGGCTTTTTTTTTAAATCACCTTGTGTTTTGCAAGTATTTACAATACAATACCATTGCATTATTTTAAATATATGCTTTTAATTAGATTTGATTTATCTCCACAATAATCATTTACTTTAAACAGACAATATATTTGCAAATCTTTTTCAAATCAATAACAAACAACATAAACTGTAAAATAAAATTAATAAACATTTATATTAGTTGCAATTTGCAAACACGTGTGTATCTTTACAAAGTTATAAAGTACAATATAATTCTAAAAACTATATTTTTATAAACCTATGTAAAATCGCTAAAGTTTTGTTTCATTTTGTAAACCTATGGGCTATGTAAAAGAAATTTTCATAAGAACACAAAGAAATAACAATTATTATAAAAATGAAAACCAGAGGAGATGATGTAGGTCACGGTATTGTGGCCACTGTGGTAAATCTAAATCTTAACAAAGTGCAATCAAGCATGTGAATATATATATGGCAATTTTTTTATCTTCACGTAACTGTTTATGCAAGACAAGTAATTGACTATATACGTGAGAGAGAGATGGATAATTAACAAAAAGACACATAGATTTGGATGACAGAAAAGTGATAGATGAACGTGAGAGAGATGACGAAACAGAGAGACCTGGGTTTGATAAACAAAAATAATAACAAGGGCACGTTTTTTCATTTGCAAATATTTTTTGGGTGAAAAATTTTAAGTTCATTTACAAATACGTAGGTAAAAGGTTAGATTTGGACTGATACATTTTACACATGAAATCATCTCCTAACTCAGTTAAAATATTCCATATCAAATGAGTTATAAGAATCTATCAAATTTAAATAACACAAGATTTTAAATATTTTATTGAAGTCTTTAATTGAATAACAATGGATTTTAAATATTTTATCAAGGATATTTTAAATATAACAACCAATAACACTATTTTTTAATAAAATTTTTAAAATCAACCATTGAATTACACTGGATTATAAAACATACAAAATTAATTGAAAATACACCATTGAATAACACCTCCTTAAATTTACAAAAAAAAAAAAATTCTTATTAATGATAATTTTATCTTTTGGTTATTGGGTTAAATACTTTATATACCCATTAATTTAATTCATTCCATACTATTAAAATAGAAGACACTTTCTAAAGTTCCCTTCTGTTTTGGAATTATTTACAGGAGTGCTACTACATTTAAATTATAACAAAACATTTTCATTTAATTATAGTGAATGAATCTAGCTTATTAATTATTTCCATAAATTTTTGTGATTTTTTTTGTGATTATCAAAAAAATCTAAATATTTGATTATCAATTTCTAAAAGAAACTATACGGTTGGTGTTTCTAAATTTTATTACATTGAAAACAATTAGTTTCATTTTTTTATAATTTCATGTTGTAAGTGTCCATTCAATGTTTTTAGATCAATCCAGACCTTGAATCGGATTAATCCATGGATCTCTAGATCAATGGGTTAACCATGGTTGAATTGCATATCAATAGATTTATTAATGGTAATATATACCTTTAGGAAGAATACTAATAATAAATGGATATATAATATAATATTATTAACTATAAATTTGATATGATATATAAAATTCATGTTTTATTTACAGATATAATTAAATATTTAAAAATCTTTTAATTTAAAATTTTGTCTGCCATAAAACTAAATTATCTAACTAACTTTTAAAAACAAATTTTAACTTTGGCTATAATTTAAGATAATAAATAACTAAATATAAATTACAATAAAATTAGATTTTAAAACTAAATAAATAAAAAATACAAAATTATAATAGATTATTAATTAAAAAACTAACATTATCATATAAATAAACTTGATTTTCTCTACAACCATTTTATTTGAATAACATATAATTTTTTTATCAAACTACAATGAATCACAAATTAAATAATTTATTTAATTGTATGTAGTATCTAAAAGTATATGAGACATTTAATTAATTTTTTGTAGAAATGTCATCAGATTTTGTTTTATGGGTTTCTATCGAATCATCAAGTGTTGTATCACGGTTAATGATAGAAATTTTATCCAATTTTATCAATTTTTAATTAACATATTTTTCACTAAATCTAAACCAGATTTTATACGTGTCACGGGTTAATGATGGGGTTTATCCTATTTTGTCACCTTTTTAATTAATGTGTGTTTTCACCAAAACCAAACCAGATTTTATACGGGTCACAAGAGTTGTCGGTTCGAACGTGAGTCCCTGTTGGATATGAAAACACTGGTGCATGCTAAAAAATTTAAGATGTCAAAATAAAAGCTTCTCAGTCATAAACTTCAAACATCAAATATTTTAGATCGAATATTAATTATTTTGATACCTACTAAATATAATATCCCGCGCTTTAAAAACGCGGGTCAAAATCTAGTAATTCATTAATAGCCATTACATAAAGTATAAATACATATAAACATTATACATTGAACATAACTACATTTTACTATTAATAAATTAACAAAAATAATTATAAAATGTTCAAATATATATTATCTGAAATTAAATGCTCAACACTAATTGTAAACAACAAAGTTAAATTGATTATATAATATGAACCAAATGATTAGCAAGATAAATTACACAAAATAATTATAATAATGTTAATTAAGCCACACAAAATAAATATTATACAAGAAAATCTCTCTTAACACTAAACACCATTCAATTAATTTATCAATATGTTTAATCAATTTAAAATAAAAACTGCGCTGTTGCGTCTATCATGATCTAGTTTTTTTATTATTTATTGTGAACAAATGTGATGATTTAGTTATCAATTGGTTATGTTTTAAAACATGATTTCTCTTAACCAAATTACATTAAGACTAACTTAATTAAACCAAACCAAATACGGAACACAAGACGAATCAGTTCAAATTTGATTTACTTCAGTTTAAAGAAGATTTTCATTTCAGCTTAAATAAAAATTTCTAGCACTGAGTAAACCAACATGAACCGAACGTAAAATGAAACCCATAAATTAATGAAAATGCTAACCCGTAATTTTAATGATCGCCAATCAAAATTGTGACTTTCACTTTTATTTGCTTTTTTAAAGGCTATCAATAAACTTTTTATATTTATACACATGTATATATATAGTTTTTTAAATACTGTACTATTTTAAAAGTTTTTGTACGAAAGTAGTTTACAACTAAATCTTACAGCTCTAAGATAGTAAATATCATTCAAACATTTCATTTGCACATATTTCATGTTCAGATTTCTACTTACACTAGATATTTGTGAAAAGCTTCTATTGCCACTCCAGATTTTTGGCGGAGCTTAAATATGCTTAAAGAGAAATCAATTAGACCAGATGGGAAAAAATATGTTGTCCAAAGGAGGAAGGCGATCTTGGATTTCGTATAAACCATGTTTCTAATCTAACATTTGTTAAAAAACAGTTATGGCGGCTAATACAAAATCCATAATCTCTTCTAGCCCAAGTACTTCAAGGAAAGTATTACAAGCTTAGTTAGCCTTTGTGATCAGGTATTTGTGATAATCAATCATATGTTTGAATGAGCATTTAAGCAGCAAGCCCATTGTTAACACTGAAGATCAGAAATAAAGTACATTAAGGAAATAAGGTTAGAGTTTGTGAGGATCCATGGCTCCAAACAACACCAGCAAGACCGTCCTATAGTTCCAGTCATTCATCCTATGATGTTAGCAAGTGATTTCATTCACTGTGAGAAAAAAATGATGGAATTGTGAAATGCTGCCAGACTTAGTAGAACTGGAGGATATTCATTTGAGTCAAATTTTGGCCATGATCCAGGCAATATATCAGGGTGTTTATAGTTGGAGCTACATAAAGAATGGTCAATAAACATTTAAATCTGTATATTGGATGGCAAGAAATATCCGCAATAAATATGTAACCATGCATATAGAGCAAAGTGTAACCAAGTTTCATACCTTTGTATGAAAGATAAAAGCACCACAAAAATGTGTCATTTTATATGGCATATCATAACTTATCACTTGGCGGTTACTTATAATCTCAACAATAATCATATGTGATGTGATAATCACTTTCTAACATGTGGAGCCATAGATGAATCTATTAACCATGCAATTTTTGAATGCCCTCCGACCATTTAAACATGTGCCTTATCGACAATACCATCATGTCCTTTAATTTTTCCAATATCTAGTGTGTATCCAAATTTGGATTACCCATTTTGGAGGAAGAGTGATCTTCAAGATTTAAAAGAAGATAAAGACCCTTACCCATAGATAATCTGGTTTATTTGGAAGGTTATAAATGACAAATTAGTTATAGGAATCAACAGAGACCCTTTGAAAATTTCTATACATGCTGAAGGAGAGTATCTGTATATGGTTGATGGTTTTTAGAGCCAGAATTCACGTTATATTTATTGTGAATACATTTTTCAATACTCAACAGGAACATTCAACTATTAGGAACAAGAAATTCGAATAATATAATCTTGTCACTACATGCAGAAGTGGAAACTCTTTATGGAAATTGGAATATATGACTCAATACTCGACATGCCAGTGTTTTAGAACAGAAATAGAATGCAAAGATCTGATAAAGATGATTCAGTGTTCGGAAGATTGACAATTTACTTCCCAATGGACCTAGAGAAGTTTGAAAAATTGAATTGAAATTTTCATGAGTTCTCTATTGATTATATTCTTTGCGGCGATAAATTAGCAAAGAATTTTTTGGCTAAATATGCTTGAACATTTTATAGGAATTTTTTGTTGTTTTATCCGATCTGGTTACCGAACTCTAGTTTGAGTAGTAAAAACTCTAATTCAGAAGCCAAAGAATTTACAACTACAATTCGTGGTCAGCTAAAATTATATAATAGCAAAATTTACAATTACTATTCTACCAATCAAACAAATCGAAAACAGTGTATTTGTTACAGGAATTATTTTCTAATCAATATATATATATATATATATATATATGTATGTATGTATGTATATTAACTTTTGTAAAAAAATGCAACAATTCTTTTCCCCCAAAACACCATAAGCTATTTAGGAATCTTGGAAAATTTTAAAATATATATTTTGAAAAATAATTTCCAAAAATTAAGTAATTGGAGTCTTGGATCAGTATTGGAATTTATGGAAGACTGATTTTTATAAAACATCTAAATTTAGTGGAGTTTACTTTTTCTGGTATTTGTTTCAAATTTTACTGCTAAAAAACTGCAGTCAGTACAACATTATATATCAATTAACAATTATATATTTCATTTGCTCTTTTTCTTTGTGTACAGACATTTTCATTTGTTCAAATCCATTTGCTCCTTCAGCCACCGATCTCCTATATGGCTCCGATTGCTGTCGGTAATGTTTTACCAGATGGAAAAATTTTCCTCTTTGACGAGAACGATCAGCTCCAGACTGTCTCCGTTCACTCTCTCTTGGCTGGTAAGAAGGTCATTCTCTTTGGTGTCCCTGGTGCTTTCACTTCCGCCTGCAGGTTAAATTCTATAGACATTTCCTTTTCATTGTAATGGATCTTAAGCTAATGGATCCTTTGTTTCAATTTTTTTTAGTTATTTATCTTTCCCTTTTCCATGAATTAGCTTGCAGCATGTGCCTAGTTTCATTGAGAAAGCAGAACCGCTGAAAGCAAAGGGTGTCAATGAGATCATTTGCTATGGCAGTAAGTGTTATATATGTTTCTATGTCATGTCCGTTCTTGGGTATCGAATCTCTGATTTCTATGTAAAGTTTGTTTGGTTGGGTAAGTATTTATAAGACATCATTTTCATGGATTGTGTTGCAGTGAATGATCCATATGTAATGAAAGCATGGGGAAAGACATTCCCAGAGAACAAGCATGTAAAATTTGTCTCAGACGGCTCAGGCGAATACACAAAGCTTCTCGGACTCGAGCTTGACCTTAAGGACAAGGGTCTTGGTATCAGGACAAGGAGATTTGCTATGTTGCTTGATAACCTCAAGGTGATTGTCGCCAACATTGAAACAGGTGGTGAGTTCACGGTTTCCAGCGCCGAGGATATCCTCAAGGCTCTCTAAGAAATTACCATCTGAATGTAGAGAATCTCTAGCCTGATTTTCAGAATAAGAAGTTGGCATAATAAACTGGTATTAGATATTTATTTCCTCTCATTCATTATAATAACGTACTTGGCTTTGGTGTTTTCTTTAAGTTTGATTTATGAAGAGTTCAAGTAGTTAACCTGTAGATGCATTCCAATTATAGTCATTTGCTGTGGCCTGCAAATGATATGAACGCTTATCTTAACTTAAAGCATACCAAAGTGTCACACCCTAAATCATATCTGATCGGGAAAGACACAGTCATGTTCCCCAAAAGCTGATCCGAGATACCCAAAATATTTCCGACCACTTTGCACTAGCAACTCGAGAACACCAACGCTCTTATCGGATATCACTATACGATTTTCAACGCGACCAACTAATGGCCGATAGTTAGTTCGTTCCAGACAAGAGCTAATATCATATGGAAACTCGTCGTTTATAAACATTTTAATACACTATAAATACTTGAAACATCATATAAACCTTTTATAGTTTTAGCCTACAGTCTACTGTCGGACAATGTTTTATAGTAATAATATCATATGGAAACTCGTCATTATAAACATTCTTTATATATTATATATTTACCTAGAACATCTTATAAACTTTTTAGCCTATGGCCTACTGTCCAACAACGTTTTATAGTAATACACAACAAAAGACAATGCAAGGATAACAATATACTACCGAAAGCCAAAGACGAGTGGATCCATCTCCGGTTCCAGGACTACAACAGTGTAAATAATATAACTCTGCGATGTTTGGAATTACATCGAGGATGATGTTATGCGGAGAGAAAATAAGTGATTATGATATGATTGAGAAAACTCTCTCCACGTTCCGTCCTAGAAATGTTGTCCTGCAGCAACAGTACCGGGCAAATGGATATACCCATTACTCGGAATTGATGCTAGTCCTCCTTATAGTTGAGCAAAATAATCAACTCGTGACATTACACCATCATGCTCATCCCACTGGATCTGCTCCACTCACTGAAACGAATGTTGCATCATCCAGTTATAATGATTGGAGAGGACGAGGACGTGGACACTGTCGAAACCAATATCATGGTCGTGGAAGAGGACAAGGAAGAATATTGTGTCCCTGTGATGAAAGAAATAATAAGAATTTCCACGAAAAATAAAAGTTACCGGGATAATAAAAGGAAAACAGAAAATGTTTGCTACAGATGCGGCATAAAAGGACATTGGGTACGTGGTTGTCGTACGCCAAAACATTTAGCCGATCTATATCGAGCATTCCGAAAAGCGAAAGAGAAAGGATGAACCCAGGCCATATCCTTTCATGGTTTAAATGATGATACTCATCTCGACGTGTCACACTTTTGGGTTGATCAAAAAAATTTGATAAAATCGATATGATATAATGGTTATCTTCCTGAAGAAGATAACATTTACTATATTATATTATCTATATCTTTTGTTGTAAGATATATGTTATGTTTTATGTTTAATATTTATGTTAATACATGTTTTATGAATATTTAAGATTCTGAAAATATGCCAGACCTTGAGACTTTGGATGGAGATATGTGTTTGGTTAATAGTGCGTCAACGCACACGATAATTAAAGATAATAAAATATTTCTCCAGTCGCAAAATAAAGAATTGAGTTGGAAGCATATGTACGATATCTGGTAGTGCAAATATTATTATGGGTTATGGAAGAGTCAGTTTTTCAATTCCAGGGAGAACAAAATCTGAAATCAGTGATGCACTGTGTTCCCTCGAGTTTCACAGAAATTTATTAAGTTTTAAGGATATACGGAGAAATGGATATCATATTGAGACTATGAGTGAAGATGGCGTTGAATATTTTTGCATCAAGTCCTAGAGGAAACATATATTGGAAGAGTTAAGAGTGTTATCCTCTGGATTATATTGTAAGAAAATACACGTGACTGAGTCTTATACCACAGTAATCCTAAAGTTTACCAGTATTTTTAAAGTCAAGCATGAGAGATTAGGACATCCTGGTTCAGTCATGATGAGAAAAATAGTGCAAATTTCAAATAGCCATTCATTTAAAATAGAAGAATTTTGCAAACAGACGAGTTTATATGGCCATTCATTAAAAACAGAAGAATTTTGCAAACAAGTTAGTTGTCACTTTCATATGGGAGTTTTCAGGCTCATCATCTGAAGTGTTCTTTCTTTCCGAGAATAAGTCTTGGCTCGGCTTATTCCCTTCTTGTGGGGTCAACATAAGTGTGAGAGGGCGCGAGATATTTTTACCTACTCGAGTATGGTCTTAGCTTTTACTTTTAGATCTGAGTTTTTAGGATCATTGGAGTTCGAAAAAGGGCTCATCGTTCGAAGTGTGTCTTCTTTCTTTCGGGGAGTGAGTCTCAGCCGATCTGCAATATGCGGAAGTGTCCTACAATGAGCTAGGATGAATGAAGACTTATGACGAGCTCTAACGGAGTATTATGAGCTGTAATAGGCTGTAATAATGAATGATGAGCTATAATGAACACTAATTGGCTATGATGAGCTGTAGTGAATTTTAGGGATGAATTATGAGCAATAATAAACTATAATGGACCACAAAAAGCTGCAATGATGAATAATTTTTGATGATAAATCCGTGAGTGAGAAAACTTATCTTGATTATTGGGTGTTATGTCTGATTCCAATTTTTGGGTGTTGACTTTTTGGTTTTGATCTTGATATCTTTATCATATTTTGTGAGATAAGCGTCTTGATGGTGTCAACGTCAGAGTGCCAAGAAAGAGTAGGATCATATGGTGGCCATGAAGTCGTTTTTGACTAGCTGAATATGAGCAGAGCTAGTCGTCTTCTATATGTTGCTTAGAGGGCTTATTCTGAGTTTATATGAGGTCGGCGCTTGTCTTGAGTGACTTTTAAAGCTAAGCCAGTTCAGGAAAACGATACCGATGAGCTGGCAGGGTGAACTCCTTTTTGACGGAGAGGGACTGAAATTTTTTTGAGTTCTTCAATCTCGGGCAATGAGCTGACTATGGCATTGGTTTCATGACTAATGAGCTTGCGTTCGTAGCTTCATGAGGTGGGAGCTTGAACTTGAGTTTGAATAAAATCTGAGCGATTCATCGCTAGAGAAGAAAGGTGAGGCCATCACAGGAGAGCTAGTCGTGATGATGTGGATTAGGGAGATTGGTGTAGAACGAGATTAGCATTGATGAATCGGAGATCAGTATCTATTGGGGGGGGGGGGGGGGGTTGTAGTGTAAGAGAATAAGGGTATTCTGTGAGTTTTTTCCTCGAATATTTGGTAGCTCGTTCATAAGGAACTTGTGAATTGGGAATCTGATTTTCAGGTGAGGCAGAATTTGGTTATGATGTATTGCCAAGCTAGAGTGACAATGTGGTAAATCAATTGACTTGCTAACGAAGATAAAATGATGGCAAAATATGTGGTGAAGACGAGGATGACCTTATGATGGTGAGTCAATGATATAACTCAAATTATCCTAAGGAATGAATTACTCTCTCAAATAAGAGATTCTGTTGTAGCACTTAAAGGTCGAATCCACAGAGACTCTAGGATTACACAATAGATTGACAGTCTTCGAAATAAAGCTAGATAAGTAGGTTTTAAACAGTTATTGAAGAGTTGAACAACATAATTGTTCGATTGATTTGATTTGAGGTTGTTTAACAGAGGGGAAACAGCTAGATTCAGGTATATCTCATGTATGGCAAGTATGCAACTTAATTGGATTATTAAGGATTTATGAATATTAATTGTTCTCAACTCAAACTTATGTACAATCAATTAGATTATCTTTAACTAGATCTCGGATCTAAACTCTTGTTTAGGAATCACAAGAAAGTATCGATCGATTATTCTATGTTAATATCGATCGATACAACTGTCATTGTGTTGATCGATATTGCTTCTAGCGAGCTTTAAGATCGAGTTTGATAAGTTCTCTAATCTTGCTTGATCAACTTTCTTGTGTATCTAGTTTGATTAGAACATACTAGTTAGGGTTTCCAGGTATTTGGTCAAGCTATCACTTATCCAATTAATCTTAAGATCTAAGTCAAGGGTGATTAATCTTAAACATTAGCATTAAGAACAACTAGATGAAGAACTATATTTTAAACACCCTAATAGCAATTCATATTAGCAACATATAATCAACCTTATGAGAAACCTAAATCTAACAGCAAGATTACTCAAACATATTCATAAGAAACATCATGATGGTCTGAATAATACTGCAATAAAATAATAGAAGAACTGAATAAAGTAAAGAAACAAAAGGGAGTTCAAGATCTTCCCTCTCTCAAGGTGCTCATATCCCTCTCTCCAATCCTAAGTTTTCTCTCTCTATAATAGTCTGAAGCATAGCCGTCAATAATGGCTTAGAAAAAATAAAATATATCAGGCTCACGTTCTGGAATCAGTGTCGATCGATATTAAGCTTGCTACATCGATCGACATACGTTCCTCTTCTCGACAGTTTCCTCTCGCGAGGCAGACTGACCACTCTCTAGTAAAACGGGCATAACTTCTGCTACAGGATGCTGATTGACCCCAAACCGGTGGAATTGGAAATCTAACTCAAAGATATATTTTGTGTCAAAATGTGAGCTCAATCTAACGGTGTAAAGATCTTCATCCATAGCTAAACATCTGATGAGTCTGTGCAGTTATGTACTTCGAAAAACTCCAAAAGGCACCAAAATCACCACTTTCCTCCAAAATGTACCTGAACCTGTAAATACTCTAAAAAGATTCCAAAACATAACAAACATATCTTAAAACACCTATATACCATGGGTAAAAGTGGGTCAAATCCATGGTATATCAACTCCCCAGACTTACCCTTTTGCTTGTCCTCAAGCAAAATATACAGGCAGTCTCTCTGAAAGAGGCTTGCAACATTGCGGAGGTGATGATTCTAAGTCTAAATATTTTGTGAGTTTTGGGGCTTGTAATGTAAGAGAATAAGGGTATTCTGTGAGTTTTTTCCTTGAATATTTGGTAGCTCGTCCAAAGGAACTTGTGACTTGGGAATCTGATTTTCAGGTGAGGCAGAATTTGGTTATGATGTATTGCCAAGCTAGAGTGACAATGTGGTAAATCAATGAACTCAATTGACTTGCTAACGAAGATAAAATGATGGCAAAATATGTGGTGAAGACGAGGATGACCTTATGATGGGGAGTCGATGATATCACTCAAATTATCCTAAGGAATGAATTGCTCTCTTATATAAGAGATTCAGTTGTAGCACTTAAGGATCAAATCCACAGAGACTCTAGGATTACACAATAGATTGGCAGTATTCGAAATAAAGCTAGATAAGTAGGTTTTAAACAGTTATTGAAGAGGTGAACAACATAGTTGTTCGATTGATTTGATTTGAGGTTATTTAACAGAGGGGAAACAGCTAGATTCAGGTATATCTCATGTATGACAAGTATGCAACTTAATTGGGTTATTAAGGATTTATGAATATTAACTGTTCTCAACTCAAACTTAGGTACAATCAATTAGATTATCTTCAACTAGATCTCGGATCTAAACTCTTGTTTAGGAATCACAAAAAAGTATCGATCGATTAATCTATGTTAATATCGATCGATACAACTGTCCTTGTGTCGCTCGATATTACTTCTAGCGAGCTTTAAGATCGAGTTTGATAAGTTATCTAATCTTACTAGAACAACTTTCGTGTGTATCTATTTTGATTAGATCATACTAATTAGGGTTTCAGGTATTTGATCAAGCTATCACTTATCCAATTAATCTTAAGATATAAGTCAATGGTGGTTAATCCTAAACATTAGCATTAAGAACAACTGGATGAAGAACTATATTTTTAACACCCTAATAGCAATTCATATTAGCAATACATAATCAACCTTATGAGAAACCTAAATCTAACAACAAGATTACTCAAACATATTTATAAGAAACATCATGATTGTCTGAATAATACTGCAATAAAATAATAGGAGAACAGAATAAAGAAAAGAAACAAAGGGAGTTCAAGATCTTCCCTCTCTCAAGGTGCTCAGATCTCTCTCTCCAATCCTAAGCTTTATCTCTCTAGAATAGTCTGAAGCACAGCCGTCAATAATGGCTTAGAAAACATAAAATATATCAGGCCCACGTTCTGACATCAGTGTAGATCGATATTAAGCTTGCTACATCGATCGACATACGTTCCTCTTCTCGACAGCTTCCTCTCGCGAGGCAGACTGACCACTCTCTAGTAAAACGAGCATAACTTCTGCTACAGGATACTGATTGACCCCAAACCGGTAGCATTGGAAAGATAACTCAAAGCTATATTTTGTTTCAAAATATGAGCTCAATCTAACGGTGTAAAGATCTCCATCCATAGCTAAACATCGGACGCCTCTGTGCAGTTATTCACTTTGAAAAACTCCAAAAGGCACCAAAATCACCACTTTCCTCCAAAATGTACCTGAACCTGTAAATACTCTAAAAAGACTCCAAAACATAACAAACATATCTTAAAGCACCTATATACCATGGGTAAAAGTGGGTCAAATCCATGGTATATCAACTCCCCCAGATTTACCCTTTTGCTTGTCCTCAAGCAAAATATACAGGCAGTCTCTCAGAAAGAGGTTTGAAAACGGCAGTGACTCAAAAAATATTTAGACTTAGAATCATCACCTCCACAATGTTGCAAGCCACATCAAATATCTCCTAACTACATAAATACTTTATACCATATCGTAGCTTAGCAACCAAATTCATCTAGCAAGCAACTTAGCAAATCCTGTCTGGCTCACCCCTGTACTGATCTCATTTCGTAGCATAAAATAAAAGTGCAGGCTTTAACTTGGAGGTATCGATCACAAGATGCAAGGTTGCTCAAACAAGTATCTGGACTTGTAGGTAAAAAGAAGTTTATATCCTCTCTCTCTACTGATTTCTCTCCTAGCCAAAGTCTTCTTTCATTTGCAAGACATTGACCAAGATTGGACAGGCTTTCATGAATCAAGTCTTAATGGTTTTAGCCACCAAACTCTGTTCACTTCTTTTGGACCTATATCCTAGGATTCTTTGTGAAACAAGCCTTAATGGTTGTAGCTACCAAGTCATGTTCGAACCCTTTACCTATAGAATTCTTATGAATCAAGTCTTAATTGTTGCAGCCACCAAGTCATGTTCGAATTCTTTTCCTAATTAATATCTAACTAATCCTAATTTTTTTTAATATATTTTTTTTCTCTTCTTTTTCTTTTTTTTTTACAGACTGAAAATTAAAATCGAAATTTCGAAATTGAGAGAGAGAGAGGGTGATATATCTATCTACACAAGGCTTTACCTTCCAGACTTGTTTGAAGCATCCAACCCTGCGTATACCAAGCCCCAAGACATGCAGATGTAGTCAAGTTTGGTTGGAGATCAGCTTTGGTTCCTTCAAACATTCATAGCGAGTGTGGTACTAGTTGACCGGTGATCCACTTTAGCATCTATAGTACATTCTGCAGTCAACAAATCTAAGAATGATGCTAAAGAGTGGTTAGATAGCAAGTAAAGATTGAAAAAGATCATTGACCCCTTCTTGACTCAATAAAACTTTTGAAAAAATTAAATAAGATCAAAAGGTAAATTAATATCAGTAACTTTCTCCCAGACTTAAATTATACACTGTCCTCAGTGTAATCCAGTCAGAGTTAAGGGAATAACATAAATCATAAGTTCTGAAATTAAAAAGGTTGAACGATATACCTGACCGACGTCCGTGTCGATCGATGGTAAGTAGTGCCCATCGATCATTGTTTTCTGTTGCAGTGTCGATCGATGTCGACCTGGTCTCATCGGTCGATGTCTATGGCAATCTTCTACTCGGATCTTTTTTTTTGCAAACAAAAATGATAATCGGTAATAAATGAAATTAAAACCAAATTGAAAACAAACCTAATAGTGGGTTGCCTCCCACTCAGCACTTATTTTGAGCCATTAGCTTGACTTCTGGAGATCTTATGTAGTCTGGATGAGAATGTGAACTTGCTCCAACACAAATCTCAGTATCTCTCTTCCTCATTTTATTGATGCAGTTGATAAAAGCTCTTGCTGAAGCTTCCCCCTTTTTCTATCAGCTCTGGGTCACATAGCACTCTAACCTTGGTGAAAGGTTCAGGACCTCCTCTGCAGCGCACTCTATACTCAAAACTTTCCTCTCGATATTGCGAAGGTACTAGTGACAGGAAATCCGCATTTATAGTCTTTTTCTTTTCTTTTTCCTATTCCTGGTCCTTCCCCCAGACTTAAGACTTTTCACTCTCGGGCTGTTCTGAAATTCGGAGGGTGTCGACCGATGCTTAAGGCTTTCTATCGATCGATGCTGATCCTGGATATGCAGGCTGGCAATCTAAATCCGCTGTAGGTGCTGGATTTTCAAACATCTCCATGCAAGAAATAAACTCCTCATTTTTCTTCTTCTCAACGGGATCATAGAAGACAGCTTCATCTACATTAGCCAGGCACATCTTATTATTCTTGAGATCACAAACTGCTCCCACTGTAGCGATGAAGGCTCTTCCAAAGAGAAGGGAATTTGTCTTGCCTGATTTGATCTCCACGACATGAAAATCCACATGAATAATGCATTCCCCAATCACTACCTTAACATTCCTGATCCTACCTGCTGAGTTTGCTTTGGAGTTATCCACGAAAGTGAAACTATCTTTTGAAGGTTTCATCTTTAATCATAATACTTCAGCAGTGTCTATAGCCATAATGCTGACTGCAGATCCAAGATCGCAGAGGGTGTTTGGTAAATCATGGTTATGTATACAGCATGGAATCAGGAATTTCCCAAGATCTTGTTCCTTCTTCAGAGTCCTCTTAGGCTTACGACATACCTTGTTGAACAGTAGCTCAATGTCCTTATCTGTCTCTCTGCTTTCTCTGAAGAAATTACCTAGTTTATACTTATGATATGCATCCTCGAAACACATATCCTTAGGAATCCTCTTCACCCTTTTGTGAAATCCATCAAGTTCCACTTTGTTAACTTCTCTCTTGAGGTGTTTGGGAATATAGTGTTTCCTAGATTTCACTCTCTTCTCAACTGAAATATCTTCTTTCGTTATCTGCCTTTCCATGGCAGGTTTGTGTCCGTCCATTTGGTGTCGATCGATACCTGGCATACGTCGTCGATCGACACTCTCAACGAAAGAGGTTTCAGTTAGGGTTGATTGCTCTTGTTCGAGTTGCCTTCAAGCGGTGTGCATCAAGATCTGGTAAACGCACTTGATATGGCATGGGCGGGTGTCGATCACTGCTCATTTGTTGTTGTCGATCGACGCTCCCATGTTTTTGTCGATCGATTCTTTTGTGTTGTTGATGATCGACGTCATTCGAATTAACTCGAGCTAGGGTGGGAGGATGTGGGTGTCGATCGGCAAAATCTGAGTGGCTCTGAATTCGATCAGTTTTATACTATCCCACAAGTGGTGTCGATCGATGCTCAAATGTTGATGTCGGTCGATGCTCAAATGTTGATGTTGGTCAACACCAGTGCGAGCTTCCAATTGACTTGCAAATTTCAACTAGAAAAGTACCTTCTTCCAGCTTCTCATGCTTGAGCACTTCCCCAAAGTCATTATCAGAGATGAAATTGATATGGTGCCCCTCAGACACGGAATGAACAGTGTTCAGATGAACAGTACTGATAAACTTTGATTCTGTTTGATAGATGTTCTGTGGGAAGGGAATCATTGATTGGAATGTCGTCTTCAATTCTGATCCGTGAAAGATGGCCAGCAACTCCATTTTCTACTCCCTTTTTATCTTTGATCTCTATGTCAAATTCTTGCAGGAGCAGATCCATTGTAAAAGCCTTGGCTTTGCATATTTCTTTTGCATCAAGTATTTTAGAGAAGCACGGTCAGTGTGGACAACTACTTTAGAACCCAGTAAGTAAGGTCGAAACTTTTCGAAAGCGTATACAACAGCTACTAACTCCTTCTCTGTTAGCATAATTTCTCTGTGCATCGTCGAGAGTTCTACTAGCATAGGAAATAACATGTAGTTTCTTGACCTTTTTCTGCCCAAGTACTTCGCCTACAGCATAGTCGCTTGCATCGCACATTATTTCCAAGGGTAAACTCCAATCAGGAGCTTGCACGATAGGGACAGTTACTAGAGCAGACTTGATCTCCTCAAAAGCTTTTAAACATTCAGGGGTGAAGTCGAATTTTACTTCTTTGCACAGGAGAGTTGTTAGAGGTCTAGCTATTTTGCTAAAGCCCTTTATGAATCTCCTGTAGAAACCAGCATGCCCAAGAAAACTCCTCACGTCTTTTATATTGGAAGGTGTCGGCAGACCAGTCATTTCTTCGATTTTAGCTCGATCTACTTCTATACCGGCTGCTGAAACTTTGTGTCCCCAAGCAATTCCATCATTGACCATAAAGTGGCACTTCTCCCAGTTTAGGACAAGATTCTTCTCCTCACGTTTTGCTAAAACTTTGCACAAGTTGTTAAGACATAATGTAAGCATCTAATTTGTTTTCTTTTTAAGAACAAGAAAATCTACTCTTCTTTTCAAGAAAATCTACTTTATCTTAAATTGAAGATTAAATTAGTTTTAAAATTTGATTAACGATTTACTTAATAGTTTACTAGCAACATGTGTACTTGTTTATATCTACTCAGATTTTAATGGTTGATTTCTTGTATAATAATGATATTAAGCTATTATATATACTAGATAATGCCATCACTGGTTTATATATTATTATAATAAAACATACGTATCATGGATATTATAGTAAATAGTTAAATCTAAAATGAAGTTTGCATAATCTCTCTTATTATTAAAACAGAAACATTCATTTAGACCCAACCTTTTTTGTAGGATTTTAAATTTAATATACCATTCTATTATAAAGTAACTATGAAAAAAATATTATACTAGATACAATAGTTGTTCGCTGTAAAAACAAAAGATAACAATTTTATACAACTATCTACTTCTCCAATCAGCACAAAAATTAATCTTGTGTCCAAACAATATAAAACATAAAAATAATTTTTGGAAAAATTAAAAAAGTATACATGTTTAAATACTAAAAACCAATTTCATAAATATCAAATCAAATCAATGGATTATTCTATTTATTTCCATTAAAAATACATTCATTAAAATTTAAATAATATTTTCTATTAAATACCGTATATAAATAAAATACAATAAACTGATATCAAATAATTTTATATTTAAAAATTTATTAAAATATTTCATATAATTACTCTAATAAATTACAGAAATTTTATTAAAAATTCATATCGAAAAGAGTTGAAATAACTACAAATTAAATAAGATAATATTTTATAATATTTAACACAAAATATAATTATATGTATTTATAAATATACATATAAACTAAAATAAAACTTTAAAGTGTTTTGATTTCACAACTAAATTTTGTTAAAATATATTCCACGCTTTAAAAATCTATTAAAACAGTTTATATGATTGGAACTAGAAATAAACCGTGTGGTCGTGCGTGATCGACATAAAAATAAGAATAAAAAAGGATTATATGATTATTTGTTTGTTGTTCCCGGTGAAAAGGCAGTTAAATGATAGGCTTCAATTTAGAAATAGATAATTAACAAAATCTGTTGGGCCAAATCTCTACTTACATCCATATTTGTTTTTATTGGGTAAATTATTTTCAAACAAATCAGAATGATTTCAGAAAAAAATTATATGGAAATAAAGGTACAAACTATTATATAGCTAACCGAAGAAGATTTACATACATTTTAATCAATTAAAAATCTTAATATATTCTATTATTTGTGAAGTGGATTTGCTTATTTGTCACATTCTTTATGATTTTGGGTAATTTTGCTTATTTGTCATGTTTTTATGATTTTGATTAATGATTCATCAATATAAATTTATTTGTACTATTATTTGAGAAGTGAATTTGTTTATTTATCATATTTACATAATTTTGTTTATTTATCATGATATGACTAATGAGTAATCAATTTAAATTTATACTATTGTTTAAAATTTATTAAATAAGTAGAAATAAGGATTAGGACATAATTCTAAATATTTTACGTGATTCAATTTTTAATATAATAGAATCTTTTCAAATTAATATTTTCTGGATTTGACATCGATATTATATATATATCATATAATGTATTTTCTCTTTTTAATTTTTAATTTTTTCATAATTATGAGATACATATGTTAAGATGATTAATGCAATAAAATTTAATGTTATTCTTTCATTATCAACCAATCACAAGTTCTATCATTTTTATCAACAAATTTAATTTATCAAAATTATTATAGAATTTAAATATATACAAAACTTAATTACCACGCGTAATATTTAAATGATAGTACTCGAACAAGTTCTTAATACTATTATTTGAAATTTGAAATTGTTTATTTGTATCATGTTCTCCATGATTTTATGTAATTTTGCTTATTCGTCATGTTCTAATGATTTTGACTGATGAGTCATCAATTTAAATTTATACTATTTTAAATTTTTTATAAAATAAGTACAAATAAGAATTATGATAGGATTCCAAATATTTTACTCCATAATTTTAAGTAATTTTTTATTTGTCATTTTTTAATGATTTTAACTAATGAGTCATCAATTTCAATTTATACTGTTATTTAAATTTTACAAAATAAATAAAAATAAGGCTTATGATAGAATTTGAAATGTTTTGCTCCATAGTTTAAGGTAATTTTGTGTGTTACAGAAATATAATTTTGTTTATTTATCATGAGTTTTATGATTTTAACCCATGAATCATAAATTTAAATTTATACTGTTATTTTAATTTTATAAAATAAGTAGAATTGATAATTATGATAGAATTCTAAATATTTTTTTCGATTCAATCTTTAAAATCATATTTGCTATAGGATATGTAGCGTAATATGCATCAATTAATTTGTAGAGCTTTTAATTAGTGAAAAAATCATATGTGAATACTATATAGTGTTCCGTAATTTAATTATTATTAATCAAAACTTTTAAGATTTTCATAATTCTCAAACAAATAATACCTATAACTTAGTTCTGTTCGTATGTGTCGTTAGGTTAATTTCATCTATTATAAGTATAGCACGTATTGTATCATTAGTACATGTATAAATAATTCACTAAGTAGAAGTAAGAGTTAGAACATAATTCGAAAAATATATTTAGAAAATTCTTTTATGTATTATATTATATTAATTATTCTGCTCGAGGGATTCTTTAAAATAATATTTCATAAATATATGGTTTAATGTTTTCATATATACTAGTTTATTTTAAATAGCTAATTTAAAGTTGTTTTAATAAAATTATTATATATGGTTGCAGTTTACATAATTTTCATATTTATGAAAATATTAATATATATATATAACAAAAAATTATCTATATCCCGAAATTTCTTCAAATTATTTGAATTTATAGATAAAATTTGACTAGACCCTAACTTAATAATTAATATTTGGTAAAATTTGAAAATAAACTTTTATTAAGTAATATAATATAATATTTTCAAGCTCTATTTTTTGCATTTGCATGAATATTGGATACAACTCATATATGGCGGTTTCTCTTTTAAATTTTTACTTTTTCACAATCATGTAATAAAATTTTATGTTGTTCTTCATATTTATCCGATAAAAAGTTCTCTATCGGTTTTTGTCAACAAATTAAATTTGTCGAAATTATTATAAATTTCAAATATATAAAAAATTACTAACTGAAAATAATATTTACATGATATAATCCTGCGATATCACGGGAAGCCATCTAATTTTAGGTTATAACTGAAAAATATATATAGCATAAGACTATTTATATGAAGTGTAATTATTATGATATATATAAACACAAAAATATATTCATATTTCTATATGTTAGCAACATTGGTTATTTTGTAGGCACTAAGCACATAAAATAAAAATTACACACCTAAAATCTCTCTTAATTAACACTAAACAATATTCAATTAATTTATAAAATTTGTTTCATCAATTTGAAATAAAATCAGTGATACCATTAAGTATTTAATCATTCTGAATTTTGTTCTTATTTCATTTGATCGATAGTTTGATATTATTTATCTTTCTACAGTCTAAAAGATTGAAACTGGTGTGTCGGAGAGTTTCAGTTCTAAAAAGTCACCGATAAAGATTTACAGTCATATATAATTCTGGTTTACTTTGAAAGAGATAAAACTCTATCTCCTTTGATGCAATCCATCAAAGGACATAATTAGATCCTTCAATCATAATGAAAATTACAAGAAAGATATATTTTCCCTTCTATTCATTCTATATTTGATTGTTTAGGTTGTTGATAAACAATTACGATCCTTCTATATCATAACTGTTTTTCTTACATGTTTAGGTTGTTGATTAGTATAAAGGACAATTGCACTGATTCTTCACAAGCGCGATCTATACTGTTTAAGATCTTAGCAGACGCTTGTGGAGTCATAAATCTTTGGATTCTCTAAGTATTTAAGAGAGATGTCTCGGTAAAACTTTCTTCTCCTGGTAACTCCATAACTGCTTTTCTTGAACCAAGTCTTTTGCTAGAGACTTAGTATTCAAATTTGAAAACAGGAGCAGCAAGTGGGGCGATAATGTTACATTACAAGGCAGTTGCAGATTTGGTATAGATTCTCTAACTCATGAAAACACACATAGTGATCGTCTTTTACTTTTCATTATTCGGTAGTTAAAACAGTTTGGTGAACACTTTGAATCTGCAGTATCAGGTGAAAATAGTACTGATAACATCATTCAAGATAATTTTGTATTGAAATTCTTCTTACCTCTCAAGAATCCAAAGGAGGTAAATAGTTTTACTTCACTATTCTTTTCTGAATGTTGTTATCACAGTGGTCTGTTATTATACTTGTTGTGTCTGCAGTAATCTTCTTGAGCTTCCAGCCAAAGCTTCATTATAATTCCATCTACTTAAACAGAGGCAAGTCTGCTGACAAACAAAAGGAAAAAACAGAGACAAGTCAAACAAACGTTAACTCATATTTTCCAAATCTAATGTTCTTCAGCTCTTTTTCCTGCTTTAGATTTAGAAATCTTTTTTGGATTTTGAAATTTTTGATAAATCCATTGATTTTAAAATCAAACAAGTAGATTTGAGAATCAATGAAATAAATTCCAAAATCAAAATAATTGGATTAATATAAGTCAGTCAAATGGATTTATAATTAGTTTAGAGTTGTAATGAAATAAAGTATAAAAACCTACAACATGTGGTTTATCATTTTGTTGATCATATATTATTATGATAATATAAAATTTGGTCACATATTTGTTACTATTGTCGTTCTCACTTAATTGATATGCTCACTTTGTTAATCTTGAGTTACTAGAATTTCTTTACCATTTGTGTCGACTTGTGTAATTTTTTTATTGATGTATAATAGATATTATATATATTATGATGGACACATACAATAGAAAATGGGAAATTATTAGTTAGGAAATTGTAGAAATTGGAAAATTTTCAAAAGTATACATGAGTTTGTGCTTACACATACACGTAAGAATTATGAGATGGTTGGTTAAGGTGTACGTAATTAGCTAGGTTAGAGATGGTTGGTTTAATTATGTACGGACACAAAGATGGTGAAACTTTGGTGATTGCTTATAATTAGTCTTATCATCATGCCCATGAAAGAGTGAAAATTTGATATCCATTGACACTGCGAGGTGTAATTTCAGATATATGATGAGGTCATTGTGTTGATATATGCTTGCAGGGAAGCAACTGATGCAAAAAATTACTGAGTTGGTACCGAGACATTCAGAAGGAGTGAAGAAGCAGGAATCACAGAAAGCGGAGAAGCAGGAACCTCAGGCCACAACTTCAACCGCTGGAAATTTGTCAAAGTCAGGCAAAGGTAGCAATAAGAAGAGATAAACAAGCCCTCTCTCTCATTCATTTTCCTCCTTTTTTTTTAATCGAATCTCATTCATTTTCCTCCATGCGATCAGATTCTATGGTTTTTAATATCCCAGACTTGCTGAAAATGTGTACAAGATTTCGTTTGTTTTGTCATTATGCTTTACTTTTTGGCCAAGGACCAGGGCCGGTCCTGAAAATTCGGGGGTTATAGACAATTTAAAAACGATTTTATAAATTTGGGGACTGAAAAACTTTTTATATAAATTTGGGGACTTAATTATATATGAATTTTTTCAAAAAATTTGGAGACTTGAGAAGAACGTTTCATCCGGTTTGGTTCAGGGCCGGTTCTCCCAAGGACCAATGACAACAGAAGTAACAGAAACAGAAAATATTAGTATTAGCTGAGGTTTAAGTGTTATCGACGTTTTGTTCTTCCAGTGACGCTCAGAAGAACTGTTTGATCTAATTATTCAAACGCTACGTTTAAGATAGTGTAGACTATTGTAGACCGCTTTATAAAGCATACATTATTTCTTTGACAAAAAAAAACATACATTATTTCTATTAATTTTAAGGCCTGACCCTCGTGGATATAAAACACGATACGTTACAAAACGTTATTATTACATTTCTGTCAACATATTCCCTATATATTAATAGAGAAACATTTAAAAAATTATAACCTTAAATTTATATTAATTAAAAAATTTATTTAAGTGTTATTTAATTAGGATGTTAATTTTGTTTACGTGGTAACATAAGAATCACTTGAAAAATTAGCAAGTATAAAATTCAATTGTTAGAAAAACTTATACTTCCTCCATTTCAGATTAATTGTTGTTATAGAAGAAAATATTTGTTTCGAAATAAATATCGTTTTATGATTTCAATACAAAATTTATTGATAAAATTCTTTTATTTATTTTCTATTGGTTAAAATATGGTTAGGTATATGGGTAATGATTTTTTAATTTGAAAATGTAAAAAATTAAATATTTTCTTAATATGTGTGTATAAACCTAAAACAACAACTAAAATAAAACGGAGGAAGTATTAATCCAAACATAAATGTATAAGATATGATAAACTTAATACTCGGCGATCTCATTAAATGAGATTTTTCTTAAATGACTCAAAGTTAATTTATATTGTGATCTAACATAATAATTTTTTCTTAAAGTGTAAGATATACGCTTAGTCCGTATTACTTGGACAGCAATTTAAATCAAAGTTTGCTATATATTATGGCCTAATTATTGCATGATTTTGCCAAAAATCGGAAAGTAATGATTTTTTTTAAGTGTTGGTTTTTGTTTTTATTAATAGCAAAGAGACGCTTTGATAAAAACAAAATAGCAAAGAGACACAGCTATTCAAAATTGTTTTGTTCATAAAAGAAAAAAAGAAGAATATTGTTCGGTTCTCAGGCCTTCCTCACCCACAGAAATTTATATAAAAAGTAATACATGTTATGAATAATATATTATAGATGTCCATTAACCAGCCCATTAGAATAGAGTCCAGGTGCCAGGCCTATTAGGATAGAATCTATGTTTGGCCCAATTGTTTATGACGGTCTATGTAATCCTATATAAAGAACTCTTCTAATTATGAATAAATGAGAATCTTTAAACCTTTACTTTCACAACACGTTATCAACACGAAAAGTCTCCCTAAACCCTAAGCTAGTCGACGGCCACAAAACCCTAATCCCATCCGTTTTTAAACCTTCCCTGTCCGAGGTCTTCAGCCGCAACAGCTCAGCCGTACCTGATCTGCAAGGAGATGTCCGTCCGCAAGCTCTCTCTCTTGGTGGTCCGGTTCAGATCTACTTCAAACAAAGGTAAACAATCTGAAACCCTAAAGAGAGCACACATAATCGAACATGGCTTATTGATAAAGGTTATGACCATTAAAACTTTGCAAAACCCCTTAAAACCCTAGATCAATAAGTCCAAACCCTTCCATGAGTAAATCAAAGCTCTTAAACCAAAAGTTTGATCTTGAGATTGTTAATCAATTAAAATCACAGCCTCAATGGCTTGTTGAATCTCGAAAACCCTACTGATTTGAATGATCAAATCGCATCCTTAAGCCTTGAAGTTGATCATCCCCTAAAACCCTAATTATGATTGATTTCTTTGAAACCCTAATTTGTTTGATTGAAATCGAATTGCTTGTTTGGTTTATTGGCTTGATTGAATCTGTTCTTCTTGTTTCTAAACTTGTCTGATTGATTTTCATAAGTGTTTAGATTGATTTAAAATTTGGAAATCCTAAACCTTGCTGGAATTGGAAATCCTAATCCTAGTTGAAATTGGAAATCTGAAAAAATTGGAAATTATCTTAAACTGATTTTCCTAATCCTGGTTGGAGTTTGATTCTTTGTTTACTTTATTTTAATTTGATAATATGAATATATGATTGCTTGTCCATGATTTCGAGATTGATATTTTGATTAAAGGGCCTTGAAACCCTAGTATTAAAATCGGAAATTTTGAAATCCTAATCCGGCCTTGAAACCCGGTTTATCTTGATTTTAGATTGTCAATGTTATTATTCATAAATTTCGAATCTATGGACCTTGAAAATCCATGTTTTAAATCGGACTTGATAAGGAGGTTTATCCGACCTTGAAAACCGGAAGTGATAAGGTTTATCCGACCTTGAAAACCGGACATGATAAAGTCCATCCGGCCTTGAAAACCGGAAGTGATGAGGTTTATCCGGCCTAGAAAACCGGCCTTGTCCTTATCCATGTCGGCCTTGAAAACCGACCAAGTTACCCGGCCTTGATCCTGCCTTGATCCGGCCGTGACCCGTCCATACCGTCTAAGCCGTAGGTAGCTTTATCCGGCCTTGATCAGCCGAGTTTTGATTGATCCGTCCTGACCTATATTTTGTAATCTATTCTAGCCGTGTGACTTAATTAAATTTGTGTGTCCTGATCACTTATTTTTATTATGAAAACTTAGTATTTTGTGATTGATCCCGCACCATGGTCGTATAGATTATTTTGATTGATCTACTTGTTTGATTTATAAATCTGAAATCCTGAGAATATTGATGAATGTTTTCAGATGTCGAAACTTGTCAATCTGGACTATGTAGCCCTTAATCTCTCCAGAGATAACTACCTGCAGTGGGCACTAGATACCAGAATTTGCTTGAGATCCAAAGGGATTGGTGAAACCATTTTCGATGGCAATGAAGAGACTGATAAGAACCAATTCCAGGCAATTAGTATATAATTCGCCATCATCTCGCTGAGAGTCTAAAAGACCAGTACCTCACTATTGACAGTCCACTGGAACTTTGGAATGCTTTAAAAGCAAGATACGATCACCAGAAAACGGTGTTGCTTCCAAATGCCACATATGAGTGGTTGAATCTAAGAATCCAGGACTTTCAGTCCGTGGATGAATACAACTCAGCGTTGTTCAAGATTGTCTCTAAATTGAGACTATGTGGTGAGACTGTGACAGAGAAGGATATGTTAGAAAAGACATTCTCCACATTCCATTCGAGTAATGTGTTGCTACAACAGCAATATAGACAAAGAGGTTTTAACACCTATGTAGAATTGATCTCTTGCCTATTGTTGGCCGAGACAAATAATGAACTGCTTATGAGGAACAGTGCGATGAGGCCTCCTGGATCAGCCCCAATTCCTGATACCAATAAGGTTGTAGAGGAAATGAAAGAAAGCAACCATGCACGTTCAAAGTAATAAACCATACAGCAAGGGCCGTGGTGGATGGAAAGGACGTGGTGGGCGTGGACACTACAACTCCAATGGCCGTGGACGAGGACACCACAATAACCGTGGTCGTGGGTCTAACTATGGCCGGGGTGGAGGCAAAGGTCGTGGTGGCATTTCCAAGCCATCTCATTCGACAAAATCAGTGTGCCACAGATGTGGAATGGGGAATCATTGGGAAAAGAATTGCAGGACTTCCAGGCATCTTGTTGATCTCTACCAAGAGAGCCTGAAAGGAAAGAACCCGAAAGCCCATATGGTCGAGGATGGAAATGGTGATTTCGACCATGAGAAAGATAATCTCATGGATTATGAGACAGCAGATCTATTGAAAGACTAAACAGATTTCGACATCTTGTTTTGCTTTTGTGCTTTGGTTTTATGTTTTATGATTTTCGAATTTTAATATTATTGGTGTTGCATTGACTTTTATTTTATTTTACTTTGAAATTAATATAAATGAAAGTTTTATTTATTTATAAATCTCTAAGTCATAATTATTATTTGATAGAATGATGAAAGATGATATGGCCATGCTTGTGGTGGATAGTGGATCAAGCCATACAATACTTAGAGATAAAAGATTCATCAACCTCAAAATGCAAAATGCCAATATAACTACAATTGCAGGAATATCAAGCCTTATTGAAGGCCACGACCAGGCTTGTATATCATTGCCTATGGGTACGCATTTAGAAATGTCTAATGCTTTATATTCACCCAGTTCCAATCGGAATCTATTGAGTTTCAAGGACATAAGGTTGAATGGTTTCCACCTTGAAACAATGGACAAAGGAAATAAAGAGTTCCTTAATATCATAGAAATCGTCCATGGCAATAAGAAAGTCCGAGAGACTATACCTGCAATATCTACTGGTCTATACTATGCGAGATCAGTATGATTGAGGCTAATGCCTGCGAAAATTTCACTCTATGGCATAACCGGCTTGGCCATCCCGGTTCTGGAATGATGCGAAAATTGATAATGAATTCCAGAAGGCACACATTAAAAGATAAGAAAGTTATCCCAAATCTCACATGTGTAGCATGTACACAAGGAAAACTTATTACCCGGCTATCACCAGTCAAAGTTACTAAGGAGATTATAAATTTTCTAGAAAGGATTCAGGGAGATATATGTGGACCAATATACCCACCAAGTGGGACATTTCGATATTTTATGGTCCTAATTGATGCATCGACCAGATGGTCGCATGTTTGCCTACTATCCACGCGAAATTTGGCATTTGCAAGGCTGCTTACTCAGATCATACGACTGAGATCACATTTCCTTGATTTCCCTTTAAAGACTATACGTCTAGATAACGCTCGTGAGTTCACGTCCCAAGCGTTTAATGATTAATGTATGTCCATGGGGGTAAGTGTGGAACTCCCTGTATCAGCATGTGGACATGCAGTATTACATGCAGCAGAATTAATTCGCATCAGGCCATCTAGTGAGCATAGATATTCATCATCCCAATTGATTACGGGTCATGAGCCAGACATATCCCATATTTAGACTTTTGGATGTGCCGTTTATATACCAATTGCTCCACCACAGAGAACAAAAATGGGACCTCAGAGGAGGATGGGAATATATGTTGGATTCGACTCCCCAACCATTATTAAGTATCTCGAGCTGACCACGGGTGATCTATTTAAGGCCAAATACGCAGACTCACACTTTGATGAGTCCATATATCCGACCTTAGGGGGAGAGAATAGTCGGCTGGTAAAAGAAATAGAATGGTCTCGACCATCAACATCTTGGCAAGATCCTCGGACTAGAGAATGTGATTTAGAAGTCCAAAATATTATACATTTGCAAAAGCTAGCTAATCAGTTGCCAGATTCATTTGCTGACCCAAAGAAAATGACTAAGTCATATATATCAGCTTGCAATGCACCAGTAAGAATTGAAGTCCAAAAAGGACAGAACCAAGTTGCTACAGTGTCTAGCCAACGCTTGAAACGTGGTAGACCAATAGGTTCCAAAGATAAGAACCCTCGGAAAAGGAAAAGTGCAAAAGATAATGTCGGATCCGAGGGCACCATGGAAACCGTCCAGGACATAGTAAATGTCGGCCATGATGTACCAAACAATGAGGTTCGGGACGCTGAACTTCATGGTACACAAGGTACGGATAATAATGAGATCTCAATAAAATATACTATGTCTGGAACACAATGGAATCGAAAAGAAATCGAGCTCGATGACATATTTGCATACAAGGTAGCACTTGAGTTAATGGATAAAGATGAAGATCATGAACCCACGTCAATATTAGAGTGCACTCAACGATCAGATTGGATCAAGTGGAAAGAAGCTATAGACGTGGAGTTAAATTCATTAAGAAAGAGAGGCGTTTTTGGCCCTATAATATTGACACCAAGTGATGTCAAACCAGTGGGATATAAATGGGTCTTTGTGAGGAAAAGAAATGAGAAAGAAGAAGTAGTGAGATACAAAGCACGGCTTGTTGCACAAGGATTCTCACAGAGACCAGGAATACACTATGAGGAAACATATTCCCCTGTGGTGGATGCAACTACATTCCGATTTTTAATCAGTCTGGCCATAAGAAAAAAGCTTGATTTACGCCTTATGGATGTAGTAACAGCATACCTATACGGTCCACTGGATAATGAGATTTATATGAAAATTCCAGAGGGTATTGAGCTCAAAGGAAAGAAAGGTTCTCGAGAACAACATTGTATAAAGCTGGATAAATTCTTGAATGGATTAAAGCAATCAGGTCGAATGTGGTAAAATAGACTAAGCGAGTACTTAGTGAAAGAGGGCTATAAGAATGATCCAATAAGTCCATGTATTTTTATCAAAAGATTCGACAGCAAGGGCTTGGTTATCATAGCTGTCTACGTGGACGACCTGAATATAATTGGAACCCCTGGAGAGATTTCCCAAACAGTTGAATGTCCCAAGAAAGAATTTGAGATGAAAGACTTAGGAAAAATAAAATTTTGTTTGGGATTACAGCTTGAGTACATAAACAATGGAATCCTTGTGCATCAAGAGGCGTATACAAAAAAGGTACTCAAGAAGTTCAATATGGACCAGGCTCACCCATTGTCGAGCCCCATGGTCGTGAGAAGCCTAAATCCGGACACTGATCCGTTTGGTCCAAAGAAGAAGGACGAGGAGGTCCTTGGTCCCGAGACGCCTTACCTAAGTGCCATTGGAGCTTTAATGTATCTGGCTAGCCACACTAGACCAGACATTTGTTTTGCCATAAATCTATTATCTAGATATAGCTCTTGTCCGACCCAAAGGAACTAGAATGGGATCAAACATATATTTCGTTACCTACAAGGGATGAAAGATCTTGGTTTATTTTATACTAATCAGTCCAAAGAAAGTTTGGTTGGTTTTGCTGATGCAGGATATCTATCTGATCCACACCAGGCCAGATGTCAGACCGAATACGTTTTTACATATGGTGGGACTGCGATTTCTTAGAGATCCATGAAGCAGACACTGGCTGCAACATCGTTCAACCATGCTGAGATCATCGCCATGTATGAAGCAAGTTGTGAAGTTGTGTGGTTACGGCTCATGACCAACCACATCCGCGTGGACAGTGGCTTGTCCGCGGGAAGAGATGCACCAACAGTCATCCATGAAGACAATGCAGCATGCATAGCTCAACTCAAAGATGGATATATCAAAGGTGATAAGATAAAGCACATCCTACCCAAGTTCTTCACCACCCACGATCTATAGAAAGGTGGAGAAGTTCAAGTAGTCCAAATCCGTTCTAGCGAAAATTCAGCAGATCTTTTCACCAAAGCACTACCAACTGCGACATTCAAGAAGCTTGTGCACCAGATTGGAATGCGCAGGGTCAAGGACCTTCAGCGAGGTCCAGATTAGGGGGAGTAGTGTGTGTTGTACTCTTTTTCCTTCACTATGGTTTTGTCCCACTAGGTTTTCCTAGTAAGATTTTAATGAGGCAACATTAAGTACACTACAAGCTCTAGATGGTTATGGCATCCAAGGGGGAGTGTTATGAATAATATATTGTGGATGTCCATTAACCAGCCCATTAGAATATAGTCCAGGCGCCAGGTCCATTAGGATAGAGTCTATGTTTGGCCCAATTGTTTATGACGGTCTATGTAATCCTATATAAGAAACCCTTCTGATTATGAATAAATGAGAACCTTTAAACCTTTACTTCCACAACAATACAGAAATTACGCTGTTTTGTTATTACCAAACGAACTTGTATATCAAATATTTTTTCTTGCAACACAATTCTTTAGAACTTAAATTATGACACTACAAGAAAACACAGCTTTAGCGACGAAGATTAACGAGGAAAATAAAACCTCGTAAAATAATGTCGCCTTTACGAGTTACTTACGAGGAAAATAAAAAGCAACGTCAGTTCGTCGTAAATTAACGAGGAAATCATTTCCACGTAAAAAAGACGTAAGGTAACGTGGTTCTTAAGAGGAAAATAATGTTCCTCGTAATGTCGACGTAAATTTCGCGTGTCCTTTACGAGGAAAATCTTTGCGTGTAAATAACGACGAAATTTCGAGTCTACCAACTTTGTAGGTGTAACACGTTTTTTTTTCGGCTACCTAACAAAATTTTGTGGTTATTTCGTAGTAAAATCTCAACTACCAGATTCGAAAATTTCCTATAAATATGAACCTTTGAAGATCATTTTAAACACACCAAGAAGAAAAAAAAAACGTGAAAGAAAAAAAAATGTCGGGCTCCGGGAATATTTTCGAGTTGCGGAGATGGATGTATATGCATAGAGATGCTAACGGGAGAGTGACGAAAGAATACCTTGCAGGGCTGGAGACATTTATACATCAGGCAGATTCCACACCGCTGGCCCAAGAAAGCGGTAAGATGTTCTGTCCTTGTCGGAAATGCAACAATTCGAAATTGGCAAATCGTGAAAATGTTTGGAAGCATTTAATAAATAGAGGTTTCATGCCAAATTACTCTATCTGGTTTCAACATGGAGAAGGTTATAATTATGATGAGAATCATGAAGCTGGTAGTAGTAATAGCAATTTTCAGGAAGAACAACCGGTTGATCGTCATCGTTTGCATAATGAACATAGTTACCATCAAGAAGAGCAGATGGTAGATTTTGATAGGGTTCATGATATGGTAACTGATGCATTCGTAGCTCATGATGAAGATGAAGAACCTAATATAGATGCAAAAAAGTTTTATGAAATGTTAGATGTTGCGAATCAGCCACTTTACAGTGGTTGTGGAGAAGGTCTCTTTAAATTGTCGTTGGCAGCTAGAATGATGAATATTTAAACTGATCACAATCTACCTGAAAGTTGCATGAATGAATGGGCAGACTTGTTTAAAGAGTATTTTCCGGAAGACAATGTGTCTGCTGATTCTTATTATGAGATTCAGAAACTGGTTTATAGTCTTAGCTTGCCTTCGGAGATAATAGATGTTTGCATTGACAATTGCATGATCTACTGGGGAGATGATGAGAAGTTAGAAAAATGTCGATTCTGCAAGAAGCCACGATTCAAGCCGCAAGGACGGGGACGTAATAGGGTACCGTACCAAAGGATGTGGTACCTACCAATTACAGACAGATTGAAAAGATTGTACCAATCAGAGCAGACTGCTGGAAAGATGAGATGGCATGCCGAGCACACTCAGACGGATGGTGAGATGACTCATCCATCAGATGCAAGGGCCTGGAAACATTTCAACAAAGTACATCCAGAATTCGCTACCAATACCGGAATGTGTATCTCGGATTATGCACAGATGGATTTAGTCCATTCGGAATGTCAGGGAGATAATATTCATTGTGGCCAGTCTTTCTTACGCCATACAACCTGCCACCGGAGATGTGCATGCAACGGGAGTTGCTATTCTTGACCATATTAATACCTGGTCCGAACCATCCAAAAAGGTCTCTGGATGTTTTCCTACAACCACTGATAAAAGGGTTGAAAGATTTGTGGTCAACAGGGAAGAGGACGTATGACTGCTCAGCGAAGACAAATTTTACGATGCGAGCGATGCTTTTATGGACCATAAGTGACTTTCCTGCCTATGGGATGTTGTCTGTATGGACTACACATGGGAGATTAGCTTGTCCATATTGTAATGGAACGACAGATGCGTTTCAACTGAAGAATGGTATGAAGACTAGTTGGTTCGATTGTCACCGTCGATTTCTTCCCATTGGCCATCCATACCGAAGAAACAAGAAATTGTTTAGGCACAAAAGAGTTGTGAGAGACACTCATCCTCCATATTTAACTGGACAACAAATTGAAGCGCAACTCGATTACTATGGAGCTCTGGAAACAGTTCCTCGTGGTGGTAATTGGCATGTCCCCGGTAACATGCCTGATTTTTACGGTGTTCAGCACAATTGGCACAAGAAGAGTATATTTTGGGAGTTACCATATTGGAAGGATATTCTTTTGCGCCACAACCTCGATGTGATGCATATAGAGAAGAATTTCTTTGAGAAAATCATGAATACAATATTGAATGTCCCAGGAAAGACAAAAGACAACATAAAATCGAGGATGGACTTGCCGGATATTTGCTCAAGAAGTGAGTTACATATAAAAAGCAATGGACAAGTTCCCGTTCCGATATTCAGATTGTCTTCAGAAAAAAAGTCGGTATTGTTCAACTGGGTGGCATCAGAAGTGAAGTTCCCAGATGGGTATGTTTCCAATCTCTCTAGATGTGTTGAAAAAGGTCAAAAGTTCTCTGGGATGAAGAGTAAAGTATTTATGCAACGACTACTTCCCTTTGCATTTGCGGAGCTACTTCCAACAAACGTACATGAAGCACTTGCAGGTAATAAATTATAACCCAGTAATTTTATAATGGTTTAGTTTGCAATAATATATGACTAATGTGTGTATTTTTTTTTTAGAATTAGGCATCAGAGCATTTTTCAGGGATCTGAGCACACGCACTCTTAAAGAAGAAGTTGTGGAACAACTTCAGGAGAACATTCTCATCTTATTGTGCAACTTGGAGAAAATATTTCCTCCGGGATTTTTTGATGTCATGGGGCATCTAGCTATCCACCTCCCATATGAGGCATTGTTTCGTGGACCTGTACATTACGGATGGATGTATCAGTATGAGCGAGCCATGAAATATTTGAAGGGAAAAGCCAAAAACCTCGCAAAAGTTGAAGGTTCTATAATTGCTGGAAGTTTGACGGAAGAATCTTCTCACTTCACATCGTACTACTTTGGGTCAAAAGTACGTACCCGGAAAAGAGCTCCTAGAAGATATGATGATGGTGGTGTCGCGCCAACATATGCAGTTGCTGGTGTTCCAGACATCTTTAGCCAGATTGGGCGACTCTGTAGGAAATCAAAAGAGGTTTGGTGGTCGAGTGAAGAAGACGCTCATAGTGCACACACCTATATTCTACTCAATTTCGAGGATCCATTGATGCGTTATTTTGAAAGGTACATATGGACACTTCTAAACACACATAATAAATATAAATTATATAATTGTGAAATTAAGATTAATTGATATAAAATGTGATTTTACAGTTTATTTGTTTCTCAAGTCGAAGAAACATTCCCAGGTATATCCACAAGTGACGTAGACAAAAGGAAAGATCAACACTTTATTAAGTGGTTGAAGAATCATGTATTAATTTTTTACAGCTCGATCAAATTATTTTTTCATACATTATATGTACTAATATTTCAACGTTCTTTTTTTTTTAAGGTTGATTATGACGACGATGCAGATTATCCTAAGTGGTTACACGAAGTCATTCAATCTCCACATGTAAAGGTCACCACATCACAGATGTATTTCACACGAGGCTATACTTTTCACACATATGAGTATGGTAGACAGCGGACGACCAGTAACTATGGAATATGTGTGAAAGGGGAAATATATTTCTACGGGGTCTTGACGGAGATTATTGAAGTCGAATTCCCAGGGATATTGAAGCTGAAATGCGTCCTCTTCAAATGTGAATGGTTCGACCCTGTCGTCAACAGAGGTGTTCGGTTTAACAAATTTGGTGTAGTTGATGTCAATGGTGGACGAAGGTACAACAAATTTGAGCCTTTCATCTTAGCTTCACAAGCAGACTAAATTAGCGTCCTTCCATACCTTCGGATTAGAGAATCAGAAATAAATTGGTTATCCGTGATCAAAGTTACACCTCGTGGACGAATCATAAGTGGAGAAGAACCACCATTGCAAGAAGAACAGATAAATGTAGTCGAGGAACCTGAAGCTGCCACAGAAGACATACTTCTCATTGATCCGCATAATCATGAGTACGAAGATCTTACCGACGATGCGACGGACGAAGCTGTTGAAGACGAGTTTAATGAAAATGATGATGTTTCTAGTCATAACGAGAATGTCGATGTATCCGATTGATGTATTTGTATTGATGAATTTCTTTTAAGTGTATGATTGATTTTTAGACTTAAGGAATTGTGGTTTTCGAATTGTGGAATGGAATAAAAAGATTGAATTGTGGTTGGGGTTTGGAATATATGAAGTAGAAGATAAGGAAGATGGGATTTGGGGTTTAGGTTTTGGATTTTAGGGATTTTAACATAATCCTCGTTATTTCCACGTAATATAACGTGGTCTTTACGACGAAAGTGAGAATTAAAAACACGGGCCTCGCGATTTCCACGTAAGCAGAATTCGTCGTAAAGATCTCGTAAGCTTACGTGGAAATAACGAGAAACATTTAATTATTAAAAAAAAACACGTTAATTCCACGTAAGTACAAATCGTCGTAAAGACCACGTTAGCTTACGTGGAAATAACGAGAAATATTTAATTATTAAAAAAAATGAAACACGTTAATTCCACGTAAGCACAAATCGTCGTAAAGACCACGTTAGCTTACGTGGAAATAACGAGGTTTATGTTTAAATACCTAAAATCCTAAACCCTAAACCCTAAACCCTATTTTCCTTATCTTCTATTTAATATATTCCAAACCCCAAATTCTAAACCAAAATCCTAAACCCTAAACCCTATCTTCCTTTGAGATTGATGGGTTGTATAAGAAGTAGAGGTTAAAGTTATAAGAAGTAGAGGTTGAAGTTATAAAGTTATAAGAAGAAGGGGTTTGGGGTTTTGGGTTGTAAGGATTTAGAACAAATCCTCGTTATTTCCTCGTGGAAATAAGCATGGGCCTCACGATTTCCGCGTGAATTCACGTGGAACTTACGAGGAATACAGGAAACGAAGAGACTTGCCTAGTCATTTCCTCGTTATCTCACGACGAATTAACGAGGAAAAATACATCTATATATACCAAGACCATTTTGTCACAATTCAGAATTCATAAATATTAAAAAGAAGAAAGATTCTTAAAAAAAAAAAGAGAAGAAAGGTCTGGAATCACGAGTGCGAAGACACGGTCTCTTCCCACTTGTAATTCCAGTATCTTTCTTCTCTTTCTTTGAAGAATTCTTTATAAATCCTAAAATTATATTTTGGGGTTTAGGGTTTTGGATATTAGGGATTTAAGAAAGATCCTCGTTATTTCCTCGTTACTGAGAAACACGGGACTCGCGATTTCCTCGTAAAGGAAAACACGGGCCTCTTGATTTCCTCGTAAAGGAAAACACGGGCCTCGCGATTTCCTCGTTAAGGAAAACACGGGCCTCGCGATTTCCTCGTTAAGGAAAACACGGGCCTCGCGATTTCCTCGTTAACTTACGTGGTTTTTACGTGGTAATCTATCCTATATATATACCCACGAACTCTCTCACTTCTCATTTCCTCTCCACTTCCTCTCTAAAAACATGGTAAGTCCTCTCTCTTTCCTTTGATTAGTTTAGGGTAGTTTAGGTGGTTAGTGTAGGAAATTTAGATAGGTTTATGGATTTTAGGTTAATTAGTGTTGATTAGGTGATTAATTAGGAATTTAGTCTATAAAAATTTGAAGTTTGAGTGCTAATTTTGAATTCTTTTTTTAATAGGTACGAAAGAACAAACTTACTGCCCATTACAGACAGATGTTCAGTGAGTCGGGTAGTCGTTTACAGCCCGGGTCTTCTTCTACAGTACCTAGTTCTTCGGGTCCGGATAGCGTCCCAGAGACTCAGTCTTCTCAGAGAGCCTCTCCTTATGGTGTAAGATCGGTTGCACCACCGGCTCCTCATGATCATCATGTCCCAGAGGTGCCACCTCTTGTGCCACCTCATGTGCCTCCACCGATGGCTACGGAGATGCCGGCTCAGATACATCCCGATCTGATGGTGCCGCCGAGTGCTCCTTACTCGCAGTACATTGTCGAGGACATTCTCGCTCAGCCCGGCAGAGAAGGTTTACCAGTCATAGACCCCGACCGACCGGACGGAACTTTGTGGTATGTTACATTTTTTTAGATTCTTTTAAAATTTTTTTAATAACATTATTATCTAATTTATACTTTAAATTTGTTTTTTTTTTAGGTTTGGGGTTGACGGATGTCTCGCATCAGACGTAACCGACACGATGAAGGGTTACTTCTCCATGCCACATCCGAACTGGAAGAAGACGCCCGTCTACATCAGAAAGATGTGGTTCAAGATTTTCGCTGTAAGTTACTATTAATTTATATATATATACTATTATTTTCAATTTATATTTCAAATTTTTTTAATACTAATTATTAACTTATTTTTTTCTGTTACAGCAAAAGTATCATTGGTCCTTGGGGGTCAATGAGAAGGTGAGGAAAGCGTTCAACAGTAAGGTGAAAGCTCGCCTGTTGGACACGGTCTCCAACTGGAAGGGGGACTGGATCGTGAAGGGATATGACTGTGGTGTGGGATGGTCTCATCCGTTATTGGGAAACTCCGGACACCATAAGAACCGCCCAGGCTTGCTCTGCCTCCCGTAACACGGTAGATGAGCACGGTCACGGGCCGATGCTTCACTCTACGGGACAAAAACCCCACGCCGCTATCCGTTTGGAGATGGTACGTAATTAAATATTGAATTTAATTAATTTCTTTTATATAATATATTTATATATACTAATTCTCTAAAATGTTTTGTAGGCCAAAGAGACGGGACAGCTCCCGACTCTTATGGAACTTTACCAGAAGACCCACAAGAACGAGTCGGGTCGATTCGTAGATCCTAGGTCCAAGCAAATCTTCAATGAAGTTGCTGACCGGGTTCAAGAGCGTCAGACCCAGCTGACACAGCAGCCTACCGACAGACTACCCGTCACCTTATCCACAGTTGAAGTGGATAGGATTTACGAGGAGGTAAATTTTAAAAAATTATAATTTTTAAATTATTCATTTAATTTGTGGGAACCGAAATTCACACTGTCGATTTTAATGAATAAAAACGGAGGAAAGCCAAGTTAACCCGACTTTCCCTGAAGGTCCGAATAAATGCGGAAAAGGTTTTGTTAAGATTTGGGACTGGACCTTAAGAAAGGCTGCCTACGTACCCCTTTCGAGGATCAAGTCGAACGTAGTTCAGTTAGAAAGAATTGAACAAGAGATCGAACCGTCTGAGCGGGTTCGTCTAGTATGAGCGTTGGTTATAGAAACGGGCATGTCGAAGATAATGCCTAGAATTTCTATGTGCGGAGCTCTGAGTAAAAGAATTGTTAGATCCTTCCGAGAGGAACAGGGGTCTGCGGAGAAGATAAAACTAGAACAAGAGGCGACCAGACGTTCTAAGTCCTACCTCGCTGGCCTAACCACCTAAGTTCTAAGTTCTCTAAGCTCGCAGGAGTTCTCTAAGTCTAGATTCTAGGATTTTCGGATCCCTTCTCCTCTGCTCTTGCTCTCCTTATATACCCACTCCTAGGTCGGTTTGCCTTAGGATGAGGGACCTCGCCTTTGGGCCCAAGTTTATCTCTTCAGGAAGTATTCCATTTTCGTCGATCTTCGTAATTATCCTCGAGTTTTCACCTATTTTCTGGTGACTTGATGCTTATCCGATGTTCGGGAAATCGGATAAACCGTCAAAGCATGATTGGGCCTGAATTCTTAAAATCGTAAGTAAGTTCGTGGACTTGTCTTAAGTCGTTGAACGTTTTATACGATTTCTCGAAAAGACTATCTTTCTCGTAAAATAAACCGTATAGCCTAAAGGATCGATGTTCAAGTTAATCGATCTTTGTTTTATACGATATCTTCTACGAGAAATCCAATCCTTCTAATTTTTGTCGTAAAACATCGAGGACGATTCCAACCGAATCTAAAGGTGTTCATTCTGTAGCCGTGATCGTACCAAACTCACGAGGATTGATCCAAACAAGCCAAGATGGGATCAGACCGAGCATGATGGGACCGAGACCAGGAAGAGGGCCGTCGACCGGTGTCATGGGGCTTGCCGCCGGCGCCAGGCCGGCTCGCCTGACGCGTGCCGCCGGCGCCAGGCCGGCCCGCGTGACGCGTGCCGCCGGCGCCAGGCCGGCTCGCGTGACGCGTGCCGCCGGCACCAGGCCGGGGTGCCGCTGGCGCCAGGCCGGGGTGCCGCCGGCGCCGGGCCGGGGTGCCGCCGGCGCCAGGCCGGGGTGCCGCCGGCGCCGGGCCGGCTTGCGTGACGCGTGCCGCCGGCGCCAGGCCGGCCCGCGTGACGCGTGCCGCCGGCGTGAGGCCGGCCCGCGTGACGCGTGCCGCCGGCGCCAGGGGTTCTTTGCCGCCTGTGGGTTTTCCGTTGCCCGATCTTTCCCCCGTTAGTCGTTCGTGCGGGAAATCTTTGAGTTTGGAAGGATCTTTGGCCGTAGATTTCGAGATAACTGTTTTCGACCTCACCAGAGAGTGGATATTCTAATTTGAGAAAATCTCGTATAACTTTTTTTCAAATTATCCGAGACTTTTTGTTTCAAGAAATACTTTCCAGAGACTTTCAGTCATTGATTCCGTCGTGACCGATTTTGACACCAACAGTTAGCCCCCCAACTCGTTAGAACCTTCGTGATGTTCTTGCGAGCGATAAGACATGTCAGGTAAGATAGGCGGAATTAATGGTTGAAAGGCTCTGTTGAAAGTGGTAAGATTGGGGCTGCGCCTTTCGAATGCTGCCTACGTACCCTTGTTGTAGGGATCAAGCCTTCCGTAGTTCGTTTTTGAGTTTAAGACCCTTGTGATCTGTTTTCCAGCGAGACTTATATGGTCTAGTTATGTGTCATTAGAGACTTTCGAGCATGATGCTGTTGATGTATTTGTTTTTCGATTATTTATGAACTTCAGTTTTTTCGAAGTATGATAAAGAGGGTGTGTGTTGTCGTCTCATTCCTAGTTCCCTGATGATCACCGTACCTATTGTTTGCATAAAGCGAGATTTTCCGCAGTTTACCGATTTACGCGAAAAGTTCGTGAAACGAATAGGCTTAAGTGAAGAGACAAATTTTTGGATCTCGTATACCATACTATGTCTGTGAGATGTCAAGATCCAGCGTGGCTGGGTTTAGGGCAAGACCTAGGTTTACTCTCGGACTGAGGCTTTGCGATGACAAATCGGCTTTCGTTTTGCCTGTTTGCGATTTTAACCTGACTCGTACCGTTTAAAATTCGCGAATTGTTGTCGGCTTATATGATTTGTCTTGGTGTGAGTCGAGCTACTTCCTTTACGAAGAGCTAAACCAAAATTTGGATTTCTTGTATAGCGCGCTATGTTTATCCTTGTCGGATGCAAGAGAGCCTGCCCCTTGAAGGGCGGCTAATTGTCTGTTTAGGACGTTAGAGTTCGTTTGTTGTGATCAGCAACAACGAAATGATGCCAGTTTAGAGGCATGTTACCGTTTAGAGGTGTGTTTGTATGTTTTTATTTCTAGAGACGAGGATTTCGTCTGGAACTTTTTGAGGAAAAGAATGTCCTTCGAGCGTTAGCGACGTCTCGCAGTGCTGAAGGTCGAGTTTTCCTTGTGCCGCATTTTGTGGTTGAAATGTTCGCGGGCTTGGAGATGTTTTGCGAATGTTCGCAGCCAGAAACTGTTGTTTCGGTTTGGACGCAGGACCAAGGGGTCGCGTAAGTTTGACCCAGGGAGAAGCGTCTACATTCACAGTGCTTCGTGAAGTGTTGGCCTTCCGGGATTTGATTGTATATATTATAAGGATGACTCATATAACTCTTGGAGCCTTGTCACGAGTGTTTCTTTTCATGCCGTGTTTACGGGGCGTATAGAACTTTATCGATTGACGATAAGTTTAAATCTTCCGTTAACCATATGGTTGTTAGGACTAAGTTTTGGTATGAAGAGTTTATCGTATGATTTCCGATTCTGGGTTATACGACAAATTGCTTGCGTAATAGTCACTTGGCGTTCTAAGAACAAATCGTGGATTCTTGTTTTTAGCTGTTAAGTGATTGAGCGGTGGTCGCTCAGTAGCTTTGGATTGGCATGAAGGCTAGATTCAGCCGTATCGCCAAGGAAGTTGTTGGTAAACGATCAGACCATGACCCTTATTAAGGTCATGTTAGTTTACGATTGTCCTTAATGGGGATGCCGAATTCAGGTCCGGGCTTTACGGAAGGGCGTAGTTGGCCGAGGGCCAAATAGCGTTTGCCGAGATAGACATGCCAAGTATAGCGGAGTTTTCTGAGTTATGGCTGTTGGCTTTTAGAAACGATCTTCCACTTTAGGTCTCAGTTATACGATGAATGGTTCGTACAAAATTTTTTCTTGTTTCATGAAAATCGTTTCATTTTATCCGAGGGGGACAAAGTTTTAAGGGATCGACGCAGGACACGTGCGGGTACGCCTGCGTGATTATTTCCTGCTCGGACGTAACCGCGGGGAGTGAAAGCAGAAGCCAGAAACCTTGTGGAGCAAAAACTGTCTATGACAGTTACCCGTTGGACCCATTATGTTTATTTTACGAAAGTTGCTTTGTATGAATTGACTCGACCATACAGAGGATTTTTCGTAAAAGTGATGTAAGAGGGGGTTTTCGTAAAGGTAAATGGAGAGTGTTTCTCACAAATTACTTGCGATATTTGCGACCACGGATTATGTTTCCTCATTCACTTTTGCGTACTGCGAAGTTGTTTTTCATGAAACCGATCATGTTTTTTCCATAGGCTGTTTTGTTTAAAACGTTCTTGTTATACGAAAGTAATGGATGACCGGTTTCATGGAGATAGAAAATCGCAGATTGTCAAAGTAGCGATGTTTCCGCGGATTACACGGGAGTTGTTTCTGCTATGATTTCGACCTTTGGACGAAAACTGCTTCGAATTACTCATGGAGTTTTACCGAAGGTTATTTTGTTTTTTTCGTAGTTCACCGTCGTGCTATTAGTCTGACGTTGGTACGCGTTTCTAGTCGCGAGTTTGTGAAGAGAGACGAAGCAAAGTTTTCAAGACTATGTTTGTAACTGTTGGGCTATGCCGCTAGCGTATTTTAGACGAATCTTATTGCTGCGAGAGTTTGCTTTGTCAAAAGCGTTGTCTTGATGCTGAAGCAAAAAGTTTTCGAAGATGGGATTATACGGGTATAGTATACGTACCTACTTCCCTTTTCTTTTTACGAAAGAAAACGGGTTAGCCGTTCTTTCGAAGGCTTGTGTACGTTTTTTCTTTCTTTTAGGAAGCGGGATGAGTATGCTTTAGAACGCATGACGATCGTTTCTCGATTTTTCGAGAGATTAGATCGGTTTGCATGTTCTGCCTCGACATTCAAGGAACAATAGAACAAGACTGGAGAATTGCCTAAGACTTAGCTTGCTAGACTATCCACCTAGGTTCTAAGTTCCCTAAATTTTACGGCAGTTTTCTAGACGTTTTCATTCCTTTCCTACAAAAATTAAAACCTTGACAAATTTTCTAAGTTGGACGTACCTTATTCTCATCGATCGTTCAAGGCTGCCTCTTGCACGTTCCTCTTTGTTTCGTGACTTTTAACGGTTCATCGTCAAAGGACTTTGAAAATTTTGATACCGAATAAGAATCAGTTTTTTGATGAAATTCTGACGAGAATATCGGAGCGAAAGAGAGATATGAACGCCCAAGTTCCTGTTCTCATTTCTTCGTACTGCTGGTTAAATTGACAATGTGTCCGAAGGAACATTACAGAATCGTTGAAACAAAGGGAGGAGAAGTAGGCGATAACTCGAAGAAGGCTAAGGTGGGTGCTTTAGACAAATGGAGACATTGGGCAAGACGCCACTCGAGTGAGGCTCTTAGCTCGTCAGGCTATGAGCGAACTGGTTAGGTCCTGGACCTTATCGTTTCATATGATCTTGTATGACTTTACGAATGGTGTTTCGTAAAATATTGTCGAGCTTGATTTTAAAATATGAACTTTGTTAAACAATCGAGAAGGCTTTGCGGAAGAATCGTCGTGTTTCTCGAACAATCCGAACATGGGTTTAAGGGATCAAGATGTTGCCGTTGCCCGAGATCACGAGACGACTGCACGGATGGGCGCCAAGACCCTTGCCGCCGGCGCCAGACGGGAGACGACGGGCCTGCCGCCGGCGCCAAGCGCCCTGCCGCCGGCGCCAGGCGCGGAGTGGTTGGTCTGCCGCCGGCGCCAGGTGCCCTGCCGCTGGCGCCAGGCGCCGGCCGACGACAGGCGTTCTACCGCCCGTGACGTATCCCGCGTCCGCCGATGCTGCTGTTGCTCACCTTCGTCGATCCCCGGGGCTCACGGACTCAAAGATCGAGTTACAAAAACTCAGGAAAAGATGCATGGTACTGACACAGGACCGGGCTCGTCCTATGACGGGACAGAGAAATCCTCCCCCATGGGCGAGGTTGTCGGGACAGCGACTTTGTTTTCTTCGTAAAATCTCAACGGAAACTCCGACTGAGACGAAACGAAAACCATCTTGACCTAGACTCAAAGGAGAACAAAGTGAGTTTGCCCTAGGGCGAGGTAGCCATATCGGAGGGTGAGGTGACCTCGGTAATGTTTGTCCTTGCCCACGGCGAGGTGGCCGAGACAGTGACTTTGTTCTCTTCATAAAATCTCAACGGAAACTCCGATTGAGATGTAACGAAAGCCATTTTGACCTAGACACAAAGGAGAACAAAGTGGGCTCTTACTAAGGCGAACTGGGAAGACTGATCTTACCCTATGGCAAGTCGTCCTAGTAAGATCAAGCTCCGACCTCCTTTCGTTTTCCCGTTTGTTCCTCGAGAGTTGTTTGTAAGAAGTATGGCAGTGGGAATCGGTGAACCAATTTTCCGTGCTTCTGTTCCGTTAGTAATATAGGGTTTCCCCAAGGTTTCAAGGAGAGTAAGTTTTATTTTTCCGAGAGGTTCTCGAAAGAAACGTTTTTTGTAGAAACCCTTCTCGTTGCGATTTCTCTAACTTGGTAACAAGACGAATTTTTGGGGTTTGATAGATTTTATCGTTGCCCTTTCTGTTTAGATAGAGAAATTGTGAGCTCGTTTTCGTGCTCTTCCTGTGGCGGGAAGCCGCGGCTAGGTTTTTGATTTTCTCGAGCACCGTGGCGTTTGCGTAAGCGTTGGCCGTAGGAACAGTCGCTGCTGGAGTTGTTTTACCATCGTTGACGCAAACTGCAAGTTTTTCTTTCATATTTCCGGACATCGGTTCGATCAAGCCCTTTGTGGCCGTATGAGTAAGAGTAATCCGTACCCCCCTCCTTCTAGCGCCAAACTGTGGGAACCGAAATTCACACAGTCGATTTTAATAAATAAAAACGGAGGAAAGCCAAGTTAACCCGACTTTCCCGAAAGGTCCGGATTCTCTGCGACGGCCAACGATAAGTGATCGAATAAATGCGGAAAAGGTTTTGTTAAGATTTGGGACTGGACCTTAAGAAAGGCTGCCAACGTACCCCTTTCGAGGATCAAGTCGAACGTAGTTCAGTTAGAAAGAATTGAACAAGAGATCGAACCGTCTGGGCGGTTTCGTCTAGTATGAGCGTTGGTTATAGAAACGGGCATGTCGAAGATAATGCCTAGGGTTTCTATGTGCGGAGCTCTGAGTAAAAGAATTGTTAGATCCTTCCGAGAGGAACAGGGGTCTGCGGGGAAGATAAAACTAGAACAAGAGGCGGCCAGACGTTCTAAGTCCTACCTCGCTGGCCTAACCACCTAAGTTCTAAGTTCTCTAAGCTCGCAGGAGTTCTCTAAGTCTAGATTCTAGGATTTTCGGATCCCTTCTCCTCTGCTCTTGCTCTCCTTATATACCCACTCCTAGGTCGGTTTGCCTTAGGATGATGGACCTCGCCTTTGGGCCCAAGTTTATCTCTTCAGGAAGTATTCCATTTTCGTCGATCTTCGTAATTATCCTCGAGTTTTCCTCTATTTTTCGGTGACTTGATGCTTATCCGATGTTCGGGAAATCGGATAAACCGTCACAGCATGATTGGGCCTGAATTCTTAAAATCGTAAGTAAGTCCGTGGACTTGTCTTAAGTCGTTGAACGTTTTATACGATTTCTCGAAAAGACTATCTTTCTCGTAAAATAAACCGTATAGCCTAAAGGATCGATGTTCAAGTTAATCGATCTTTGTTTTATACGATATCTTCTACGAGAAATCCAATCCTTCTAGTTTTTGTCGTAAAACATCGAGGACGATTCCAACCGAATCGAAAGGTGTTCATTCCGTAGCCGTGATCGTACCAAACCCACGAGGATCGATCCAAACAAGCCAAGATGGGATCAGACCGAGCATGATGGGACCGAGACCAGGACGAGGGCCGTCGACCGGCGTCATGGGGCTTGCCGCTGGCGCCAGGCCGGCTTGCTGCCGGCGCCAGGCCGGGGTGCCGCCGTCGCCAAGCCGGCTCGCGTGACGCGTCCCGCCGGCGCCAGGCCGGCTCGCGTGACGCGTGCCGCAGGCGCCAGGCCGGCCCGCGTGACGCGTGCCGCCGGCGCCAGGGGTTCTTTGCCGCCCGTGGGTTTTCCGTTGCCCGATCTTTCCCCCGTTAGTTGTTCGTGCGGGAAATCTTTGAGTTTGGAAGGATCTTTGGCCGTAGATTTCGAGATAACCATTTTCGACCTCAGCAGAGAGTGGATATTCTAATTTGAGAAAATCTCGTATAACTTCTTTTCAAATTATCTGAGACTTTTTGTTTCAAGAAATACTTTCCAGAGACTTTCCGTCATTGATTCCGTCGTGACCGATTTTGACACCAACATAATTTAACTTTAATTTTTTTTTGGTTTTTAAGGTTGTCCCTAAGAAAAAGGGACGTACGTTGGGGATTAGTTCCGTCAACGATTTTCCGAGAGCGACATCGTCTTATGGTGAGAGACGGGAAGACGAGGTCACTCAGCTGTGTAACGAGTTGGCCTCGACAACATCTGCGTTCAAAGCTCGACAGGGTGTAGTCGAGGGCTTCTTGGACGTCATAGCGGCCACAAATACGGAATGGGAGTCCTTGTTGAGGAACTTGCGACGACAAAATCCAATTCCAGGCGAGTCGACAAGCGAGGCCCATAACGAGGTGGATGTAGAGAGGAGGAGTGATGAGTTCTACCAGGCGATGAACGAGCCTTAGTTTTTTATTTCCTTTTTATTCGTTGTAAATATAAATTCTAATTATTTATGAATAAATATATTTTTCTTTTTATTGGTTGTGTATTTTTTAATTCAAAGTTTATAATTATAATTAAAATTATAAATATTTTTCTAATTATATTTTTTTAATTCTGTATATAAAAATCGAAGTAAATTCCTCGTTAAAACTCACGAGGAAATAATTTGGTAAGCCTAACGTGGTCTTTACGAGGATTAATTTTCGAGTACATTACGTGTCTTTCACGTGGAAAGTTTACGTGGAAATGACGAAGAAAATTAACGTGGAATTTACGAGGAAATGTTTTCGTGATTTTTACGTGTAATTAACGATAAAATATTTACGTGATATTGACGAGGAAAATTTTCGTGGTCTTTACGAGGAAACATAGCGAATTCCTTATGTGGAAAGTTTACGTGATCTTTACGACGAATTATTGTACTTGGTCTTTACGACGAAAACTGTTCCTCGCTAATTGACGTGGAATTGGCGAGGAAATACGCGTTACGACAAACGTTTAACGACCAAACGTTTTTCCTCGCTATTTCCTCGTAATGCCTCATTAACGATGAATTCACGAGGAATTCAGCCGTCGTTAATCTTGTATTTTCTTGTAGTGCGAAGTTTATATTGAAGATTAAGAAAAACAAATAATAACCTTTTGTAGTAGTTAATAATGACCTTTTGTAGTAGTTAATGATATATATCACGTTAACCTAACTTTCATCCTATACAATGTATCGGTTGCAAACAAATAATACTATCATCTTTTTATATTTGGGCCTTTAGTATAATAATATTCGGACTGCAAAATTTTATGTTGTCTTAATGTGGTCCATAACCAAACTATACTTCAAATCATAAGCTTAATCCAATTTGTAATTGTGTTTTTAATATTTTAATTTTCCATCTCAATTTTTTTTTCCATCTCATGTTGTCAAAAAGAAAGTAAAAATATGATATTCTGAAAATTAGTGTAACTTCAAAATCCAAAATATATAAATTTTATTTACTGATAAGTTAGTAAAAGAAAACATCCAAATGTATCGGCCCGAGATAGATATGATTATATAAACAATCAAAAATTGTATACATAAAAAAACAATTTGATCATATATAAATCTTAAATTTGTAAATACAATATGTTTAATTAGAAAACAACTACTTATTTTGGACTATCTATAACCGAGGTCTCTTAAATGTTATTTTTAATTACGATTGATCCAATGAGGATCAATCGTAAACTACCGGTATTATTATCGTTAGAAGACAATAAAAATCCTAAAATTTGAACCAATTTTCCTTGATACACAATTTTAGAACCAAACTCTTTTGGTAAGTTTAAATTAATTTTTTTATACCAGGATGTTTAAATAAATAAGAAACTTTTCCACCAAGTTAATGCTTTCACCGAATTTTTAAGCTTGGTACAAAATTTTGAAGAAGTTCTATATGGTAAGTTTAATTTAAGATAATAATATACTTTGTCACCAAGTCAATAATTAATTTCGACCCTTGAAAACAACATGCCAAATATGTTTGTGTTAGTTATTGAAAATTTACATAAATATTGGTTCAATATATCACACTAAAATACGGTTTTTAGATAATTAATGCTAATTATTTTAATTTTCCAAACAATCCGAAAACCTAGATATGCCTACTATATATGTACGGTTGAGTTTTCCATTAGAAATACTATCAAATTTTTTCACAATTCTTAATTTATTATTGTAGGAGTATTAATGATATCACATTTTAATTGTTTGATTTGGGCTTCTATACTTTTTCGATGTGTACCAAATATTTATAGTTAGTTACTTATTCTATATTGAGAAAAAACATAAATTCCAAATATATTTTGACCACAAGCTCACTGTATATAGAAATCATCAGATTTTACAATATGAAAACATAAGTTTTTTAATAATATTTCACCCTGCACAATCTTATCCTAGTTATAAACATTATTATACAATAGTCATACAGACCATGCTTATAGGGAAATGAAAAGGCAATTGTCTCAAATCGCCTTTAGGGCCCCAAATTTCATTAACGCATTATTTATTTATTTGTTTGTTTTTGTTTGAATTAAAAATGTTATAGAATTTATAATAACTTAACTTTAATTTAAAACGGAAATAGTATTTATAAGTTTTAGAAAGTCTTATCCATTTGTTTTTAAAATCTTATAAAGTTGGACTAGTCGATTATGACTTATTGCCTGTTTGGCTATAAGTTGTGACAAAAACTCATCGATGATATGATTAAATTTTTGAAAATTGGTTAGGACCGCCCAGTCGAACCATAACTCATTGCTCTATTCAATGACATCTTGCGTTTAAAATTGTATGTTGAGTCAAACCAGAAAATGATGAAACAAAGAATTATTGAACCAAATACCACAAAAACAAAACAAATTCATGTATATTTATATCTAAAATATTTCAACTGAACAAGAACATTAATATATATTCAATACCTAAAATATAAATTATATACTAAATATTTTATATTTAATTTAAGTAAAATATTTACAATATTTTTTAAATTTGTTATTTTATTTCAAAATAACTTTTAGTAATTAAATTTATATTAAAAAGAAAATAAATATAAATTAAATTTTTTATTTCAAAGTAAATATTTAAGATAATAAAAAACATTATGAAATTATCAATAAGCAAATAAATTTAGTCTACAAATGGTGATATGTAAGACAACTGCATAACAACTGCGGTTCGTTTCTAATAGTAACAAAAATATATTATTTTTTATAAGTATATGTAAAGATTTTTGTTACTATTAAAGGTGGTGCGGTGCGATCCGTCATCATTTGAATCAAATCTTATTATCTTATTAATATATTATTTTATATTAATTTCTCTATGAAACTCCAACTATTTTTTTCAAAATCACACTACTTTTTCTATCAAATATGTATTTATCTCGTAAACCACATAAACCGCAGTTTACCGTAATGTACTTTTACTCCTCACTGTTTATATCATAAAACTATGGTTAGCATTCAGATCAAGAATCTAATTATGAGAGTGAGAAAGCAAACATGACATCAAAAGGCATTCTTTTAGTTTTGCGTCATGATCTCATCATGAGTTACTAACATGAAGATGTACTGTAGTGATTAGTGTAAGTTAAATTTACATGATTCTAGGATCTTTAAACATCTGGGTTAATCACATGATACAATCATATGAATGTTTATAGAGTCCACCTGTCTTTCACTCTTCTTCTCTCACTCACTTGCTGTCCAAGTAGAAAAGAAGGATTCCAATGTTTTAATATTTGCTTGTGTTGTAAGGAACAAGATCAACGTTTTTGGTGATAAATAAAGAAGATATACATAAGAAACGTTGTGCCATGGAGATAACTAAACCGAATTTGGTAAGTTCCTTTTGGTTGAACACAACCGGTGTTATCCGATTGGTCATATGATTCTTTATCGTCTCTATTTTCTAATATTTTCTTGGCCTCTCTCTCCCCCCTATCAGCAAGATGGGAATATGATTTGAAGATATGAATCGCGCTTGCATCGGTAATTATGATGAAAGGTATATAGAATGAGACTACCATGTAAAATCTAAATCTTGTTATGTGGATCTGGTTATTGGGGATGATGTTTCTTGGTGGTGGCTTTCTTGGTTTCGATTTATCGGCTTCATTTTGTTCCGATTCCTTTTCTGATTTATGGCTTTCTCCGGTGATTTGAGGATTCTTTATCTCCGTTGAGTTAAAGGTCTTTCTGTTTTTGATGTGGGTTTAACCTTTATTAAGGCTTCGAAATGTTTGAAACCGTCCTGTACCGCACCGCAGTTAACAGTAACAAAAATCTCTACATATACCATATATCTATAAATTTTTATAACTGTTAGAACCGTACCGCAGTTGAACCGCTTGTCCCGCACCGCTCAATCCGCAGTCACCATTCGGAGCCTAAGAATGGACTATTGATCTAGTTGTAAGCTGGCTTTTGTTCCTAAAAAATTATCCAACCTTACATTCATTTCATTTTTGGTTTAATATCACCGAGGAAAAAAAGAGATTACGCATACAAAAAAATCTATTAAACTTCAGCTCATTCATTTCTAGAACTTCTCCATAGAAAAAACAACAGTGTGATGGTTACTTTTTAAACTTTTCTTTTTATTTTGGTGCAATAAATAAAACAAGGATAAACTCGCATATATTTGTGACTGGTAAATTCAAGCGCAAGCGCAAGACAGAGTAAATAAAAAAGTAAAAAATGGAGTAAAACAAAAGAGGTGGAAAGAGGAAAGAGAATAAAAAAGTGGAGGAAAACATTTTCTCTACAAACGTAAAATTATAGATTGTTTTTTCACTTTTTCCACATTACACAGAGTAAACATGACATGATAATTGTTTATCTGATTGATAATTTTATAGCTGAATATGGAGTAAATTAAATTTCAGAGTAAAATTTTACTCTATAAATGCCATTCATTCAAACATTTTCTCTCATGAATACAAAAGCAAAATTATAGATTGCTTTTTCACTTTTTCCACAGTACACAGAATAAACATGATATGATAATTGTTTACCTGATTGATAATTTTATAGCTAAATATGGAGTAAATTAAATTTCAGAGTAAAATTTTACTCTATAAATACCATTCATTCACACTCCTAGCATGAGAAAAAGTTGGCCAAATAACTATATAATATATTTGTATTGCAATGTGACAATTTTAGACGAAAATTGAATAATTTCTCGTTACTCGCGCGTATGTCTATCCAACTGACGTGATATAAAACACAAAACTATGCTATGCTGATTGGAAAAATGTAGAGTAAGAGAGATTAGATAATAATAAAGAGGGAAAGGGAGGAAACTTTGAAAATTGAAATGAGGAAAAAAACAAAAAAAGTAGAGTAAAACTCGTTTCACTTATAAACTCCATGGTAAATATGTGAGTGTTTCTTCTCTTTGCATACAGTGATCAGAATAAATAAGAGAAATTTAAAATTTATTTGATTGTCAATTTTTAGCTGAAACCAGAGTAACATCAAATAAGAGTAAAAGTTTACCCTATATATAGGGGTGGACACAGATCACATAGTATCATATTTTTGTATTTATGATTTGTTCGTACTTCACAGATATCTGATTTTCCGATTTGCTTTGCATCGAAAAAATACGGATATCCGAAAATTTATAGATATTTACGAATATTCACGGATATTTACGAATACTTTACCCACTTTGGTCAATACAAGTAAATCTACAAAACATTATACATACTTGTTTTTATTTTTAAAAATTATATAATATAAAAGATAAACTAAAAATTAATGAAATTATGTGTTTTATGAATTTTCAAAATTAATAAATTTTTCTCATAAAACAAATATTCTAAGAAATTTTTTAGTTTTCTATAAAGATTTTATATTTTTCTTAATTTTATATTTTATAATTAATTTTATAAATAAAATAATATATGCTAAATAATAATTATATAAGATTATACATTTAAAACTTTATATTTAGTTATAGATATACATCTATTTGTATATCAGTCGGAGCGGATCGGGTATTCACATATAATCTTTTTTAGTTTTTTTGATTTGCTTCGCTTTTAACGGATATTGATTTTTAATATTTGTTTTACTTCAGAGACTTACGGATATCCAGATTTTTCGGGTCGAATCGAAACGAATAAAGAATCAAATTAAATTTAACGAATAAAATGCTCAGCCCTAGCTATATGTACCATACAGTCAAAGTCTATATGTGTTTGACAAATGATAAAGAATAATATATTATATGTGTTTAACAAATATTATACAATTATGGTACACAAGGAGGAGGAGAGAGAACATTTATAATGTGTATGTAAAATAAAATAGTATGTAAAATAAAATAGTATGATATAATTAATATGTACAGTATACTTCATAGTTTAAACGATTATATATTGGTTTTTCAAAGAAAACAAAATTTAAATATGAGAGTGATTATGTTTGCATTGGCTCTATAGTTTTATCATCAGATATAACTAAACTAGTCAATTCACATTAATAGTATACAACAATTTATATTAGTATGGAGTTTGATTTCTATTCTTATTTTTACAAGCTGAAAATATAGAATAGAACATATTACAACAACATTACTATTCATCTTTTTCATTTCAACTATATATCCGTTTATTCATCCTGAATTTGCAGTTACATAAACAAAAACAAGAAGGCCAATTTGCTACATATGCATATTTGTCTTTTCAGTAATGGATATTGCGAGAGTATCTCTTATTTCAGTAATGGATGAGCTAGAGCTAACTACTCAGGAATGGAACGAGAAGCTTGCGGCTGTAGCAGAAGATGATAGCACACCAGAACTACCGGTTTAGAAGGGTCAGTCTTAACCTTAATTGGAATAAAAGTATCAGTATTTTTCTGAATATAGGTTTGTTTGGCTTCTTATTTTTTTAAGAGTCATTATTGTAATTTTGTTCGTAGAGGAGCTTGTTGTGAGGTTGTCGACGCTGCATAGAGTATTATGAGCTTGTAAGATTTTGGAAGTAATGATGAGTAAGTATCTGGCACCGAAAGCCTCGACTTGGGGGGGGGGGGGGGGGGGGGGGGGGGGGGGGGGGTGATTGTGTCGGAGATTTGTAAAATGAAGAAGATCAATGCCACTATTGATAAATGCAGGAGAGTTATTATCATTTCTTCTTGTTTCATCATTGTCCTGTAAATTTGTATCAAATCCATTATATGGTTAGTTTGACAAAGGTGTTGATCTGTTTGCAGGAAATGCACTCGAACTGGGATCCATTTGCTTACCCCACAAGGGCTCCAGGTACTACATACATCTCTGTTCTCTAAGTCTTATTTGGATTATCCTTTCCTCAACAAGTAGAAGTTGATATTTGTGTCTTTCGTTTTAGTTTACAAATTTGATGTTTAGTGGACTTTAGAGTATAAATTTCAAAACTATGTTGCCATGCTTTGTTTTGTTAGTAATATAACTCTCTGCTGGATATTCTTATATCGCAGCCTATGCTGGATGTTCCAATATATTGAAGAATTGCTACTCTGGAGTTATTCAGGCCCCGTGTGAGTATATATATTTAGAGCATCTCTAATGTATGCCTCTATATTTTTCTCTAAAATAGAGATCTCTATTATGGAGTTGAAATTACTCCAATGTATGACTCTATAAAAGAGTTCCTCTATTTTAGAGGAAAATATAAAAGAATATTACTTTTTGCCTCTATATTTAGAGGTGAAAAGTATATTTTTATATTTTCCTCTATAACTAGAGAAACTCTATTATAGAGGCATACATTAGCGCAAATTCATCTCTATAATAGAGATTCTCTATTCTAGAAAAAAATTTAGAGATGAAAATATAGTTGGGATGGAAATGGTCTTACAACTGTTGTTGTTGTGTTCTCTTATCAAGTTATCATGGTCTTATTAGTAAGGGACAATGTTGATAGTATTTTCCACCATTCTTTGCTGGGTGAAATACAAGACTTTATGTTCATCGTAACAGAGTGAGACACATTCTGTGTTCTTCAATGGGATGCTGAGTCCTCCGAGCTTGTCACAAGGTAGGCTTTCCAAATTATTAGCATCCAGTTGATGCTAACTACCAGTTGTGTTACTTGTCTTTCATTTTATTATCATTCTTGTTCTAACTAATATATGTTATCAATGATTAATCCTGCTAAATATGATGTCTTGACATTTTTCTAGAGCAATGGGGGATGTTTCTGATCGTATAGGCCTACCAACTGACAATGGTCAGGTAATAAATAACGTCTTGTTGCACTGTGAATTTCAGACTGCTGAAATCCTTTACTTTCCTTTGTTACACAATACGTGTTGTGATTAAGGATTGGTGGGCATTTAGCTTACTACTGTTTGACACTTTTCTTTTGTAGATTGGCATAATAGATCCAGATTGTAGATATTAATTGGTCTCCACCTGTATAACGGCTTGTTCAAGGTACATACTTGTCTTATATAAACCTGTGCTCATTTACTGAATTACATATCATGTTTCTGAACTTCTACTCATCTTTTACTTACACGGTCTATGATAAAGCTTTGTTTGTTAAAGAACGTTGTCTCTCTTTGTTATTGATGTTCTCGCAGGCAGTCTTCGAGTTGAGGCTTAAAGAAATGGCTGTGGCGGTGCCGTTGATGTGCTGTGCGGCGGATATGATCTCTATCCCGTGGAGGAAACAAGTTGTGTTGGTTGGTTCTAAGTCTTCTGCAGAGCTCAACAACAAGCTTTCAGCGGCACACTCGGTCTATGATCCTAATATAACGGTAAGATGCTTATATTTGATTCCTAGTATTCAGATCAACGAGCAATAAGTTTGTGATGTTTTTTGATGAGCAGGTGATTCACATAGATTCTTGGAGTTCTGATGAGATGGAGTTTTGGGAAGAGTACAACAGTAACGTTGCTGAGATGGCGAAGAAAAACAGAAACTCTGAGAAAGTGTTGGCTCTTGTTTGTCAACACTTAACTTGTTGTCCTCCTGTATTTGACTCTTCTTCTCTCACTCTCTTGTTGTCCAAGTAGAAAATAAGGGATTCCAGTGTTTTAAAGTTTTCTTGTGCCGCAAGAAACACGATCAACGTTTTTGTTGATACATAAATAATAAATATATACATGCATAAGAAACGTAGCGTCATGGAGATAACTAAGCCGAATTTGGTAAGAAGTTTCTTTTGGTCGAACACAACCAGTATTAACCGATTTGGTCAGAGCTTGATGATTCCTTATCGTCTCTTATCTTCAGATAGTTTTTTGGTCTCTATCTTCCGCTGTCAGCAAGATGGAAATATGATCATGTAAAGTTCCTTATCTATGTTATCAAAATCAAGAAAGTAACTCTTTATTCATTTTAGCTGAACACTAATGACTTTCCTAAAATTGTGGATGCAGAAGCCATAAGAAAGAACTTGTGAATTGCCTTGTTCGGAAACTTCCAAAAGAGTGGATTAGTGCCTGAGAAGCTGCTAGTTGCTTGTAATAATCCGAAAGAGTGGATTTAGTTAATTACTTAATTATGGTTATAATCTTCATTGAGCTCTTTTGTTAATTTTGTGTTTAGAATCCTTGAAAGGGTTAAAAGCACCATTATCGGATGGTCTCTCTATATATCTAAGTCTCTAGTAAAATATAATACTAGTATTTAAATATAATTATTTTTATGCAATTAAATTTAATGGCTAAAAAAATACTACTAACTAGGAATTGTCAAATGGCATAGGATGAGTTTCAGGTTTGTATGAATGTTTCTTGGAGAAGAAACGGTCCTCGTTTTTCTACATTCTCATAGGTATAAGAAGATGAGTTGGAACACAAGCAACAAGTAGGAGAAACCTGCATCACCAGGTGGCTAGTCGAGAACGAGTTGACAAACGGTCTTGAGTGGCTATCCACATGTTGAAGCTGTGCCGCGGAGTAGTGGCACCTTTAAGCCAAACCACATGTGCCCAAGATTTATTTGTTTCTCTCAGTCTCAAGACCTGCCATGTTGTTTGTGCAGTATAGCAATTACGATAACACCATCAAGAGACCACATATCGAAATCTGGATTTGTGTTTTCACATGGTAATTGTCCATGGTAGTGAGATATACCTGAAGGTTCACGGCTTCCTCTGATCGTGGAGCAGGGAGAGCCCAGCCGCGAGAGCCACAAGCGTCTGAGACAGAAGCATTTATACCGTTGCCTAGAAACGGTCTGATGAATTGAAGACCAAGATGCCTTAGCTTCGGGAATTGTCTCCAAACTCAAGAGTCATGCTGTACCTCCTCTACAGCCCATAAGCTGGTACCCTGTAGGTGATAACGTTTATGCCAAGCAACCCACCAAGACTTATTGTCTTTAAGTTTATTGATCGTCTGGCTAGATCGACTGGTGTCTGCGCGAACGAGAGAGATTTAACTGTCCAAATTCGGAAGTTCGGCATTTTAAAGTGATCTTGTGAATCTACGCTTGAGCCATTCCATGAGCTGAACATAATCACTGGGAGAGGGAGATTGGAGTCTCGTAACTTCCCTGTGAACTCACCGTTTCTATTGGAGAGCAAAATACCTCGTCGTTGATACCAAGGTCTCCATCACGAACACGTTTCAGGGATAAACAGGAAATAAGATCAACTAATAAATATTCCCTCGGTTTAGCAAAAGTATTGCTTGACATTTTTCGATCACTAATATTTGAGATAAATAAAGTTATTTATAAAATCAATACGTTTTTAATTAATTTTGAGTACAAAGTTGCATACAGATTATCAAATCAATGGGCTACTACCCTGTATCGCTGGTTTCCTTTTAGTCAAAGATGTAACTAAGGAAGGCTAAGCGGAATTAGAATTTAACAGTTGGTTGATTCTAAGAATTAGTAGATTTTTAAGGGGGTGTTAGTGGGAAATGGAGTTTTAGTGATTTTAAGAATTTATAGAGTCTAGTGATATTGGTTTATAGATTCTAACATTCTCACTAAAATCTATTGTTATTGGTATGATGATTTTATAATTATATACAAAATCTTTTGTTATTCAAAAAGTTTTGATTTTAATGATTCTATAAATCTATTAAAGTTAGTATTATTAGGAGTTATATTTTAATAATTTATTTTTATAGATTTTCAAAACATTGAAAGCTTTCTACAAATCTTTCCAAATTTAACAAATCTATGTACTTTTAAAACCAACAAACTCTTTAAACTTTTAAAGAAATTTTTAAAGAATTGCAAAGAGTTTTTCAAATTAAAAAAGTTTATTAAAAAATGCTAGTGTGATGATTTTAAGAATGTAGAGGTTATATGCAAGATTTTTGAAGTGTTGTTTTATGAATAAAATTGGCTAGAATTCAAATCCCAGTAACGCTAGATTTGATAGGATTATAAAATCATTGAAAACTAATTTTTTTGAATAACAGTGGACTTTGTAAGTTATTAGATAATCATAAAACCAATAACACTAGATTTTAATAAGAATGTTAGAATCCATTAATCAATAACACTAGAATTTAAAAAATTTAACAATCATGAGAAATTCACATCCCACTAACACCCGCTAAAGAAATTTTAGATGTCGTTTGCCACATGTACCGCCTCATGAAGGTTTAATAATATCTATTTTGAAAAGTTATAATATGAAACCAATTTTAATTATAAATTTATGTTTTTTTAGTTATAAAAAAATCTGTTGAGAAAATATAACAAAATCTTACTATAACAAAAAACAAGATTTATGCATATGAATGATAATAAAACTGTGGAACATGGAGTTGCAGCTTCAGCTTCTTCTTATGCGCCAAAACCTGCACGATCTTCAAATGATAGGCCAGGTTGGTGTTTTCTCTTTTTTTGGGAGATCATTCACTGCTTATCTATGGTTTGAGTTGAAGAGGAAAGTGGATAAATTTAGCCTATTCTATGGGTGTTTATCTGTGATTGCTCTCATATGGTTAACCACCTATATAGTTATGCTCTAATAGCTATCTCAGCGTTTATTTTTAATTATAAATTTTAATAATTAATAAAATCTTAATAATCAATAATTTTTTTAAAAAAAAATAATCAATTTTAAATATTAATTTAAATTTTCTTAGTTATAATAAAATCTGTTGAAAAATATAACAAAATCCTACTAAGTTTTAAATATTTTTTATAAAACAATACATTAACTAATTTCCTAATTAGTAATATAATATTATTATAAATTAATGTTAATTAAAATTTCATTATAAAATAAAATACTATGCTATATTTTAGAAATTTTATAACTATAGTCTGTATTGTATAAAAATAAATTAAATATAAAAATTATTAATTGGTAAATTGACACACTTTAAAATTACAAAAATTGCCACTCATTTGAAAATTAAGTATAGGATATTCATAAATGGTAATCAGGTCATTCACCATCATTTGATAACAGTCAAATTAGTTGCATAATTATTAAGGAATATACTAGATTTTGATCCACAGTTTCAAAGCACGGAATATTTTGCGTAGTGAAAATCCAACATATCAATTGTTTCGTTTGTAGAAATCCGCCCCATTTAAACATGTTCAATTTTCTTTAAAAAAATAAACATGTTCAATTTAGAAACTACATCATTTAAGTTATAGCTCATTTAAACCCATCTCATTTTGGTCCATCCTATGTAAACCCTCCCCATTTAATAAATCCACATATCAAATGTTTTATATGTAGAAACCCAGCCCCATTTAAATATGTCCATTTAGGAGCTTCCCCATGAAAGTTCTGTCTCACATAAATCTGTCTCATTTTTATCCATCCCATGTAAATTCTTCCCATTTACGTAGACCACTGTGATGAAAAACCGATATAGTAGCTTTAACTATGACTAAAAAATTGTTATAATTAGATATAAAAACAGAAATATTAATTGATATACCATTATAAAATTTCGGACAAATCTCTAACAATTAAACTCCATTAATATATTAGCTAGAATTGTAGTCATATAATAGATTTGTATGTAACATATTTTATATTGGTGAAAATATTTTTAGAAAGTGTATAGTAAAAAGAAAAAAAAACATAAAGATATTCTTTGCACATTGATTTAATATTTTTGGTAATAAAAAAATTTACCTTTGTACCTATAAAACTATTAAATTTTAAAATTATAGCATGATTAGTTTGTTAAATTATGTGTTAGTATATACTGAAATTATGATTTTACAAAACATACACTGAAATTGTTGAGTCTGTATTACCGATGAAAAAAACAAAAAAAAAATATACTGAAATTTAAAAATATTGAAGCTTTTACTTAAATTTCAGTATATATAAAAAATATACTGAAATTTAAGTAAAAGCTTCAATATTTTTAAATAATTTTAAAAAAATTTAAAACCTTAGTGTAATTTATTCTTTTATTAGATTTTTTTATAAAGACATACTAAGATCTTATCTATTATTTAGTTAGATTGATTAATTATTGTTATGAATATCCCCAAAATCAAGTTAATATCTATAGCAAAAATTGAATTTTTTTATGTTATAATTTTAGTGATCAAGTTTAAATTTGGATTACATATAGGGATAATTTGGAAAATACCTTATGTAAGATTTGAAATTTGACTAATAAATAAAAATTAAAATATTGTAAGCAAATAATAAAATATAAAATTAACAAAATTTTATTTTTAGATAAAATTTAAATTTTAGAACTTCTATTTCTGCACACGGTATAAGCTGCAAGAGAGAGAGATTGGAGACTCGTAACTTCCCTCTGAACTCACCGTTTCTATTGGAGAGAAAAATACCTCGTAGCTGATTCCGAGGTCTCCATCACAAACACGTTTCAGGAATAAACAGGAGATAAGATCAACTAATAAATATGTCGTGTGAATTCAATTTGTAAATGACTAATATTCATTAATTAAGAACTTAAAAATAGTTAAGGAAGGATCCAACTATAAAAATCACGCATAAAAGAAGTTGTATAATTATCTTTTAATAGAGAAGATAACATATAAACATATTTTTTGTTCAAATACTACATATAAACATTTTTTTTTAAAGTTAAAACCCAATAGTTTTAGTCATAGTATTATATTCATGTAGGTTGAATCCGCTTGATTGGTGTCTGCAGTGCACTAATATATGAACTCCAGTCTCTTTCTTTACAAACATTTAAAACTATATTCAATATGCATCATCATGAAGCGGTTTATGTCATGACATGCGGGTTCTTGTAGAATTGTAGAGGGTAGACGTCTATAATCCAACTTTACGGGTAATCAATGTAAAGATGAGTATAAAAAAAGTCTCTTTTCTCTCTCCCTAAAAGGCGAAAAGAGTGACCCTTTTCTTTTCGAGCCGCCGTTGCCGATCTCGGCTCCGGTCACCCCCCCCCCCGGTTCTCCGATGGGGAAACACAAGAAATCATCTCCTCGTTCCTCAAAGAATCCCCCTAAAAAATATCCTCCCAAACCCTCTCCTCCCAAACCCCCCCCCCCTCGTCTTCTACTCCATCTTCTGGCTCGATTCTCAAGGAGCGCCATTCCCCCGTGGAAATCGTTCATTCTCAAGTTGCTCAGGATCCAGGCATAGACGATTCTTCCTCTACTGGTCCCGAAGCTACTGCTGTTGTACCCTCTGTCCTGGATTCGAAAGATCTAGCACAAGAATCGCAAACTCAACTTTTAGACTCTGGTTCCTCCGCTTCGGGGGCTGACGCAGACTCCTCTCCTCTTCCGGCCGAGTGGGTAAATCTGTTCAAGGGACCAAAAGCTACAATGAAAAAGAAGGGGACTCCTTTCCTGCTTGAGTCTGGTGAGATTTGTGTTAAAATTCCAAACGAGGTCATTGTGCGTAACCAGAATAAATGGGAAGCGTTCATAATTGGTCAGTTCCATGGAAAACTTCCATCGAAAGGATCACTCCTCGCCATTCTCAATGGTATATGGAGCAATAGAGCAAAAGACATCACAGCCTCAAAGATAGGACCAAAATCGGTTCTTATCAGGATTCCATGTCCTTCTACTAGGCAGCGAGTCTTGAACCAAGGCATTTGGCATATCGAAGGTCAAACTATGTTTGTAGCAAAGTGGGAACCTGGTCTTAAGCCAACAATGCCTGAATTAAAGCAGGTGCCGGTCTGGTTGGAATTCAAAGGTGTCCCTCCACAGTTCTTTAATGAAGAGGCGCTAGAACATGTAGCTGGAGCTTTGGGTCATCCTCTATACCTCCATCCTTCTACTGCGAACTTGTCCAACATCGAAGTAGCCAAAGTCTTCACCTTGATAAATCCTTCAAAGACTCTTCTTGAAATGATGAATGTCCAGTTTGAATCAGGGGAGACCCATAGGATTGAGGTTACTTTCCCTTGGCTTCCGCCGACTTGTACCCACTGCAATGAGATTGGGCACAGTATCAGAAGATACCCGACTACGCCTATAACATGTCTGACTTGTAATTCCTCAGGCCACTTACAGGAAGCTTGCCCCCGGGCGAAAAAAGTTGCTCCTCAAGAGGAAGCTCCTGTTGATCCAGCTTCTCAAATCAATGGGAAAGCTAAACGGAAAAATCCTCATCGCAGGAAGAAGGATAAACAAAAGGCTTGTGAAAACTCGGCTTCTCCGGTAATCTCGCCTGACAAGTATCTGATATCTGACATAGAGAAGGAAAACAAGCAGAACTCAATTGAAGAACAAGCTCGTGCGCTGCCTTCCTACAACAAATCAAAGAAGCAGCCAAGAATCCCCTATGCACTTCACAGTCAATCTTTTGAAGCTGAAGGATCTGTCTCATCCCCTGATGAAGCTCCATCTAGTGAATCTCTTTCGGAGTGTTCATATGAGGAGGATGATGATCCCATGGATAACTCCCCATTCACCACTGTGGTCTCTAAGAAGAAGCGACGATATGAGAAAAAGAGCGCGGGGAATCACCCCAAAAACAACCAGCCATTAAGATGTTGATCGACCTTTTCGGTTGGAACATTAGAAGAATAAACGACAAGGTTAAACGTAGTAATCTCAGGAAATGACTACGGCAGTCCAAGCCGTATTTTGGGAGTATAGTAGAGACAAAAGTGAAGGCTCACAAGTCTCAAAGGATTGCAAACTCTATTTTTCCAGGTTGGAACCTTGCAGGCAACTATGAGTTTGCGGAACTAGGTAGGATTTGGGTTGTTTGGGACCCCTCAATAAAGCTGACCATTCATTCCAAATCGAGTCAGATGATCACATGCCTTGTGGTGCTCCCTAATACCACTACGGAGGTAATGGTCTCTTTCGTCTATGCCATGAACTGTAAGTATAGTAGAAGAGCTCTTTGGGAGGAGATAAGAGGACTTACTAGAGATCCTATTGTCTTTTCTAAGCCGTGGACTATCCTTGGAGACTTTAACCAGGTTCTAAATCCAGGGGAGCAATCCTCTTCAGGGACTCGCATTTCTCGTGGAATCTCAGATTTTAGAGAATGTGTGGACTATGCAAGTCTGGTTGACTTATCTATCAGAGGAAACAAGTTCACTTGGTGGAACAATCAAATCACTTCTCCATTGGCGAAGAAATTGGACAGGGTGCTTGTGAATGACCAATGGCAGATTACCTGGTCATCAGCTTTTGCTCATTTTGGTGACCCATACTTTTCTGACCACAGCCCTAGTTGCATTATCTTTGGAACTAGTCCTGTCTCAAAGAAGCATTTCATGATTTCACACTTTCTGTTCCACCACCCGGAATTTTCTGACTAGAGTGACCATCAAGTGGCTTGAAATTCCCTCCTCTGGATCAGCTATGTTCAACTTATCTACAAAGTTAAAATTGTTGAAGAAAGAGATCAAGGACATAAATCGAGAACATTTTTCGGACTTGGAAAACAGTGTCAAGGAAGCTCACTCCTCCTTTCTCGCCTGTCAGTCTCAACTCCTCTCAAATCCATCTGTCTCCTGCGCAATTCGTGAGAAAGAAGCTCATGAGAAATGGTTACTTTTGGCAAAGGCAGAGGAGAGGTTCTTATTTCAGCGCTCAAGGGTGAAATGGTACGATGGTGGAGACGATAACTCTGCGTATTTTTACAGGGTGATGAGAACTAGGCGAGCCTCAAATCAGATTCACTATCTGATTGACTCTAACGGTACCCACTTGACGCGTATGGAAGAGGTTAAAGCTCACTGTGTCGACTTTTATCACAATCTCTTTGGGGCCAAAACTGTTCCACTTTCAGAAAACTCTCTTGATAAGGTTTCACAGCTTACTAGCTTCAGGTGTAGCGAATCAGTTAAGGCCCTTCTAATGATGAGAGTCACTGAGGGGGATGTCAAGCGTGAGGTCTTCTCTCTTCCAAGAAATAAAACACCAGGTCCAGACGGTTACTCAGGGGATTTCTTCATAACTACTTGGGATATCACTGGAAAAGACCTTACCCGAGCAGTGCTGGAGTTTTTCACTTCAGGCCAGATTCTTAAGCAATGGAACTGTACTGCGGTTACCCTCATTCCTAAGATTGTTGGAGCTGATAAGTTGACAGACTTTAGACCAATTTCGCTGTGTAATGTGGCCTATAAAGTTGTATCCAAGATCATTGCAAGAAGACTCCAACAGGTAACTCCGCTCATGATCTCGAACAACCAGTCAGCTTTTGTAAAAGATTGTCTGCTGGTTGAAAATGTCCTCCTTGCCACTGAAATGTTCCAAGGCTTCAACAGAGCAAATATTTCTCGAAGAGGGCTCCTTAAGGTTGATCTGAGGAAAGCGTTTGATTCAGTAAAGTGGGACTTCATTCTCCAGATTCTCCACACTGCTGAGTTTCCTCCGATGTTTATCACGTGGATTTCTCAGTGCCTTACTACTACTTCTTTCTCCATCAACGTCAATGGTGAATTATGTGGCTTCTTCAAAGGCACTAGGGGACTTAGGCAAGGAGATCCTATCTCGCCCTCTCTCTTCGTTATTGCCATGGAGGCATTCTCAAATCTGCTCATCTCTGCCTTCCATGCTGGCAAGATCGGTCTCCATCCGCTGGGGAGAAACCCGGAAATCTCTCACCTTGCTTTTGCAGATGATATAATGATTTTATTTGATGGCTCAGAAGCTTCTTTGCGAGGTATCACTGAATCTCTTGATGACTTTACCTCCCTCTCCGAGCTTGTGATGAACAAAGATAAAACAGACCTTTTCATCGCGGGACAGAATACCGAGGAAACATAAAGGATAAACGGGCTTGGTTTCAGGATGGGGTTCCTTCCTATTCGTTACTTAGGCCTTCCCCTAATGCATCGCAAACTTCGCAAATCTGAATATTCTCCCTTGATAGATCGTATTAAAGCTCAGTTTAACAGTTGGTCCGCTAAGTGTCTTTTTTTTGCGGGTCGTCTTCAACTGATTGCCTCGGTCATCTATAGCCTTACCAACTTCTGGCTCGGAGCGTTTGTGTTGCCTAAGAGCTGTGTGAGAGAGATCGAAATGCTATGTAATCGTTTCCTTTGGGCTGGTGACCTGAGTAAATGGACCTCAGCAAAAATCGCATGGAAGGAGGTTTGCCTACCTAAGGAAGAAGGGGGTATTGGTCTTCGAAATTTTGCAGTCTGGAATAAGACTCTAATTCTGAAACTGGTTTGGCGCCTTTTCTCTTCCAAGGATTCTCTTTGGGTGCAGTGGATTCGAGAACACAGATTAAAAAGAACTATGTACTGGTTAGCTGAGGCCAAGGACACTGATTCTTGGATTTGAAAATCCCTCCTTGCTCTCAAACCCCTGGCTCGTTCTCTTCTGTCATGCAACATTGGAGATGGTGCTAAGGCAAGTTTTTGGTATGATAACTGATGTGACTTGGGTTGCCTTATCGAGTTCTTAGGGCTTGATGGTCCTCGGCTGATGGGTATACCAGAGTCATCTACGGTAGCTGAAGCCTTCTATTCTCGGGACTGGCACCGTCGCTCTCAATCTCGACGGAATGAGTTAACCACCCTGCGTCAGCTGCTTTGCACAGTGCCAGCTCCTAACTCAACTAATGGTGAGGACATATACCTTTGGAGAAACCACCAGAATGTTCCAGCTCCCTTTTCAACGAAGAATACTTGGCTGGCTCTAAGGCCTAGAGCCTCTATTAAAAGATGGAACAAGGCAGTTTGGTTCAAGAATCGAGTCCCAAAGCATTCTTTCAATTTATGGGTAGCAAACCTCAACCGGCTGCCTGTTAGAACAAGAATGGCGCAGTGGGGTCTGAACATTCCAACAACATGTGTTCTCTGTTCTCTCCATGATGAAACCAGGGATCATCTATTTATACATTGTGATTATGCTACTGAGGTTTGGTCGCTCATTCTCCCAAGGTTAGGTCCTGATCATCGAGTATTTAATTCATGGAGGTCTATGATACTGTGGATTTTGAATTCCCGAAGACCAGGTTCTGCAAAGACTCTTCAAAAGCTGGCCATCCAAGCAACAGTCTACTTTCTGTGGAAGGAAAGAAATAACAGAGTCCACAATGCCCCTGCACTGACTGCTCCTGCTCTGTTTTCTCAAATTGACAGGCATCTCCGGGACATCTCTCTCGCTAGAAGATCTCGGAAAAACCGTTCTAAACTTCTCTTATTATGGCTAACATATAGCTAAGGACCTTATAGCTTCTTCTTGTATCTTCTAATGGGTTTTTATTTTTTTTTTGGGCCATTAGAAGTTTTAGGCATTTTTTGCTTTGTACTCAAACTCGATTTGATAATTAATTTACCATTTATCAAAAAAAATGTAAAGATGAGTCAGCGAGTAACCACCTTAATCATTGAAAGATGAGTCAGCGAGTAACCACCTTAATCATTGAAAGATGAGTCAGTGAGTAACCACCTTAATCATAGATGAGAATCTGGTGCAAGCGAGAGTTTTTACTATACGAGTCGATATTTTGTTGGCATCTATTAAATATTAAAAAGTAAATAAAAATTACTCATAAGCTTATGTTTAAATTAGAGATTGGAAAATGAAGATAAGAATTTAACTGAAAATTTTCAATAACATAGAGATTATAATAGTTTTTACAGAGAATTACTCGAACAAAACCTAAATTATATGAAACCGAATAGACTTAACCAAAATTTATTAAAACGCAGTACTTTCGGTGTAATGAATGTGAAAAATACATGTGAATATACTAATCAAAATTATTTAGTTATGTGAAATTTTTTTATTAGTTTTTGTTAGTCTAAATTATAATTCAAACCAAACGGAACTAACATATTTCAAACCAAATCGAAGTAACATTCTGATGGTGACTTAGGAATTCCAAAGTCCAAAAGTCTTAGCAAGTCTAATAAAACGGTAAAAGGCTTAGTTTGATTCCTAGTTTTTAGACCAACGAGCACTATGTTCTGATGAGATGGAGTTTTGGGAAGAGTACAACAGTAATGTAGCTGAGATGGCGAAGAGAAACAGAAACTCTGAGAAAGTGATGGCTCTTGTTTGTCAACACTTCACTTGTAGTCCTCCAGTCTTTGATTCTTCTTCTCTCACTCACTTGCTGTCCAAGTAGAAAAGAAGGATTCCAATGTTTTAATGTTTGCTTGAGTTGCAAGAAACAAGATACAACGTTTTTGTTGATAAATAAATAAAGAAGAAATACATACATAAGAATTTGGTAAGAAGTTGTGGTTACGAACCGGTTTGATCAGAGCTATATGATTTCTTATCGTCTCTTATTTTCAAATATTTTCTTGGCCCCTCTTCCGCTGTCAGCACTCAGCAAGATGGGAATATGATCATGTAAAGTTCCTTGTTATGTTATCAAAATCAAGAAAGAAAATCTTCATTCATTTTAGCATAGTACTAATGATTTTTCTCAGAGTTATGGATGTAAAAACCATAAGAAGGAACTGAGGAATGAGCTGTTAGATGCTTGTATTAATCCAAAAGAGTTGATTTAGTTTACTGTGGTTATTACTTCATTGAGCTCTTTTGTTAGTTTTGAGTGAAAAGGCCTGAAAGGGTAAGAGTCTAATGAAGAGTGAAAAAGGAACGTGACAGGAAAAGGCATTTAGATTTACTACCGGTTGTGGTTATTAAGCTAACTGTGGTTATTACCCTAGTTGAGCTCATGAAAAGGCATTTAGATTTATTACCGGTTGTGGTTATTAAGCTAATTGTGGTTATTACCCTAGTTGAGCTCTTATGATAATTTTGCGTTGAAGGCTTTGAAAGGGTAAGAGTCTGTTACAAAAAAAAAGGGTAAGAGTCTAATGAAGAGAGTGAGAAAAGAAACGTGACATCAAAAGGCATTCATTTAGTTTTTGCGTCATCTCATCATGAGTTACTGACATGAAGATGTACTGTAGACTAGTAATTAGTACCCTTGGTGCTGATCATGATGATGATGGTAAAAGTATTTAACTTTACATACCTACTGACACAGTTAAAATGCATGAGTCTGACTGAGATTAGAGCCGTTAGCTCAAAGAAACAAGCCTCTCGGTGCACGCGCGTGATTAGGTAAACCGTAAAAAGCCACTTGCTCGGTAAGTGTTCACGAGACAGAACAAAACATGGTGTGGTAAGTGAGATATAACATTGAATCTGATGATTAGAGTTATATTAATATCGTTTAAAACATTTCGGATTAGGAATACGTCAGTGTCTCATTTTGTCTTGATTCAAGAAACGCCCGTGATTTTCATTTGAAAATCTCAATGCCTTCCAAAAACGCGGTCGTTTTCTATGTCTCTAGTGGCGACAAAGAAGGACAACAACTTAGAGCATCAGCAATGGTGAACCCCAAAGGGGGGTTCACCAACTTTTTTTAATATTTTTTTGTGGGCCCATGAACAGTTATGAATCCGGATTTGTTATTTTCTGCATTAGTGAACCCGAGGAAGGAGTTCATAGGAATAAAATAATAATATTAATTTTAAAAAAATAAAAAATTGAAAATATTCAGAAAACATAAATATATTATTAAAATATATTATTAAAATTATGAAAACATTTTATTGAATACATTAAGAGTACATAACAGAAATTAGAAATTTATAAAAATACAAAGCTTATTTATTCATTATTCATCACCAAACTTTTGCCAAATATTTTCGACTAAATCAGCTTTCAAACGATCATGATTCTCTAAATCTCGAACTTCTCTGCGCATGGCTAACATATCATCGTTGACCTAAACACTATCTCTGCTTCTCATATAGGGATAAAGAGTGCCATTTTAGAGATTTCAAAGGGTGGAGTTTAAGTTTTGGCTTTCGATATATGTTTTAATATTTTGGTTTGGGTTTTCAGATGTAGAAAAACTATGTTTTAAAACTTTATGTTGTTTCTTAACTTAAAACAACCTCATGATCAGTCTACGCATTCAACAAAGGAATCAAGTTCGATAATGCTTAACTTAGAAAAACCATTCAAGTTTTACAAATCGAAAGACATAAGTTGATAAGTTGCTAATGAAACAAAAGGAAACAAGTTAAGATGATAGAGAGGAAAGACAGCAAAAGAGCCATCTAATTTCGTGAGGTAGAAGCAATGGTACCTGTAGAAGAAGAGAACACAAGTTAAAGCAGAAGCAAAGTAGTAACATTGAAGATATAGGCAACACAAACAAGTCAATGGAGAAGACTCACCATTGATTCTGCTGAAGTGATTGATCAGTAGTTCAGTACCCTCTTTCCTTTCCGGACATACACACAGTAATGGAGTTGTCGTCCCGTCTCCAACCACGTTGAAGACAAACAAGTCTCCGTTGGTGCATTTGTTATCACGGCAAAACTTTCTCCACCCTCTGCTGATGTAATATGCGCCGTCTGATTCGCTAAATCCGAAGCTCGCAGTCCATGACTTTCCGTCCTTGTTGACAAGTTTTACCTCTTTGCATTGTTGGTTCAAAGCAGTACACCGCATAGCTTCCACAGGAAGAAACTACAAACACAGAAATAAAAGAGACATAAATATTCATAACTGATATGGTGTATAACTATTAAAAGTTTACTTACCAGGTGATCTTCCTTTTGATTTGTAGTAGTGACCTCAGCCAAGAAGCAGTAGTCGAATGAGAAAGAAGGAGCATCATCCGCGTCGGCTTCTTCCTTAACGTTGTGAGGATTTGTATACTGAATCTCACAACTGCTAGGACCAAAAGGAGTGACATGAAAGACCAAGTCTCCTTCGTGTTTGAAGATGACAATGTCACCGATTCGAAGATCATGTGCTGTGGCAAACTCTTTCCAACCTTTGGTGAGTGTCCTGCCTTCTCGTATCACCTCCCAAACTTGATCGGAAGCGTCCGATCTTAGTTTCCATGGTTTATTCTTCTCACTCCCTTGTATGTGTTTTGAGAAGAATTCAAGTGGTATTGTCACGCCACTATGAAAACCAGGAAGCAGAGGCTTCAAGAAATGAGGTTCCTGGGGAGTTGTCATCTGCAAACAAGCAAAGAGTTTGTAACTAAAAGTAGTGTCCGAGCAAACAACAACAATAACCACACCACACCAATAACTACAATAACCGCAGCAACTAAACCTACTCGACTCTGTGGGAAATCACTAACTACAAAGCAATTAACATGCAACAATCGAGTTCCAATTTAAAAAAATGGCATGCAACTATGGACCACACAAGACCACACAACTATTTAGAACCCTAAATCCAAACCCCTCTATCGATTTGAAATCTCACAGAAACGAACCCTAAATGAAACGAGCATGCCGATTTACATCACGAATCATAGAGGGAGACGAGATGAACAACCTATCCTAACCTTAAATCTACCAGAGAAGAATCGAATTTACCTCTCAATCGGACGGAAGAGGAGGATCGACGACGGAGACGAATCGCGTTTCGTCTCGAGCTCTCGTTTTTTTTTTTGGGTTTAATCGCAAATGATTTTTTTCCTCTCCGAAGGAAAATAGATTCTCGTTTGAGCCCGCCACGTGCACCACGGACCCGATCCGTCAAGCCCTTATTCACGGATTTGTCCGTACTGCTCCTTCGCTCAATCGACCCAAAACCCATTATTTAATTAAAAAAAAAAGGACGGATTCGGGCTTCGAACCCCTCACGGACCCCCGTTGCAAGTGGTCTTAGTCCCCGGATTGTACACACACATACATAAATGTTTGTATTGCTATATTATTACACACAACTTGACAATGTTTTTAAATTACCAAAGCAAACCCAAGATATTTTATTTTTCAAATTCATCGAAAACGACGTCACATCTGCCATATCTAATCCATGTCTGCGACACAAGAAATTGAATTCCCCCATAAAGTGAGGATAGAGAGAGAGAGAGTGTGTGTAAAACCCAATCAAGTTCTTACTTTTATGCATGAATAAAGATTTAAAATTTAGAGCTTCTGACTCCTCCCAAAAAGAGCCAAATGTACAGCTGGATCCAATCCAACGAGCTGTAAAATGGTCCTTTCTTCTTTATTTTTCTCCATTATTACACTCAGAATCATTCGTTTCTCTCTCTAAAAATCAATAAAGTCTCTGTTTTTCACTTACCTCTCTCTAAAAAAGCAATAAAGTCTCTGTTTTTCTACTGAGAGAGAAGGTTTTTTTAGACAGAGAAGCATAAATTCTTGTCCTCGGTGTAGTACAAAGTGGAACCCCACTGATTGATCCCTCACAGCAACGGCTACATCTCTCAACTCTCTCTCTCTCTCTCTCTTTTATCTCTACTCTGTATTGATTTGAGTGATTTTTTTTTCATCTTTACAAAGATGGGTTCTTTTGTCCAGTTGTAAATGTCCTGAATCACACGTCGAATCCAACGTGGCACCTCTCTTCATTGTATGCCAGCTCACTCACACTCTCTCCTCTTGCCTTTATAAACCACTCCTCTCTTGTTTGTCTCCTCCACTGAGACTGTAGAGTGCAAGCTTGATTAAGAGAGAAAAAAAGATGGTGGGTATGGGTTGTTGGTTCATGTGCATGATGATGCTGGTATGTGTGATTTATTGTGGTGAAGCTGCTCCAGGAGCTAAGTTCGAGGAACTTTACCGCTCGAGCTGGGCTATGGATCATTGTGTCAACGATGGGGAAGTCACAAAACTCAAGCTTGACAACTCCTCTGGTACGTAATCTTTTACCAAACTCTTTTTCTCTGTTTTGCTTGCTCTGTTTTGCAATATTCTGTTTTAGTTGCTCTGTTTCTAAAAAGCCGATGTTTGATTGACTGTTTCAGGAGCTGGGTTTGAGTCGAAAAGCAAGTACTTGTTCGGGAAAGTCTCTATCCAGATTAAGCTCGTCGAGGGTGACTCAGCAGGAACCGTCACTGCTTTCTACGTACGGAACTAAAAGAAACCCTTCTCTTTGCTCTGTTTCTTGCTCTGTCTCAAATCTTGAAATCTTACCATGTTTTGTTTGTTTCTTACAGATGTCTTCAGAAGGGTCGAACCACAATGAGTTTGACTTCGAGTTCTTAGGTAACACAACGGGTGAGCCGTACATAGTCCAGACAAACGTGTATGTGAACGGAGTTGGAAACAGAGAGCAGAGACTCAACCTTTGGTTCGATCCCACCACTGAGTTCCACACTTACTCTATCCTCTGGAGTAGACGCAGTGTTGTGTAAGTCGTCTTCTCTGCCTTCTCTGCTCAGTATTGAGATTGTGGACCCATCATTTAATTATTCTTGTATTGTTTAACTACAGATTCATGGTAGATGAGACTCCCATTCGTGTCCACAAGAATCTTGAAGATAAAGGCATCCCATTTGCTAAAGACCAAGCAATGGGAGTGTACAGTTCGATTTGGAACGCAGACGACTGGGCAACGCAAGGAGGTCTTGTGAAAACTGATTGGAGTCACGCTCCTTTCATTGCTTCTTACAAAGATTTCAAGATCGATGCTTGTGAGGTTCCTACAACAACTGATCTAAGCAAGTGTAATGGGGAAGACCAGAGATTCTGGTGGGATGAGCCGACTGTGTCTGAGATGAGTCTTCATCAGAATCATCAGCTGATTTGGGTTCGAGCTAACCATATGATTTATGATTATTGTTTTGATGCTGCGAGGTTTCCTGTTACTCCTCTTGAGTGCCAGCACCATCGCCATTTGTAGTCTTTAAAGCCGATCTTTGTGTGTTTTAACTTAGTCATGAAGTTGTTGTGATCAAAGAGAACATGTGTTGTGTGGCTCTTTGATGATTCTGTTTTATGTATAAAATAATAAATTATCTATATTGATTTTGTTGAATTTAAAATAACCAACAGTCCCAGATAATTTCGTTTAGCTGTTATTAGTCAGGTTCAAGATCCTTGCATTGAAGTCACTAACCAAAAACTACTTTTAACTTGTTGGATTGTACATTTCAAAATGTAAGAGCTTTGAAGCTTAAATCATCTTACCTCTTCATCATCAGTCCTTGGAGGTTTTCTAAAACTTACTTCACCCTCTTTTATCTCTCGTGATTCTTTACAACGAACTTATCTCTCAGTTTTCTTCACTGATCCGAACATTCACCTTTTAGAGAAATTAAGCACTATAAATTTAGACTTATTGGAGTTAGGGTTAGTTGCCGTCTTCTCCAAGATATTAATTTACAGAAATCTTTGCAGCTTGATTAATAGCTTAGAGAGTTAAAGGTTTCTGGTTATTAGCTTCAGAGACTTCAGGTTGAGAGTTGCTTCCACGCATACTCAGACGAGAGTAGTGATCATTTCTTGGATTATTTTTTTTAAGAAAAAACTTTTGTTGGAGTGCTTTTCCTTCATCAAGATATCAATGCTCAGACACAGCTTATTCACCCTCTTGTCTGATCTCTGTGATTCCTATAAACTACAACTGGGAAACCAATCCGTAGAGGTATATATGTACACTTACACATGTTTACATCTCTTCCCAGTTATCTCTTTGCTTCACTTAACTTTAACTTTAGTCAAGAAGTTGTTGTGATCAAAGAGAACAAGTTGTAGCTCTTTGATGATTCTGTTTTATGTATAAATAATCAGTTATCTATTGGTTTTGTTGAATTTAAAAATAACCTACAATCTCTTATCACAAATCTTGACACTGAAGTCACTAACCAAAAACTACTTCTAGCATCACTTAACTTCACTCTCTTAATCTCTTGTGATTCCATAAAACCAACCTTATCTCTCAGTTTTCTTCACTGATCCAAACTTTCCCTTTTTAGAGAAATTAACACTATAAATTGATTTTGTTGAATTCAAAAATAACCCACAATCTCAGATCACTTCTTTTAAACTGTTATTCATCAGGTTCAAGATCACAGTACAGTTTTTTTTTCAAAGAGCCTTGAAGCTTAAATCATCAGTTTTTAAATTACTTCCTTCATCATCAGTTTCAAAATCTGACTTTACTCTCTGTCGCTTGTGATTCTACGCAACCAACCTTATCTCTCAGTTTGCTTCACTGATCCGAACATTCCTTTTTTAGAGGAACTAAACACTATAAATTGAGACCTATTATGTGTTCAAAAAAAAAATTAAGACATATTGAGCTTAGGGTTAGTTGCCGTCTTCCCCAAGATATTACTATACAAATATCTTTGCAGCTTGATTGGTAGCTTAGAGGTTTCTGGTTATTAGCTTCAGAGACTTAAGGTTGATAGCTGCTTCCACTTTCACTCAGAAGAGAGAACATCACTTCTTGGAAAAGTTGGATTTTCTGAGAAAAAAACCTTTGTTGGAACTTGGAGATCAAGATCTCAATTACATATACACTTGCACATGCTTAAATCTCTTTTTCTTCTCAGTTATCTCTTTGCTTCACTTATTATGTTGTGACAAATTTTGTCAAGCCAGAAGGATTAGTAAAGAATCATCTTCTACCGTTTCACAACATGAGATTCTTGGAACTGCAAACACGTTTTGGACAAGCACAATGTTCAAGCACTGTCATGGCTACTACAGAGCAGTCTGGTGCTTTATATACTTCTTTTCAAAATCATTTAAAGATCAAACAAGTGAAAGAAAGAAAAGTATTCAGAGAAACAAAGCTATTTTTTTTTCTTTTTCGGTTGTCAACTGAGTTGACCCTCAATTTGCTTTATGTTTCGAAAGCAATGGAATAAGACTTGTTGGGATAGATAGTCCAACTCAGAGATTCAGTTTCTCTTCTCCAACAACACAGTAGCCAAAATAGTCCAACTTCATTCTTGAATTCCTCTAGTGCTTGACCTGAGCAGCGAGATAGCCTCTTCGCAGCAATCTCTTGATTTCCAAGAAACGAGATAGCCAACTTCATTCGTGTTTTTTGCGGTCGATGAATTTGTTCCAAGACCTGATTAGTTCATGGCAGAGATTCTATGATCGTTAAGCTACCATAAAATGAAACATTTGAATCTGAAGCAGTACAGGACCATAGAGATGATTGATGTTAATTTTAAGAAATTTGATGGTTGTTTTCTGAAGAGAAAAAGTGTTATTACATTACTCATCTTGTTCTTTCTGATTTCTAAACTTGCAAAAGGATTTTATTTAATGTTGTAAAGTATATTCATAATAAGTTATCATATTAAAAAAAAAAAAGAGTGTTGCAAGAACAATGGATGCATTACAAAGAAAATAAAGTCCTACTGAAAATATTTCACCGACGGGGTCGTCTTAAATATCAAACGGATCGTTTTCAGAATAGGCACAGTCACCTGCAAAGATTACTGGTCATAATCAGCATCTAGCGTGAAGAGGTCCTCGTTTTCAGAATAGGTAACATGAGATGTGTCACGAGGTCGTCTAAAAACTTTGATCCTCTCCGAACAACGCTTCTCCATATCTCCGACAAGATTAACGTTGGAACACTGACGTAAGTCAAGATGCTCCAAATCAGGACAATTATCAAGGATGGCGTTCAAACCGGCGTCTGTTAATTTGTTTGCGAAAAGCTGGAGGTGGCTAAGTCTGGGCATTGTTTCAGCTATAACTAGAGCATCATCATCATACATGTACCAAGGAGGGCCAGTTCCAAAGCAGTGTAACTTCAATGTCTTCAGATTAGGACAAGACTGGCCTGCAACCTTCAGATAAGCTTCCCACCTTGTGAAGTGTGCGACCTCTAGTTTTTCAAGCAATGGAAGCTTCCCAAGTGCTTTAGTAAGTCCCTCAGTTGTTATGGGATAGACTATTTCAAGTTTAAGGCTTCTCAAGTTACTTGACCTGCAATTAATTGCGTATTATAGTTAAAAACTAAAGCCAATTAAGAGCCAAAGAACGACGAGACAAAAAAAAAAGCATATTCCAAAAGAAGTTTCCCTAGCACCACGGGACCTTGCTTTGACCATTGGTTTTAACTCAGAGAGAAAAGACTTAACCTATCGGCAATGTAGCTGAGTAGAGATTCTGGACCCATATACCCAAAGTCAAGCTCAACCAAGCCTCCCTGGCTAAGATCGACTACGTGACGGCACAAGGTCTCGATGTTGTACCCAAGTTTTCCTAGTTTACGCATGTTAATCTTCCTCCACAATGCAGGGTCTTTGCAGACGCGACGCCATGAAGTACACACTTTCTGAGCATTTTCTAATATGTCAATGGTGTCGAGCCTGCTCAGGATGGATAACAATAATTCAGACGGAAGCTCAGCCCAGTTTATACACTCTCCTTCTTGTGACTCAGGAGAGAACAGTCCCAATGAAGAGGAAGAAGCCATTTTGTCTGAAGGTCTCATGTTGTTTCAAGTCCATTTAAATAAAGGTAATGAAGCAGTTTTAAGTTCCAAGACTTTTCGTAGAAGATGACAGCGGCGAAGAGGAAGAGACATGCCATTTACTTTAACGGTCAAAGTGTTTCAAGTCCATTAAATAATAAGGGAGTGGAGTAGTTTCATTAAATAAGTGAAGCAGTTTCAAATTTTCAAGACGTTTCGTATACATCCCTCAGTGACCATATCTTCATGGTATTAGAATATCAATAACATAACATTAGGCCTCTGAGTCATTAACTCGTCTCGCAACTTTGATCCTCGCCAAGACGCCGAACACCGCTTCTCCAAGTCCCAGCCTCCCGGGCAAGGGTCACGTGAAAACAGTGGCGTAAATCAAGATGTTTCACGTTAGGACAATATATCAAGAGTGCCGTTCAAACCGTTGGCTGTTAAACATTTCCAGATAAGCTGGATGCGGTGAAGTCTCGGCACTGATGCAGTAGCAATTGCTAGAGCATCTTCGGCACAGTTGTAAGCACCAAGGGTTAGCTTAAATGTCTTCAGAGATTTAGACAAGACTTTCCTAGACTCTATAGTCTGTTATACGATTTCACAATGCAAGTAAAAGGCTTTTCAGATTACATGAACTGCAGATAATTGCGTGTAAATTAGAAACATGATCTAGTCAAAGAGAAGAACAGCAACAAGATGCAAAATATCTTTTCTATACATCCCAATAAGCTGAAGCCAACAATATATAGCTCCCAGATCGCCACAATTGTTCATAATACTCGATCCTATTTAGTTAAGAACACTTGATTAGCAAAACTAGTTATTCAACAAAATGGCAGCTAACTTGCAATGCAAACATTCCCAAGGACGAGTAACTCTCAACGTTCAAAATTGCAGTCGCCAGAAGAGATCCGAAAAAGACCGTTTAACCCAACTCCTTCAGGTCCAACGTAAAAGAAAAGCATCCTCACATTGTTCAAACGAGAGTTAAGGCTCAAAGCTGGTCCACAAAATTCAAAGGAAATAACGAGATGAAAGACTAGGAAGCAGAGAGAAAAGAGGAATCTAAACAAGTCCATAGGGCTGACAAGGCAAGCGAAAACCACACATGTCCTCTGTATTGTTCAGTATCTGTAGAACTCATCGAAACAGTACTCGATGGGGCTTGATAAATCACAAACGTCAGTTCCATATGGGTAATTAGCAGTTGAGTCATCCCAATAATAGTCTCTGGAGCCTGATAGATCATCGATGTCAAATCCATATGGATAATCAGCGGTCGAGTCATTGAGGGGGTTTGAAAACTTTGATCATCTGGGAACATCTCTTAACCAGACCTCCTTCAAATCTTACGTTGAAACACTTGCATAAGTCTAGGTGTGGACAACCATCAAGAATGGCGTTCAAACCCGTGTTGGTTAATGTGTTACCACAGAGCTGGAGGTTGCGTAGTTCAGGCATGCTGTCCGCAATCCCCATAGCATCTTCGCCACTAAACTCATCGTCATAAGAGTTGAAGTCAGGGTTGGAGTTTAGCCTCAATTTCTTCAGGTTTGGACAAGACTGTCCTGCAACTTTGAGGGACTCTGATGACAATGAACCGTATGTAACCTCGTGGTATTCAAGCAATGGCAGTTTCACAACAGCTTCGACAAAGCCCTCGTCTCCTATTGGATAGCACATTATAAGTCTTAGGCTTCTCAGATTACTTGACCTGCAAGTAAGTTCAGCAGGCACTTCAGATCACTCAAACTAGTAAGACCATTCATACATAAACTCTAGAACAAGAGAGAGAGAGAGAGAAAACCTGTCGGCTATGTAATTGAGTAGCTGATCAGTACCAAATATCGATTTGCATTCCAAGAAACTTAAAGACGAACTGTTCACGCCAAGGAGTTTTTTTTTCACTTGATGACAAAGAAGAACTGTTCATGTTCCTAGAAATAACAAAAATGTTTCAGATCACGACTGGGATGCCAAAGTCACTACAAGACCAGAGCTTGATGGTGTGCGTTTGGAATTTCCTTCAGCCACAAGGAACTTCGCTGGTTTTGATGACAATAGATATGATAAAATATTTCTTTAAGACTTTATGGTTGTTTAGTGAGAGAAAACAGTGTTATTAGCTCTCAACTTTGTGTTTAATATCCGGTCTGGTTTTTGAGCAGAACAAGCTTGTTGAACGATTCTCACTGGCATAAGGCTATATTTCTTCAATCATAATGCAGAACAAACTCACAAACTTTTCCTAAAAGGATGGATCATAGACATCGTCATTATAAAGACGTATCGTAATAGTAGTCACTGACTACTAGTCAGAATAGCCACTGTCAGGATCGGATCACAATCACCATCTGCATGAAACCATAGGGATGAGGATCATTATCTTCAGAGATGGTAGACAGCCTCTTGATGTGGGTAATCACAAGCTGAATCAAAAGGTTTTCTGAAAACTTTGACCCTCTCAAAACAACGCTTCCGCAGATCTCCAGAAAAGCCAACGCTTAAACACTGGCGTACGTCGAGATGTTCCAGATCAGGACAATTATAAAGAATGGCCTCTATACCAGCGTCCGTTAATTTGTTTGAGATAAGCTGGAGATGGCTAAGTCCATGCATTGATTCAGAAATTGCTAGAGCATCATCATTGTCATTCACGGATGGAAAACGTATAACCCACAGACGGATTAGCTTCAACGTCTTGAGATTAGGACAAGACTGGCCTACAACTTTCAGAGACTCTGCGGACAATGAGCAGTATGAGACCTCGAGTTCTTCAAGCAACGGAAGCTTCACTAGTGCTTCAGTAAGTCCTTCAGATGTTACAGGAGAGCACTTTACTAGTTTAAGGCTTCTCAGGTTACTTGAGCTGCAAGTAATTATTAAAAACAGAAAAAAATGTAGCGGTGTAAGAGACTGAGAACGATGAGACACAATAAATATTTCTAGCTCCGTGAAACCTTGAGAGAGAGAGAGAGAGAGAGAGAGAGAGAGAGAGAGAGGGAGAGAGGGTTAACCTATCGGCGATGTAGTTGAGGAGAGAATCAGTAGCGAAATGCCAAATGTCAATCTCAACCAAACCTCCCCGGCTAAGATCCACTGCGTGGCGGCACATGATCTCGAGGTTGATCCCCAATGTTAATGTAAGATAAGCAAGCTAAGCGATGTAGAACACACATTAGTACAGGGTTAATCAATTCCAAGAAATACGACTATATTTATTCTTTTAAAAACTCAACACGTTTTTCTTAAAAGCAATAAATCAAACAAGCTCAAGATAAACCTTGACTTGTTTACTAGTCTTACACGTTCAGAGATCTAAGATAGACTCTGAATCACCTAAGCCTTTAACCCCTAGATGCTTTGCTTTTCCTTCTTCGGACGTACAAAAACTCTCTATTGCTAAAAGCTCTCTCTGTATGTTAACCGGCAACACAGTGCCAAAGTCTCTTTATATCATAGAGACAAACCCTAGACCTAACGATCTACCTAATGGAAACTTTCCATTTCTCTTACTTCAGCGAATAAGTCAATCTCCCTTTTCTCTTTGGTCGATTACTTCTTCTTCAAGACTTCCATCTTCTCACACTTTAGTAAAACTCCCTTTATTGATTCTTCCTTGACACGTGCTCCTCACGTTTGACACGTCACTCGAGGTAGTTCATGTCGTACTTCATGAAATACTTCAACTCTGCTACACCTCCGTCTTGACCATACATCTTCAATCTCCTCCTTTTTAATTCGTCGTCTCACAAGTACCTGAGATGAGAGCACATACAAAGACCACACATACAAATACGAGAACAACTGACTTGATCAAAGCAACCAATAACAAACTTGAATTATCCTAAACATGGGTTCATGCATTTAGTACATCTAAATCAGAAACAAGCAACACAAATGCTCCCCCATAAACCAAGATTGTCTGAAAACAAGAAAAACAGATTGCAGCAAGTGGTGCAATCGAAATACATAACAAAAGAACTAAAAATATGGTTGCTCCCCCAAAAACTAAGCGCCCTCCATCTCATTCCTCATTTTCTCCCCTGCTTGTGAGCACACGAATTAAAAAACCACAAGGAAAATAAACACGAGTTATGATTTAGAATCGAAATCACTAACCTGACACCGAACGCTGGATTTCCTGAACTATCTCAGCAAGTGCTTGAAGAGCTCGAGTTGTGTCCTCCAGAGCCACTTGTAAATCAGCCTTTGAAAGTGGACCCTGTGGAACTGCAACTGACCCAAGCTCATAAACAGATACTTTACGCGGGCCGGTTTTGGAGTTAGGTGTAGCAGTTGATGGATCAGGAGATGTCACACGCGCTTTCCTAGCAGAGCTTCTTTTTGGATCACTTTTGGCTTGTGCCTTTCCTTTAGCTACTCGCTGCACATAGATCTCACCCACTCGTTTATCCTTCTTGTACGCAACAGGACGCTCAAGCTTATCACTGGTGTAGGATGGAATCTCATGCTGCTCTTGGAGAAGTCCCATGATTAACCGAGGAAAGATCAACCAACGTGCATCATTGCGCTGAGTAACTCCAAGATTGATGATCTGTTTGAACATCATCTTACCCAAGTCAACACGAACCCCATGAGCCATCTTATAGATCAGTCTTTCCCTTTCAAGAGATACGTGAGTCTTGTGAGTAGAGGGAATCCAGTTGTGTGCAGCTATAATCATCAGGGCTCCATAGCACGGTGTAAGATCTGATGTGGTTAGACCATCCCATTCTTTTCTTGTGTCTCCTGTGAGAAACGATGCCAGGTCAGTTACTGAAGCTTCGTCCACAGTCGTCTCTGCATCCTCTTCTTCCTCTGTGAGTGGCTCCCAGTCTAAAGCACTGTTGATGATGAAAGGTGAGAACTTGTACTCATGCCCTCTTACTGAGACAAGCACTTCCTCAACATCTGCTTCAGTTTTGGTACTAGGCAATCCAGCATAAAACTCAGCTACGACTTGCTCGACATATACACCAAGAGAAGAAACAGTGGATTCCATTGAGTCCTTCTTAATGACCGCTAAGTATCCCCACTGATCAGTTTCCTTCATATCCACCATTCGTTCAGCTATTACCTTACGTTTTAAGAACTGATCATACCTCTTCTTGAGAGGACTTGGCATTGCTTCAATACTCTGACCATCTGACTTCTTTGATCTCACCCGAGCTGAGACTCCTGCTTCCTTAGCCAAAAATGGAGATTTGGCCGCATCTTCAGGCTGAAGAAAGTGAGACTGAGTTCGTGTACTTGAAGCATCTGTCTTTAGCTTCTTGGACGAACGGAGTCCTAAACGCTTCAACACCCGTTTCTTTCTTCCTTCTTTAACAGTAGCATCTTCAGGAGAGGAAGTTACAGCTACGATTTCTTGATTTTGCTCGCTTTCATCCGCCTTCTGAGCTGATTCAGATTCAGCCTCACTATCATTCCTTTCATCAGCATTCTTCTTGGCTTGAGTTGCAACAACTAGAGGTAGAGGAGATTCATCGATTGTCTCTTGATTGTCGGCTTCCAGTTGAGTCGCTGGCGGAGACGAGACCATCAAGTCTTCCGGATCTGCTTCGACTGGCTTATCCTCTGTTCCAGCAACTTCCTTTGGCAGATCTGCCTCGCGAATCGAAGTTTCATAGCGCTCATCACTCTCCTCCGATGGTGCTGTCTCCTGGGCTGTATTGAATGAAGCGATCTCTTCAGTAACAGCAGGAAGAGCAGTAGATGATGAGGGATTGTTCATCGGTTTCTCCATCAGAGAGTGTCATCCTTCTTGCTTCAGTACTTGCATGCGTCTCTTTCATGGAGGTTTTGTCTTCGGTGTGCTTCATCTTGGACAGAGATAGTGGTGAGAGATGCGATTGACAGGAATAAGGTAGCAGCTGCGGTTTTAAGCTCCTCTAGACACGACTTGAGAAATTTTAGGGTTTGTGACCCACGACTTTCCTTAACTGATGCAGCACAATCAACTGTTATGATATTACATTTCTGATCCTCCTCCTTCTTTATCCTCTCCTTTGTGTACCTACAAATTTTGATTTCTCTCATCCAAGTCAATTAATATCAACCACATTCGTGAATTAATGATGTATCATTAGACTCTCAGAATAGTAATAAAACACGAGTTACTCTTCACAGATGGCTTTGAATTTTTATCAGTAAGGTAAAAATAGATTTATAATACCGTTTTTGGATGTACAACAGCAAGTAACTCAGCACATGATTCAGATTGCACATATGACCCTTGTAGATTCTACGATCTGGTGTACCCAATAATCTTTTTATGGCTAGCTTTCACATTGACATGCCTTCATCAATTATGTGGGTTTTCAACCTTTATTCGCGCGCTGTGAAACCCATCCTTTTGACCCCCTTTTTTTTGTTTGACATTGATTGAGCATCTTTCTGAAACATAACTGGCTCGATTTGGGTATGGACCACAGATTGACGCAAAACCTGTACCTTTCACAGAATTGACGGCACACCAAGCAGCTCTTTTCCACAACGTTCTCGAGTTCCAAACACAATCTGAATCATATGTACATCCCGAATCAATACCTGTATTACTCTCTGCACAACTTGACTCAACAATCAAGGTTACACACGCCAATTGCATTTCTAAGAGTGATAAAGCGATTAAACTCAAGAGATTTAGTGAATATATCAGCCAACTGCAAATCAGTAACTACATGTTCGATTACTACCTGATTATCTTCAACTAATTCTCTGATGAAGTGGTGCCTGATATCAATGTGCTTCGTCCTTGAATGTTGGACCGGATTCCTTGAGATGTCAATTGCACTTTTGTTGTCACAGTACACAAGGAAGGGACCTGATTGCATTCCATAATCAGCTGACATCTGCTTCATCCAGATAAGTTGTGAGCAACAGCTACCCATGGCAATGTATTCTGCTTCTGTCGTAGAGAGTGATACAGAGTTTTGCTTCTTGCTCAATCACGAAATAAGATTGTTTCCAAGAAAGAAACAGCCTCCACTGGTGCTCTTCTTATCATCAGCACACCCTGCCCAATCCGCATCACAATATCCTACCAAGTTCTTGTTAGAGTTTTTCGAGTAGTATACTCCCAAGTTCTCCGTACCTTTGACGTACTTGATGATTCGCTTTACTGCATTTAAGTGTGACACTTTAGGCTTGGCTTGATATCTGGCACACACACCAACACTGAATGATAGGTCTGGTCGGCTAGCAGTCAGATATAACAGACTCCCAATCATCCCTCGATAAAGCTTAGCATCAACATCTTTTCCAGCTTCATCTCGTGCAAGTTTCAGTGATGTGCTCATAGGTGTCTTTGATACCTTGGAATTCTCCAGACCAAAGCGTTTTACCAAGCTGTTAGCATAAGCGCTCTGAGAGATGAAAACCCCTTTCTCTGACTGAGATATTTGAAGTCCAAGAAAATACTTCAATTCACCACACATACTCATTTCAAACTTCTGGGTCATATTCTGAACAAACGCATCAACCAGCTTATGTGACGTTCTTCCAAAGATAATGTCATCCACATAGATTTGGACAATTATTATATCCTTTTCTACTTCCTTGAAGAATAGCGTTTTATCTATACTTCCTCTGATATACTCAGCTTCCAACAAGAATCCTGTAAGCCGTTCATACCATGCACGAGGTGCTTGCTTCAATCCATACAAAGCTTTATTCAACCGGCAGACATGATCTTGATGCACTGGATCCTCAAACCCCTTAGGTTGCTCAACATAGACTTCCTCCTGAAGTACTCCATTGAGAAATGCACTTTTCACATCCATTTGATACACTTTGATGTTCAGTATGCATGTCATTCCTAGAAACAACCGAATGGATTCCAATTTTGCAACTGGAGCAAAGGTCTCTTCAAAGTCTACTCCTTCAATCTGTGAGTATCCCTGAGCCACAAGTCTTGCTTTGTTACGAACAACTTCCCCATGCTCATCGGTCTTGTTCTTGAAAATCCATTTTGTTCCAACCACATTAACTCCTTCAGGTCGAGCAACAAGTTCCCACACATCATTCCTAGTGAACTGCTCAAGTTCCTCCTCCATTGAAACAATCCAATATTCATCCCGAAGTGCTTCATTGTGTGTCTTTGGTTCAATTGATGAGACAAAGCATGCGAACTGCACCATTTCTTTAAAGTTGATAACCTTGCCACGGGTTTTCCGACCTTCTTCAATTCCTCCAATCACGTCTGACCTCGAGTGGTTTCGATGAACTTGCTGAGTCACCTGTTGAGGTACTGTGTCTGCTGTTGGACCTTCCTCAATCATTTCTTTAGCAGCTACGGTTGAGCCATCTTCATCCTCTTCATCCGATACCAAAATCAACTCCTACAGCCACTGACAGATCATCGAACACAACATTTACTGATTCCACAATTTTTTCTAGCCGCTTGTTGTAGACTCGGTATGCTGAACTAGACTGTGCGTAACCCAGAAAAAATCCCTCATCACTTCTTGAATCAAATTTTCCGAGGTAGTCCTTGTCATTCAGTATGTAGCACCTGCATCCAAAGACATGAAAGTAACCAAGATTAGGAGTTTTGCCTGTCCATATTTCATAGGGAGTCTTTGTTGTCCTTTTTCTGACATACACACGGTTGATAGTGTAACACGCCGTGTTTAGTGCTTCAGCCCAGAATGTTTTGGCTATCTTGTTACCATGGAGCATTGCCCTTCCCATCTCCTGAAGAGTCCTATTCTTTCTTTCAACCACTCCATTCTGTTGAGGCGTCCTTGGTGCTGCAAACTGGTGAGCTATTCCTTTTGATTCAAGAAAGGTAGTCATGGCTTCATTTTCAATCTCACCACCATGATCACTTCGTATCTTCTTGATCCCTCCTTTTTCATTTATGAATTGGAGAGCCCAGATTCTGAAACTCTCAGGAGCTTCTGACTTTTCCCTGAGAAACTGCACCCAAGTGAACCTGGTGTAGTCATCTACAAGCACAAACACATATTTTTTTCCTCCGACACTCTCTGTTTGCATAGGACCCATGAGATCCGTGTGTACTAGATCCAATGGTGCTTTTTCTTGAACATCCGGTACCTTCCTGTGTTGTATTTTGACTTGTTTTCCCTCATTGCAAGCACCACATACCATCTTGTCATCGATCTTAAGTTTGGGTACTCCTCGAACCATATCATTGTGGACAAGATTTGTCATATTCCAGTAGTTCATATGCCCCAATCTTCTATGCCATAAATCAACATTTCCCTGAGCTGATAGACACTTCATCTTCTTTTTCCACATGTAGCAGTTGTTGTCGGATCTGACACCTTGTAGTACTGTCACTCCATACTGATTTATCGCGCGACAGTCAATTGCTGAGAAACTCACTGTAAATCCATCATCACACAGTTGACTCACACTTATCAGATTAGCTTTTAGTCCTTTGACAAAGTAGACATTGACTAGTCTAGGTACTTCTGAACTACATGTTGTGCCTTTCCTTTGAATGACTCCAAAGCCTCCATCACCAAAGGTAACTTTTCCTCTTTTTACTTTAGACACTTTGTCTAGATACTCAACGTTTCCTGTCATATGTCTAGAACAGCCACTGTCAAAGTACCATGGTTCATCAGATTCTGAGTCACTTGAAACTCGTGCCATGTTGCATCGAAAGGTACTTCTTGTTGCAGTTGCTGTCTTAGGATACAAATCAGTTTTCTTCATCCATCCGCGAGATGTCTTACCAATTCTCCAAAACTTGTGTTGTCTCCACACTTGCTTGACCCGTTCCAGATACTTGTAGCAGTGCTTCTTGTAGTGACCAAACTTTCCACAGAAGAAACATCCGCTGCCTTGACATGGGGTACTTAGAGTCTTAGTTTCTTCAGCATGGACAAAGCCTCCAGACACGAAGTGTGTCGTACCCGTTGAGTTACTGTGCCTTCCAATGTAACCAAGTCCCATGGTAGAGTTCTCAGTTCTGCCACTGCTCAAAATCTTGTCAAGTTGTTTAGTTCCCGTGAGCATCTTGATCTTCCGATATTGTTGATCCAATTCAGCTTGAAGCTCAGCCACTTTCTTTCTCTCAGAAGTTACTTCTTCTCTAAGTTCATCAGCTTGTTTCGCCAGAATCAAATTCTCCTTGATCAAATTCACACTCTCCTTGGCTAACTCTGCCTCTTGGTTGAGTTCATCCTTTAGAACTTGTACTTCAGCTTCTAGTCTCGCCTTTTCTTTGATTAGCACAAGATTCTCTGTGCCCGACCTCACTAGAGTTTCTCGAACTTCCTTGTAGCTTTCATCGAGCTCGTTCTCTTGTTCAGCATCACTTTCAGATCCTGAATCACACTACTATTCCCAGAAATGCCACGAAGTTGTTCACTTCTTCCTCACTCTCACTGTCTGAGTCGCTGTCATTGATTCCTATCATTGACTTTTCCGGTTTTCTTCTTCCATCAGATTCACATTCAGCTTGAGTATGTCCATATCCCTTGCAATTATGACACTGAAGATCTCTCCTTTTCACTGTAGGACACTCAGTTCGGAAGTGACCATACCCCTTCCACTCATAGCACTTAGTGTCACTCTTCCTGTAGCTCTTATCTGCCTCGGACGTCTTTCTTCCTGGAACAACCTTCTTTTGTCCATTCTCCATTTTTCGTAGAACTCGATCAAACCTTTTGACCAAGAGACTCACCGGATCATTATCCTCCGTCTGATCCTTTTCAACTGATGCAAGAGTGATTCCTTTCTCCTTCTTCACACCAGATACTTCCATCTCATGTGCTTGTAGCATTCCAACCACTTCATCAAATGTCATCTCATCGGTGTTACAGGAGACACTCATAGCTGCCTTGTATGCCATAAACTTAGCTGGCATGCACCTCAGGAACTTCTTCACGAGTTTTTTCTCTTTGTATTTCTTTCCAAGTGTAAGTGCTTCTTGCGCCAGCGAGCTGATCTTTGAACAGAAGTCTCCAATGGATTCATTCTCTTCCATCTTTAGCTCTTCAAATCTCGTTGCAAGCATATCCTTCCTGGAACTTTGGACTTTCAGAGTGCCTTCAAAGTGCCTCTGCAGAATATCCCATGCATCTTTAGCTGCCTCACACCCTTGAATCAGTTCGAATTGCTTCCTTGCCACACTGCAGTGTATGACAGTTAGAGCCCGAGCATTAAACTTTGCCATCTTGTTCTCATCGTCAGTCCAAAGCTCTTCCAACTTTGGAACGTCTTTGCCATCATCACCTTTTGCAACAGGTGACTTCCAACCAGATTCCACAGCCTTCCACGCCAATGGGTCAATACCCTTGATTGTAGCCTTCATCCGTGCTTTCCAAAAACTATAGTTTCCTACTTCAAGGATGACCTTGGAGTTTAACATCAATTCGCGATAGCTATCCATCTTACTCCGCAGGATCCTACCTGTTTAAGACAAACAAAGTACAGATACCCGCTCTGATACCAATTGTTAATGTAAGATAAGCAAGCTAAGCGATGTAGAACACACAGTAGTACAGGGTTAATCAATTCCAAGAAATACGACTATATTTATTCTTTTAAAAACTCAACACGTTCTTCTTAAAAGCAATAAATCAAACAAGCTCAATACAAACCTTGACTTGTTTGCTAGTCTTACACGTTCAGAGATCTAAGATAGACTCTGAACCACCTAAGCCTTTAACCCCTAGATGCTTTGCTTCTCCTTCTTCGGCCGTACAAAAACTCTCTATTGCTAAAAGCTCTCTCTGTATGTTAACCGGCAACACAGTGCCAAAGTCTCTTTATATCATAGAGGCAAACCCTAGACCTAACGATCTACCTAATGGAAACTTTCCATTTCTCTTACTTCAGCAAATAAGTCAATCTCCCTTTTATCTTTGGTCGATTACTTTTTCTTCAAGACTTCCATCTTCTCACACTTTAGTAAAACTCCCTTTACTGATTCTTCCTTAACACGTGCTCCTCACGTTTGACACATCACTCGAGGTAGTTCATGTCGTACTTCATGAACTACTTCAACTCTGCTACACTTCCGTCTTGACCATACATCTTCACCCAAGTCTCCAGAGTTACACATGTCAATCTTTCGCCACAAGGCAGGGTCTTTGCAGACACGACGCCAGGATGTACACACTTTCTGAGAATTTTCCAATACGTCAATGGAGCCCAGCCTGCGCAGAATCGATGAGGTTAAGTCAGACGGAAGCTCCGCCCAGTTTCTACACTCTCCGTCTTTCATCACCGGATGAGTCAAAGACGGTGGCGCAGGAGGAAACTGTTCCAAGCAAGAGGGAGAGGCCATTTTGTCTGATGAAGTCAAGTTGTCTCAAGTCCATCTATTTAAATAAAGGGAGTGAAGTAAGTTTCAAGTCTCAAGACTTCTCGTAGACATCACCATCACTCAATGAACATATGGTCCCAAGGAAGATGACAACAGCGAAGAGGAAGAGACCATTTTCTCTGAATGGTCAAACAACTGCGTCTAGTTCATTAAATAAGTTTGTGAAGCAACAGTTTCAACTTTCAAAACTAAAAGACAATACTATATTCATTCATGGAATTACGTATAATCTACAAACATAATTGAAGGCAAAGTAACATTAGGACTTGGCTGCCTGTTAAATCAAGATATCTGATAGGATACTTTCTACGTACGGAACTAAACACCTTCCCTTGCTCAGTTGCTCTGTTTCTTAAAATCTCAAAAACTCACCCCTGTTTCCTCTGTTCTTACATTGTTACAAATGTCTTCAGAAGGTTCAAACCACAACGAGTTTGACTTCGAGTTCTTAGGTAACACAACCGGCGAGCCGTACGTAGTCCAAACAAACGTGTATTTGAACGGAGTTGGAAACAGAGAGCAGAGACTCAACCTTTGGTTCGATCCCACCACTGAGTTCCACACTTACTCTATCCTCTGGAGTAGACGCAGTGTTGTGTAAGTCTTCTTCTTTGCCTTGTTTGCTCAATAATGAGATTGTGCACCGATCATTTAATAATTCTTGTATTGTTTAATCACAGGTTTATGGTGGATGAGACTCCTATTCGTGTCCACAAGAATCTTGAAGATAAAGGCATCCCATTTGCTAAAGACCAAGCCATGGGAGTGTACAGTTCGATTTGGAATGCAGATGACTGGGCAACGCAAGGAGGTCTTGTGAAAACTGATTGGAGTCACGCTCCTTTCATTGTTTCTTACAAAGATTTCAAGATTGATGCTTGCGAGGTTCCGACAACAACTGATCTAAGCAAGTGTAATGGAGAAGACCAGAGATTCTGGTGGGATGAGCCAACTGTGTCTGAGTTGAGTCTCCATCAGAATGACAATAGGGTTGATAAATATATTTCTTTGATGATTGTTTACTGAGAGAAAAGTGTTATTACATAATCTTAGCTCTCAACTTTGTGTTTCTTATCCGGTCTGATATTTAAACAGAACAAGCTTTTTGAACGATTCTCACTTGCATAAGGCTATATTTCTTTAATAATAATGCAGAATAAACTCATTAACTTTTCCTGCGACGATCATAAACATCGTCATTATCATACAGATCGTAATACTAGTAGTCAAGAATAGTCACTGTCAGGATCATAATCATCATCTGGAAAAGGATAATCGTCTTCAGATAAATCCGTACTGAAAATAGCCTCATCGTGTGGGTAATCACGAATCGAGTCATAAGGTCGTCTTGAAACTTTGATCATCTCGGAACACCGCTTCTTCATATCTCCGTAAAAGGTAACGCCGAAACACACTGACGTAGATCGAGATGTTCAAGGTTGGGACAATTATCAAGAGTGGCGTTCAAACCAGCGTCTGTTAATTTATTTCCGAAAAGCTGGAGGTGGCTAAGAGTGGGCATTGTTTCAGCGATTGCTAGAGCATCATCGTCACTCACGCGCGCGCGGAAAAAACTTTTTTAGGCGGTTTAGCTCCAGTGTCTTCAGGTTAGGAAGAGACTGGCCTACAACTTTAAGAGACTCAACTGAGAGTGAGCAGTATGAGACCTCGAGTTCTTCAAGCAACAGAAGCTTCACAAGTGCTTCAGTAAGTCCTTCAGATGTTACAGGAGAGCACTTTACTAGTTTAAGGCTTCTCAGGTTACTTGAGCTGCAAGTAATTATTAAAACAGTCACAAAAAATGTAGCGAAGTAAGAGACTGAGAACGATGAGTCACAATAAATATTTCTAGCACCATGACACCTTCACAGAGAGAGAGATCTAGAGAGATGATTTGCCAATCGGCGATGTAGTTGAGAAGATGATCAGTACCAAAATGCCAAATGTCAATCTCAAGCAAACCTCCCTGGCTACGATCAACTGCGTGACGGCACATGATCTCCAGGTTCAACACCAAATCTCCAGAGTTACGCATGATAATCTTCCGCCACATGGCAGGATCTTTACAGACGCTACGCCATGATGTACACACTTTCTGAGCGTTTTCCAATATGTCAATCATGTCAAGCCTGCATGCTTAGGATCGATGACGCTAACTCATACGGAAGCTCCGCCCAGTTTCTACACTCTCCATCTTCTTTCATCACCGGATGAGTCGAAGAGGAAGATGCCATTTTGTCTGATGATCAAACTGGCTCAAGTCTACCTACTTAAATAAAGGGAGTGAATTAAGTTTCAAGACTCAAGACTTCTCGTAGACATCACCATCACTTTATGACCATATGATCCCAAGGAAGAGGGCACCGGCAAAGAGGAAGAGACCATTTTCCCTGTATGGTCAAACTGCCTCAAGTCCATTAAATAAGTGTATGAAGCAGCAGTTTCGACTTTCCAGACTTTTCGTAGTACTTATATCTACAAACATAATGTGGGCTTGCCTAACATTAAGGCTTGGCTGCATGTTAAATCAAGATATCATAATTCTAATGCACACACGGGCAGTGGAAATTAGTTAGACATCAAAGACTTGGTCGAATCAAGATGAAACAATCACGTACAACTAGTTTCTTTGAGTGTACGTTGTTATTGTAGAAAGAAAACTTGCAAACGCAAAAAGACTCGGAACACAAGGACACACAAAATTTTATAATATACTTAGGAACACTTAAATTTTTTATAAAGATTCCACATGCTTATCCTCTTAGAGAATCATAGTCACTCGTAATCTGAAGCATATAGAGTGAGAGAGTGAGAGCACACAGGTCTATAGAAACTTCTTAGCGTAAAGAGTACATGAACGAAATCATTACCTACTTTATAGCCACTCGTATTTACCAAAAGAACCTATCGTCGCAGCCAGGGGATATTCATCAACATGTGGGCCATGCTGCCTTCTTTTGGCAATCAACATGTGGACAAGGACTCTACAACGGTCTTATGGACAACACCTGCAATCTTCTGACTTGTTCTGGAAATCTTTTTATTCGGTTATTCAGTCAATTAGGTACTTGGCATTATTGTTCTTTGTATAGACTCTGATTAAGAAACTTATAAAATTGTTCTTTGTTAGAAACCACTCTATTTTCTATGATGAGGAGTCGTCACGACTGTCACAAAAAGATTGCAAACGAAGAATTACAATCTGACGCTTGATTGGTGTTAGTAACGATTCTAGTACCCTCAGTTATATTCATACTAAGAATCTTGGTTTTGTCACTCGTAATCGTATGTTTCTGTTTTTACTTGATGGAATAGTATTATCTGATGTTCCTAGCAAGAAAAAAAATGTCAGATCACGACTGGGATGCCAAGTGATTGCAAGACCAGATCATCATCTGCTTTCTCTGAAACAATGACTGCTGACTGAAAGAGTATCTGGAATTGTATTTTTCAGGACACAGAGTACTATAACAATAAAGTCATTACAAGACAAGAGCTTGATTATGTGTGTTTGGCCATTCCTTCAGCCACAAGGAACTTTACTGTTGATGAATTTGTTCCCAAACCTGATTAGTTCTCACAGATTCTATGATCATTACGGTACACTAGAATGGAACCAGAAGCAGAAGAGGACCATAGAGGTAATTGTTGTCTTAAGAATTTATATGGTAGAGAGATATTATTTCAGCATATATATCTTTCTCATCTCTGCCGTTTCTTTTTCTGTCTAATTTTTAAATTTAAGTAGTTTAAACAACGTTTCTGGACATTTCTCACTAGCAAAAGGCTTTGATTTCTTTAATGTTGCAGAAAAAAACTCAAAAACTTTTATTCGAAAGGTAAATGAAAAAACAACATATTCTGGATTTATGATATAATAGAAAGAGATTCGCAAAATCAAAAGACAATTTACTATGACGCGGAGACCCTTAGAATGAAAAGTTTTCAACAGCGAACAATATTCTATAGTTGCATGTAACCGAATATATCATACAGGTGGTCGCTTTCGTCACTATTATACCGCGGATCGTAGTTAGAAGAATGGTCATGGAGAAATGCGGCATCATGGTGATAGTTATCATATGGCGTCAAGCCATAAGGATAATAGTCATCATCTTCAGGGTAATCATCAACTTCAGGGTTATCATCTTCCCATGGATTATACGTATCATAAAAAAATACTTCATATGGATAATCAAGAGTCGAGTCATTAGGACGTCTAATAACTTTAATCCTCTCAGAACATCGCTTCTCCAGATCTCCGGCAAAGTTAATGTTGAGACAGTGACGTAAATCAAGATGTTCCAGGTTAGGACAATTATCAAGAATGGCGTTTAAACCAATATCTGATAACATGTTTCCAAAAAGCTGGAGGTGGCTAAGTCTGGGCATTGTTTCAGCGATTGCTAGAGCATCATCTTCACTCACGTACCGAGGACGCCTGTAACACAGGCGATTTAACTTTAGAGTCTTCAGATTACGACAAGACTGACCTACAACCTTCAGAGACACTCCTGACAATGGGCAGTATGATACTTCGAGTTCTTCAAGCAATGGAAGCTTAACAAGTGCTTCGGTAAGTCCCTCGTTTGAAAATTGATCGCACTCTCCAAGTCTAAGGCTTTTCAGATTACTTGAACTGCAAGTGCGTGTAGAGACTGAGAACGATATAAGAAGCAAAACATAATCACAAAATAACATTTCCCTAGCACCACGGGAAGAGAGAGAGGGAGAGAGTTGACCTGTCGGCGATGTAGTTGAGGAGAGAATCAGTACCGATAGACCAAATGTCAATCTCAACCAGTCCTCCCTGGCTACGATCGACTGCGTGACGGCATATTGCCACAAATTTCATGTCGCACGGAAAGTGTCCTATGCTACTACCCATGTCAATCTTACGCCACATGGAAGGGTCTTTACAGACGCGACGCCATGACGTACACACTTTCTGAGCGCTTTCCAATATGTCAACCGCGCTGAGCCTGTGCAGGATCGATGACGTCAGTTCAGATGGTAGCTCCGCCCAGTTTCCATATTCGCCGTCTTTCATCATCGGAGTTAAATTCGAAGAGGCCATTTTGGCTGATGATCACAAGTTGTCTCAAGTCCATCTATTTAAATAAAGGGTGTGAACTGTGAAGTAGTTTCAAGTCTCAGGACTTCTCGTGAAATAGTTTAAAGTTCCAAGATTTTTCTTCCTAGACATAACCATCACTCAATGACCATATGGTCCCAAGGAAGATGACAATGGCTAAGAGGAAGAGACCATTCTCTCTGAATGGTCAAACTGCCTCTAGTTCAATTAATTAAGTTTGAGAAGCAGCAGTTTCGACTTTCAAGACTTTTATATCACTCAGAAAAGACAATATTCATGGTACTCGGTAATAACCTGCGCTGTATGGATTAGATTATTCATGGTACTAGACAATATATTATTAGATTATTTATTGTATGTTATGCTAAAGAATTTGTTGTATAGTTTTCTCTAGGGATGTACATTCATACATCCGTTCGGATTCAGTTGATCTCTTTGAATTTCAGATTTTTAGAGTTAGAAATTTAAACTGTATTCGGATATTTACAAATTTTGGTTTAGATTTGGTTTGAATCATTGCGGTTTCGGTTTGGATTAGAGTTCAGATATCCATTTTAATTATGTATTTTCTTAACAAAATTCAAATATACTTAAGTCCTAAAAGTCGAAAATAAAATAATATAAACATAAAAAAATTGTATAACATAAACCTAAATATTTAAATTTACATAAACTAGTTGAATTTAAATATTTGAATTGAGAAAAAAAAATATTTTCAATATTTTGAACATTTTCTGTTATTTTTAGATATATATATTTGTGACTATATTGGTAATTTTTAGACATATTCATATTTTTGAATATCTAATAAATATAAATTTAAAATAATTAACATTTTTAAATATATAAGATAGTTTTGGTATGTAAAATATTTTAGTTTGGATTAGATTCGGATCTGTTTATATGAATATTAAATTTTTAGATCCGTCTGAGTACTTATCAATTTTAGTTTGTGTTTAATATTATTTTGAATCTAGTTTGGTTTAATTCTACAGATCCAAATATTTTATTCAGACTTACTTTCTTCAACTAATATAAAGCAATAAAAAGGTTGGCTGCTATGTCAATATTTGTGGGCATGTTGCAAAATTGACGTAGCCTATAACCACTAATGTGTATTTTCTTATAATTTTTTTGGGTAAATATAATAAAACACGACACAATCCAGTGAAAAGTGTTACATGGAAAATACTGTGATCTCTACATTCGGCACCAGAATTCTGTTTTCAACCGATTCCACGAATCTTCCTTTTTAAGCTTTTCCGATTTCTGATATTTTTCTAGTAATTTGATTTTTTTCTAGTAATTTTTGGTTAAATGTTGAAAATTCCATTAAAAAAACAATATTTGACTGAATTAAAGATCCGACTTTGTGTGTGTAGTGTTTTGAATCTTAATTTATAACCAATCACAATTATTTATTGCATTCATGTACAGAAGTCTCAACCATAGCTAAGTTCGACGACATATGAAACTTTCAATTTCTAAAAACATTCTCATTCTAATATTTTAGTTGATGTGAATCTTAATGATTTTGTAATTTCTTTATTTCAAAAATGATATTATTCAGTAGTTGTACAGAGAGAATTTCAATTTACTAAAATAAAGGTTAAAAATGCAGAAACTAAAAATAAGTTGATTAAAAAAAAATTGTGTAAACACATCAAATCTTCTGCGATGAAGTTAAAAAATTCGAATGTAAACGCATTAATTGTCAAATGATTGTAAGGCTGACACGTTATCGTACTCAAATTAAAATCAATGTGTGACTGACATGTGTCCAATGTAGTGTGAACGCATTAAATTACAATGCTTCTCTTTTAATATATAAGGGATTAGGTATATCTACTACATAATTTAAGGCCATGTAACATTAGGGCTTCGCGGCCTGTTAACTTTAAAATAAAGATTTCATAATTTTATTACACAAGTTGTTGGAAAATAGGCAGATATCAAAGACTTAGACCATGATTATCCTATAAAACTCATTAAGGGTTTCTTAAGTTTTTTTTTTAAAAAAAATTCGGATTAAAAAGTGCACCAATCGCGGGCCGCCAAATATCGGTGGAGCCCGCGTACAGTGGAAAAACCCAACAACATCGATCCTCAACTCACACCTTTTGTAACTGGTTTTTAGGTTTTAGTGGATCCCCCCCCCCCTTAAAACCCTCCTAAAAGCCCCGGTTAAACATGGCCTTGGTAGACGAAAGATGAAAAACAAACACACAAACTAGTTTCTTGACTGTAGCTATTGTAGAAAGACAAAAAAGAGACGGGAAAATCGCATTTAAAACACCGAACGTGTCACTTTTTAACATTTTAAACACTGAAATTTTTTTGCTAATACTTTAAACTCTCAAAGTGACATTTCTATCATAACAAACCTCCAACTATGTTTTCCTGTTCATATGCGACCAATAATGTTCATTTCACATGTTAAAATGATGACGTATCGGTTCCTTTTTTCAAAAATTATAAAAATAATAAAAATACCTAAAAATTTGAATAAAACTGGAAAAATTGTAATAATTCAAAACAAAGTTCAAAAAATCTAAAAGTTCAAAAATATAAAAAAATTAAAATTTCAAACTTAAAATTAAAATAGACTATTCAATGTTCTAAAAATTCAAAAATAAGATCTCAAATTAACATATCAAATTTAAAAACTAAAATAAATTTTTAAAATTCTGAAAATTGAAAAATAAGATCTAAAATTAAAATTCAAACTTAAAAATTAAAATTGTAAATATTTACCCAAAAAATCATATCTATTTTACAATTCCATCCAATGACAGTGACTGTCACTTATGATGATATCAAAACTTGCCACCATAAGAAAATATATATATCAAAACTTGCTACCATCAAAATTTTGTTTTGATAATCTGGGTATCGAGACACCTTACGTAGTCCGACTCGCGCCTAAGTATACCTCCACTGAAAGCATCCAGGGGAGCCGCCGATTTCACCCTATGTTAATTGATGGTGTCCACAACCCGGGGCTAATAATTCTCTCAAATATATTATTTTGAGTTTTTGTCCCAAAAAAAATTTCTAAAAAGAAAAGTGACCAAAATGTTTCATTAAAAATGCAAAAAACCTTTATACCCTAGATATATAAATACAAATGCATAAATAAAATTTTAAATTTTAAAAATTTTAATTTTCTTAATCTTACTTTTGAATTTTTAGAATTTTAAAATTAATTTTAGTTTTTAAGTTTGACATTTTAATTTCAGATCTTATTTTTTGAGTTTTAATATTTTATTTTATTTTTAAGTTTGAAATTTTAAATTTTAAATTTTAAATTTTTGAACTTTTTTTTTTTTACAATATTTCCAGATTTTTTTTCATTTTTCCAATTTAAGTATATTTCTTATTTTTATTACTTTTTTAGAAAAGAAAAAATACTGACACATCATATTTTAACCTATAAAATGAATAGTCTTGGTCGCCTATGAATAAGAAAACTTCGTTTGAGGTTTGTTATGATAAAAATGTCACTTTAAATATTTAAAATGCTAGCAAAAAAATTTCAATGGTTAAAATTGTAGAAAGTGATACTTTCATATTTTAAATGTGAATTTCCCTTTATAAAAGTGTAAACTGAAAATTTTTGCAATGAAAATATATAATTTTAATAATGTGAATAAATCAGATAATTCAATAATCCAATAAATTCAAGATAGTTTTAAAACTTGCACATCCAATTATTTCCACAACAGTAGATAATTATTTTTTCACGAGACTAGACTCAATTATTTTAATAGTAAATCATCCTAAAATCAATAGTGAATCAAACTAATATTAAAAGGAACAAATGAAGCATTCTTAGAATAGCCACATCAGACTGAAAAATCGTCCAATCAAAACATAACATTCGGCCACGTCATTTAATGATATGTTTTGATGGTTTGGGCTTTCATTTGCTTTTGTTTTGGGCCTCCAACGAAGCCTGCCTAGGTCTGGGATCATCAAGAATGACGAAAAGCGACGCCGCTTATCTCTTCTGCTCCCGTAAACCTAATTTACTCGATCAAGTTCATCCCCTTTCATCTTCCATCTCATATCTCTCCCCTTTCTCATCTCTTCCGTTTGGAAGAGTGATTCCCCCATTAAAAGCTTTAATAATGGATTCTGTTCGCCTTCCTGTCTGTTGTTCTATATATAGATTTCATTTGATTTCTTATTCCTGCTTTCATAGCTTATTCTCATCGACGGCGATATGAAACAACGGACCATCCGGAAACGCCCAAGCTTCCGAAGTTCGACCATCTCTAAACTCTTGCTAACACAAAATCAGAACGTAAGCTTTAAATATTTTCTTTGCATATTAAACCGTTAGGACCATATATTTATATTAAGCACTAAATCGTCAACCTATTCATCAATTTTCAGATGTTGTTAGTCAAGCACGGCTCGGACCCCAAGAACGCTGCTGCGTTTGGCTGTTCACGATGGCTATGATAGTGCTACATTTGTTGGCTTTGTCTCCAAGAGAAGGAAAAAAGTTGCAGCCAGATGCGCACTTGAGAAGGTTAACTTCCACAGTTACACTTATTTAATCTCCTGCTTCTCAATGTTTAGTTAATATCATTTAAAAACTAATGTTACAACTGCAACGGGTTAATAGCAGCGGAGGATATGAGCTTTCAAGCTGCCTTGCGGATCTTGATGGGCAGCAGTACCTTTTCCATATTTGGCTAACGCCCCACAATTTCACTCCCAGAAACCGGACCTTCACAGTGTCTGCAATCAGTGATGATATTGTTCTTAAGCCTCATTTAGAGGTAGGCTATATGAGTTACGAATACATTGTAACCCAGGTTCAATAAAAATGACCCACGTGCTCAACTTTGTTTCAGGGTGCAAGAAGCATTAACCCGCCACAGCTGGATCTCCATCTAAGGAACCACATGCTTCTCTGCATGCAATCCGGTGATGAGCCTCCAAACATAGGGAAGTTGATCCACCAATACCACTAAACTTTGGAGCCGAAGAGAAGAGCTGCAAACGCCCACGTGTGTTATCCTAGCAAGTTCAGCAAACCGATGTTCCCACTTAGATTTCTTCCTTATTTTACTAGCTCGGGATACAGCTACAGAACACTACTGTTTTCCTATGTTTCAAGTTTTTTTTTTTACTTTGGTTACCTTCGATCAAGCTTCCAGTGGGAGCATAGTAATTTGGCAAAATTAATAAAGGGAACCCGTTGTAATTTATTACAACAAAAGTCTGGTTTAGTTTAAGCTTAAATACATTACATCCACATCGCAAAAAATATAAGCCACAACATTTGCTGGTCTGAGGCCCACTTCTTTCTTTTAAATAACCATGTAATATTAAATCACACCAAGCTCTAAGTAAATAGGAAATCTGTGTGTAAGATAGCAACATTTGAACGGAGAAAAAAACTATAACTTTGACATATCTATCTTTGTTGCGACGGTGGATATACGATGATTCGAAAAAACATTTGTTGCATTAACATTGATTCGAAAAAACATTTGTTGCATTAACATTGACGGTGGATATTCGATGATTCGAAAAAAGATAGCTACTTTCGAATCAAGTAGACTCCCACGAATCCCTAAATCAGCAGAAATACAAAGAGATCAACTAGGAGGAGCTATTAAAATCTTTACAGCAGCTTTGGGGAGAAGAGAAAAGAAAACACATATTAAATCAGACCACTAATCTCGATCATCCGCTTAACCAACAAAGATAAAAAAGAACTGCAATAGAAGAAAAGAAACAGAATAAAATTAGATTATCTCTAATATTTTTTGACACAAAGTAAAAAAGGTTTTTTTTGTAGGACGAATAGATGATGAAAATAAATTCTTTATTGATCAACATTATAATCAATTAGATCCAAATGATAATACAAACATTGATACACTACTCTTTACATATAAAAAGAGTTACAATACAATTTCACCAGAAAATTTCCATCTCAAAAGTATCTAACAAAAATAGATAAAGACCAGAGAAAAGAAAACAGATAAATAGAAAAAAATGCAACAATAACAAAAACTTGAATATTATTAACCATATAGAAAAACGATTGAAAACATATAAAAGGTAAAATACACATCATGTAAGGAATAAAACTCAAAAACAGAAAGATATAAATGAAGATAGAGATAGGCTTATACAATGAAAATTCTAAAATTAATGATGTTGAGATTATTGTATTTTGTTAGCTTATAGAGTTACTAATTTTGTATAAGTTTCATTTTATGATTTTCTGTTTTACCATATGTGTTTTGTATAAAATAAGAAAACTAATTGATTTTACCTTATATACATTAATTAAATTTCTTTGATGTATATGAAATATGTTTCATAGAATGTAATTGTAGTTTAGCTTAAATTTTATTAAATATTATCAAAATATATAGAAGTGTTAAGAAAATAAAGATGAATTACATTTCCAATATAAAACAAATAATACAATTTTTATTTATACTTCTATGAATAGTATGTATATAAATTACTGACTTATGATTTTAATGGAACTATATATTTTTAAAAAATCAATTTTTTAACTAATTTATCAATTTATGTCATATTTTAAATCAATCCAACTCGAAACCAAATTTTTTTATTATGATGTTTATTATTTTTTCGATTATTAATTTACAGAGTTTCTACTGTACTAAAATATGCAATAGAAAATATGCAACCAAAAATGAGACTTAATAAAAAAAATTATTGTAGGTCCACATATGTGCGGCTGACTATATAGGATGAAAAACCAATACTTTCATAAATTTATTTTCCTAAAATATATAAGGATTAAGAACCAACAATAATTAACCATATATGATATGGTTTAATAATTAATTTAAAACAATGTAAAAATCAGTAATAACCTAAACACCAGCAATAAGATTTTACTTTAATAAATCCATAAATATTACTCAAATTTTTTAAATATGAATTAACCAAAAATTACAAAATATTATAATATGCAGTCAATGAAAATTAACGACTTAGATGAAAAAATCACATCAGATTAATTTCCACATTTTGAATGTTAGCATCCTACTCATTTTTCTGTTTTGAGAATTTTAAACCTATTGTATAACTCTAAAGATAAAAAAATAAAACCAAAACGAAGAAAATTATTTATTAAAAATTATAAAAATAAACTCAAACAAAAAAAAATCATACAATATAAAAATTAATAGATTTATTAAAAGATTTCAATCCTAGACATAATATATTTAAACCCATTTTCCGCGCGTAGCACGGACAAAGACTCCGGTAAGAATAATTGAAGTGGAAAATTAGATGATGGTTCGGTTCATTTAATTTAGAATTCGACCAACAGACAAGTGATGCTTCTTGTATAAGAATTGTTAAAGAGAGCATCTTCTTCTCATTATAAAAGCTGGGACATCAAAAAGCCATTATTGCTTTATTATTGTTTTTTGTATTACTTAAATAAAACTTTGGAAATATATTTAGATAAATGATACAATTTGTGGGTGGAATATTCATTGCAGGTTCATAATACATTGTAACACGTCTTTTGCAAATTATTTGACCCCAAAAGAACACACTCCTCTTTTTAAGAAAGTTGGTATGAAGAGAATAAGATTGTCTGTAAGCAATCATGAACCATATTTGGTTACTTGCGATTCGCGAATGTAGCCAATACTTTTGATTAATTAGTTGAAGGATGTTCAATGTCAGAACAGCATGTTTATATCGTGTTGTTTTGAGAAAGAGGCTTCTATATTTTAAAATTCTAAGGTAATATGGACTGTACGTAGTAGTACCATTTGAATTTTACTCTGTACAGAAACAGTAAATCATAATCAGTTGGGCCTTACTCTTGTCTTTCTAAAATCTGATATATTTGAACTGATAAATCAAAAACAACTTTTTAAAAATCCTATCTGTTTTAAAATTCATTGGTATTGATTATAAGAAAGAATTACAAATCGTTAATGAATCACTCAAAATATTACACATTTTAAATCTAATGGAGTTGAGTTTAACATCTACAACTAATAACACCACCTTATTGTTCTGAAGATTCATCTTTCTTCCTTTGTTTTTTTTTTTGATAAGGATTCTTCCTTTGTTTATCCTTGTAATGTTTTGTCAAATCTCGAGGGAAGACCTATACTCCCACCAAAGATTTTGTTGGATCATGGTGTGCCTGTGTACAAAGCTGTCCAAAGACCTCCAGAGTTCATCGTCACATTCCCATGGCTTATCATGCCGGGGTCAGCCATGGTAAAATATTTTGTTCTGAAACTACAATACATTTCTATAGGTCTGAGAGTTGATGTTGCAGACAACTGATCTTGTGATTGCTGTAGGTTATAATTATGGTGAGGTAGTGAACTTTTGCGATAGGTGACTGGTTTCCTTTTGGAGCTATTGCTAGTTGCCGGATGCCACTGCTTCCTCATGAAGAATTGATTTGTAAGGAATAAATGGTTTTAAACTCAGGTTCTAAACCCGAGAATCTGGATATTACACCTACGGAATTGTCAGGACAACGAAGCATCAAGGCTGCGTTTGTGTTACATGGGCCTCATTGTTCTGCGCTCAGAAGGCCTGTTTCGCAGGATGTTCACGAGTGGCAAACGATGATAAACTACGTAGAGGGTTAGAGAAGGATTTCTATAAGATGTAAGTGATTGATTATGTTTGCAACATTGCTAGTGCTAGTGCAGTTTCGGTTTGGAATGGTAATTGATAGGAATGGCCTTGTCATGTTTTCTTCCCATGTTTTGAGTATGTTGCAACTTAGTTGTGTTTTCTTTGTTTAAAGTTTTGTAATATTTGCATTACCCGTCATGTTGTCCGGAGTTTTAAATTAGTAAGTCGAAGGTATAAATTTTGGTCTTATGTATTGAAGTAACTGATTGTAGGTTAGGTGGTCTTCATGAACTGATGGTCGGTTTACTGTATATTAGAGCCATTTAGAACGGGTATAAGCCCCATTTTTTTGTGGTTGGATTTTCGTAATGTAGTGATTGGGGTAAATTTATTTTGGACTCTTCTTATTGTTTTCTGGATGAGAGTACTTCGCAGTCCAATAATATTATGGTGTTTGATTACACGTTTAGGGTGGTGTCGTCTATATTTGGCAGCTGAGACCTGTTGGCAGGATATTTTGCTGATGCAATTACTTGATGTGGGATTAATGTTCGCATGGTTTGAAATATAAGAAGGATGCTTTTCAAGTTTATCTTATTATTATGTGGGTGTGCTAGCGTAATTTGTCTCAGTTGAGAGGAGGTGAGGATATTTCTTAGGTGTCCAAGTAACAGCTATCTGTCTAGCAACTTAGAATAAGCATATTGACGATATGTATCTTACGCTGCTAAGATATTTGAAGAGTCTCTTTGTCGGAATGTTTGTGTTTTGTTTATTTTTATGTATCAGCTCCTCAATTTTTTTTTGTTTAAGTAAGTCTGTAGTAAAGGTTGTTTGTTTGGTAATTGCTTACGGCGGACGTTGTGTTGGTCATTTTCATCTCCAATTGAAGTTATATTTATGTTACCTGTTAATCATTAAGTGTGACACTCTTATAGAATGTTTGGTTTAACCCTAGGATTACTTGTCCTCCGAACTTTCTTCCTATCGGGCACCGTTGTAATGCTCCTGAGCTTTCCTATGGCTTTGTCGACCTAGGAGGTTATTAAATTAGTGTTTGTTTGTTGTGGACAGAGCTATGTATTTGATTATGTTCCAACTGAGTTATAGTCTTTGGAACCTGCAGTGGACTGATTATGTTTGTGTTTTGACCATCTTATGTCTTAGGTGCGGGCGCCGAGATATTAACCTTCCAAGTGTAATGAGAATAGAGAAGCCATGGTTTTTTATATGAAGGCAGCCACATGGTCGTTAGATTTGTGCTTGTTGATGACAGACCTTTGATAACTATATTAATACCTGGTGTGTTAATCATCTTATATAAAAGATTTGTGTTTAATTTAACCATACGATTAGGATCAGTCCAAATTTTAGCAAACTCATCAACCTCAAATAAATTGGAAGACAAACTTGGCAACAAACTATCAAAATCATAGGCTAAATCGCAGAAGACACAAACTGTTTAAAATGACCAAGTTCAAATGATGTCCGGCTTTGAAAATACTTAATAAAACAAAACACAAGTTACTACAATTTTTCTCATTAAAATAAAGAAACTAGAACTATAAGTTCCAACACGAGCACATTTAACGGTGTATCTTACTACCATATCTTAGATTAAATAGGGTTAAAAAAATTAAAACAAAAAAGAGAGACACAAAACGCGTCTCCTAATTAAGAGAAGAAAGTCACGGCTCTTAGTGGCACGTGTCACACACACACACACTTCCTTCTCGTCACATTCTTCTTCTTCTCTTCCTCGTCTTAACCATTCTCTCCACTGTCTTGATAAAGCACAAGCACCATCAATTCTACTCAATTGCCACATTGTGTTAAAAACAATTCTATATCTTAAAAAATCTTCATCTCTTCCATAAAAACAATTCTATATCTTAAAAAATCTCAAACCATTTTCATTTTTAAAAATTTATATGTTGTTACTAAGACTCTAAAACCATTTTCATCTCTTTTTCACTTTTAGAAAATATCATCTCATGGCATCTTCATCTCAAAACATTTACAATGATTCATTTGATGAAATTTGGATGTGATCAAGACAACAACTGAGCTTTGATGTTTTTTTAAATTATTATTGTTTATTTTAGTAATCTTTGTTTTAATGTTTTTATTTTAAAATCTGTGTTTAAAATATTGTGTTTGACTTTGTTTTATGTAATAAATAAATTTAATCTTTGTTTAAAATTTTATGTTTAAAAATAAGTTTAATATTTTTTATTGCTAAAAACCTTAATTAAGAAACTACCAATAAACCGCTATTGTTAAGTGTCTCTTAACAAAGTTCCTAATTTCACTTTTTAGATTTAAAAAATCACTTTTAATGGCTAAGAGACCTTAAATGGGTTTTGTTGATAAACATGCTCTTACAAAGCAAATTAGGTAAAGGGAAACATGGGCATCATAAGTTACTCTCTCCTTGAAAGGAGCACATGAGCACGAGACCATAACTAATACATGCAACAATAAATAAATAATAAAGTTTAAGCAAAAAAAAAACAATAAATAAATAAAGATAATAATCTGTTCAGCGATACATTTGGTACGTTGGATTAGAATCTTTAGTACGGTTTAATTGCCGGTTCAGTACTTGACTAATTACCAACTCATCAAGTTCCCTCGCCAGAAAAATAAAACCTCAAAACTCTAACGGGGTTACCTAGCAGAATCCTGAACATAGTTGAGGCCGGTTAACGAAACATGTCTATGTAAGAAATCAGATCGGTTAAAACCGGTTAAAGAATCAAATCGATTGGTTTGGGGTTTGGTTAGTGGTAAGTAGACTTGTGGTTACTGGTTAGAGTAGCTTCTGCTGGCAAAAAAGGATCAAAATTGTAAATTCCGAAAGCAAAAATAAAAATGAGAAATCAAGAATCGGAGGAGGCAAATCGTAAAGTCAATATGGAAACCGTAACAAGCGACCAAAGGTCTCATAACAATTCTGGACGACATCAAATCTTCAAAATCTCCGGTAATTATTACAGGCTACATTTTATACAGGTTCAAGACCCAAGCTTGACTCTTGTAATCTAAATTAATCTTCTTGTTTTGTAATATGCAGGCTGTTATTAACTACGGTGCTTCGTGGTATTGAAATGTTTGGTCTCTGTTTCACAATGCTTACAACGTGTTCGATGAAATGCCTCAATGACAAATGTTTTTTGTTGAGTAGGTTGCGGAGTTTGTAGCGAGACGTTTCCTGCGTTCCAAGAGCTTGCTCTACATGAATGAGAGACTACATTAAGCAAAGTGATACATTAAGCAAAGTGATACACATCGTCAAGAACCGGAGCTTCACGGTTTGCAATCCAAACAACTGTGAGTGGGTGTAAACGGTAAAGCCAAATCCCTAAGTACCTTTTTCCGTCAGAGCTTCCGTTAGGAGTGAAGAAACCGAGCTCGAATCTCTCACCAGCTGAAACAAGAGTAGTGACATCGACCAGTGTCATGGAGTCTTTGACTCTGCAACAAAGCAGTCTAATCGACAAAGATTCAGGAAAAGCACATAGAAGAAGACAGAAAGTACCATTTCTCTGACAAGTACTACTGAGTAATGAGTTCCATCTCTTACTCATTTGGTATGTCTATTTGTTTTCTTCTTAAAACCTCAAAACGTGTTGAAAGGGAAAAGAAAAAAGTACCTCAACGAATGACCCACCTTGAAAAGTTATATTTTGTGGGACGCAGCTAATCATGTGAGTTTGAAATGTCCATGAAAGTAGTAGATAGTACTTTACACTCTCTTAGCTACTGTGTGAGTGAGTGTATGTAGATGCACAAGTGATCAATTCAATGCACAGTGTCAACTTTTTCGGCGATGGTTCTATAGATAGTTAAAAAAAAAAAAATCCAACATTCTTTGAATAATACGTATGTTAAGAGTAGTTAATTAAGAGTCGGAGAGAATAAAGGGCTAAACGTGAATTATTGAGAGAAGGGGACAGTGGTGTCCAAGACGTCAACCTTTTGTCCTTACTGGTGCTTTTGACAGAGCGAGGACTGACCCTGCAGTGCAAACTTTGTTTAACCAACCATTTTCAGGTCTTTTGTGAATATGAGTTTTAAACTTTTGAGTGACAAATGCGAGATTCTTGAAAATTGTTCAAAGAGAGCTTTAACAGAGAAGAAATGGTGCACATTGTGTAACAGTGTCACTATGAGACATTACATTAGTGAACAGAAGTACAATAAAAAAAAACATCAATCAGGTTTCACACTGAAACAACTTTTTCATGCGCCTAGTTTTGTTTATTCATCTGGATGTTTCATAGACATAAGCTTGAAAGGGCAGAGCAGTTCCAAGTTCCTAGATAAACTCACAAATATAGTTTGAAAGAATTTTCTTATGAGAGTTGAATTGGTTCGCCACATAGACTCTCTAACTCTTCTTCCAACAGTTTATGCAACTTTGCTTCTGTTCGCCGATAAAATCCACGCATTAGCATCCCTGTCCCAGACAAATCTAGAAGGACCACTGTGCCAAAAACAATATGAAGAAAAAAAAGAGGAATCAAGATGAAATCAATGTGAATCCAAGATGTGAAAGCTCAAAGTCAAATGCAGCTATATACACAGCTATATAAGCTTTTCTTTCTCCATAAGTTACAGCCGAACATGATGATCTAGATAAGAAATTCGATTTAGACCCGTAAAGTGGGAAACTTTCGAAGAAGAAAAGAGAAAGAATCTATACCTGACAGGTGAAGACATCCAGATTTGTCGATTTGGAGTTTGATTATTCATCACATATGTGCCTAAAGATCCAAGCTTCAGGGTCAGAACTTCATTCTGTTGGAAACAGCAACAAAAGGACCGACTTATAACTTAGCACACACGTGTATCTCAAAAAAAAAAAAAAAAAAAAAACATGATCATAAATTCAATAAAAGATTGTATCTCCTGAACATGAATCAATGTTGTTCCAAGCCAAGACATTGTAAGTAGGAGACTAATCTAAAGCTAGCTAAAGTATTTAGCTTTAAGTACCTCAATCTTCTCTAGAAGGTCATTTATAGTCAAGTTAGCTAATTTGTGAAACTCATCCTCCTGTTGTTCTCTCCGTTTGTTCACATTGTCATGAAACTCAAGAACCATAAGAAAATATTTTAAGGGAAAGAGATTAGGAGATAAATTTACCTATAATCGATAGGGGCAGGCCCTTGAGAAGAGAAGCTTCTTGTAGTAATAGAACCATGGCGGATACGAGATCCTAATGGCTCGTTAGTTTTGTGAGCAAGACAGCTTAAAACCCTCGTGCCATTATTGCTACGGAGAAGGGTTGGAGGAAGCTCGAGAGACCTCTGTAATCTCCGGTGAAACCTTGAAGGAAGCTGTAGCCATGGCGGTTTTGAGAAAACTATTCGTCGCCTCTCTCTCTCTACTTTATTCTTCGCTGTCCATTTAGGCCCATATATAGGCCCAGAGCTTAAGTTTAGCCGGCCTAATAGTGTTTATCTGTTCCTTTTCCAATTAAACCCACAGTGTGGGCCAACACTAGATTTACCCGTTCGAATCATCGGATTTAAATAAAAACCAATCCGGTTCATAAAACATCTGTTTAAAGCTGGGCATTCGGTTTTCTCTGTTTTCTGTCGGTTTTCGAAGACGTTTTTGGAAAAATATTCATCAAATTGAACCGAATTATATTTTGGTTTAGTTTAGAACCCAGGTTATTCAGTTTGTTTGTTTGTTTTGTGTTGGAATTCGGTTATCTGGGTAAAAAAAGAAACAAAATTAGTCGGGTAAATTTTGGTTATATATTCTTTTTATTTGGTTGATGATGGTTGTCGTTTCTGTGTACCGAACCAATAACCGATTGAATTTTCAAATGTCGCCGACCGGTTCGTAAAAAAACCGGATGTGAAAGCGAAATCTAAAAATTACCGGTTCGACTTACTTCGTTTAAACGATTCGATTTAATAAAACCGGCTCGGTTAAAAAAAGGTTTTGTTTGTTTTGTTCGTGAAGAGAAGATTTCTTCGAAAAATCAGAGTTTTGATTAGGTTTTGAAATTTTGATACATCAAATCTCTGTAAATATGCACTCAGGTTATCTTCCCCTCTTTCAATATCTCTGTTACCATTGTTTAGATATTTTTCTTCGCTGTTTACTGCGAGTTTACGTTAGAGAATAGCTTTTCAATGATCCGGAGTTGGTGTTTTCTGTCGAATCACAATGCAATTCCCATGTTTTGTAGTTTTAATTAGTGAAACCCCTTAAATAAATCCTGAATTTTTGAGCTTTTTGGTACTAACAATGGAGCTGGAAGTTCTTAAGGTTGTTTTGGCAGGTCATAGAAATGTCATAAAGTTGAATCCTTTTGTGTGAAACTTGTGTAGATTTAAGGTCCGAATTTGTGGAATTAGTGGTAGGAAATTTAGATTTTGATCTTCTGATTTTTTTTTATTGGTGTGTTTTGGCAGATCACAGAAAGGTTGAAAGCTGATAGAATTGAATCTTTTAGGTGATAGATTGAAGGTTTGATTTTGCAGAATGTTTGAATAAAAAAACATAATCAAAAGTTTTGACTAGTTTCTTGGTGATTGAAGACTTGTTATGTTTGTTCGCGAATAGGTTTCCATGTTTTATTGTCATGGTTGAATCATGCTATGTATTTTTTTTTTTCTTTAAATAGATTCAGGGGAGATGCCTGCTGATGGCGATAAACAACACTCTGCAGAGAACAGCAAGAAACGGAAGCTTAAGACTCCTATCCAAGTTATGGCTCTTGAGAATTTCTACAATGGTAAATTAATGGATCTGTTGTTTCTGTATCTGTTCCTTTATTCCAAAGTTGTATATATAATGCTTTATGCGTGTGACTTGGGTTCTGTTCAGAGCATAAGTACCCGAGCGAAGAAATGAAGGCTAAGATAGCAGAGGAAATAGGCTTAACTGAGAAGCAAGTCTCAGGCTGGTTCTGCCATAGAAGGTTAAAGGACAAACGTTCCGTTAAAGAAGATGGGAACAACATAGGGAGCCAAGATCGTTCGAGCGTTGTTCTTCAAGATCGTGGGAGCGTGCTTCGACAGGATTCTTGTGGTAGCACTAAGCAAACGGACTATTGGAAGCCAAGGGAAGTTGAAAGCCAAAGGCTTTATGATGATGATGATGATGATGGGGAAGACAGCACATCTTCGGAACGTCGATCATCGTTACACAAGAATCTTGTCTCTAGCAAAGATGTGGAAAGTTCTAGATATGTTGCACGTAGTGAGCATCCTCAGGTTATGAGAGGTTATGGGTTTAGCAAGCCTTCTGGATACTTGAAAGTGAAGGGAGATAGTGAGAATGTTGCTATTACTGCGGTGAAGAGACAGTTAGGAAGACAGTATCGAGAGGATGGTCCACCTCTGGGGGTTGTGTTTGATCCTCTTCCTCCTGGTGCGTTTGAGCCTCAGACTAATGTTATAGTGCAAGGTGAGTCATGCTATAAAAATGTCTCAGCTTTATTGAGTTAGTGGTTCAGAGAAGCTAAAGTAGGATTGGACTTTTTTCTAATGTCAGAGCCAATCTATGTTGGGAGTCAAAGACGGTCTCACCCTCCATACTTCACTGGAACGAGGAAGAGCTTTATCCCTGGTCCTGTAAGTGATACCTTTCTTCCTCTATTCTACATATCCACAGGGATCATAAACTAATTTTCTTTATGTTTGATTATCTTATCATAGAGCTATGAACTTACTCGTAAATCGAAGATGCATTCATCAGAGGAGGATGATGATGATGATGAGATGATGGGTGGAATGGAGCCTGGTCTAGGAGATAAGCAGAGTCTTCGGGAACCAAGTTTTAAATCTCCTTCTCTCAGTTACTCTAATACAGTCCCTGGCCGCAAAGGTCCACCTCAAGGTGTCCCTTTAACTAACAACAAGAAGAGTCATATAAGCTCCAAAGGTCGGTCTGAAGGTTCGAGAAACAATCTGATTGCCACTAGTCAGACTCATGATTATGATAAAAGTGTAATCAATGGTGGACGCCAGACCGGATATCTCACTAAATCTCCAAACCTGTTGCCTCTGAGTAGCAGCCGATCCTCTGATTCAATGGAGAGAGGTCCATCTTCTGGAATGGTAATGATTTTCTCTAAAAAATCTTAAGTCCTTCCTTCCTTACTCTTTGTGTGGAAGCAATATATGACTTGAGTTTTGTGTGGGAAGGTGGGGAAGTATCATGGAGAGAAGATGAAACATAGGGAAATACATAGAGAAAAATTGCATTCAACCGGTGAACCGCTGGTGAGTTTGCTGTTTTTACAGGGTCCAACAAGTTCTTGTTCTTAGCCTTAATTTGTCTTGTGTTAAATAGGTTACCAAACGATTGAAACATGGCTATCCTCAGCAAGTTTATGCTCCAAAATCATCAAACAGCGAGGCTTTTGAAAGAAAAGACCAGATAAACCGGTTGGTAAAAAACATCATAATGCATATTTGTCGTCACAAAAGAGAGAGATCAAATTGATGACGACTTATTTGATCAATGCTAATGGTTGTAGGTCTGGTGTGGAGTTGCCTTCTAGTTTCAATGGAGACGAGACAGAAGAATCTAGCTCCTCTTCTGTGGATTAAGTTTTAAGAGGTACAAAAGGAAGATTAGGAAATTTTCGGTTTGTTTATACCATTTAGGATGTGAATGTGAATAAGGTTACATGGTTTAATAGGTAAGTTAATGTTAGAGCTTTACACTACATTTTGGCATCCAGAATATGTTTATCAAAGTGATACAAATGAAACAAGCAGTGAGCTATATTAACTATTGTATGTATAACAACCGCTAAGCATAAATATCCAAACCAGACCTGGTTAGATATAAATGTCCAAACGGAATTTAGTTTCCAATACAAAAACTGGATCGGAATTCGAATCAAACCAAAAAATTTATGTTTACCCAAATAGTATATACCTAGAAAATATTAATATATAATAATTTAAGATTTTAAAATAAAAATAATAAATTTTAAAATAATTGTTTTGGGTGATTTGTACGTTTTTGTATTTTCAGATATTCTAGAATACGTTTTAATATTTTAAAGAAGACGAATTCAAACATCATGCAAATTAGATTCGAATTTTGGGGGTTGTTTAAAACAGTTATATTAACCGAACCAAATTAGAAAATATATAATCAATAACCAAAACTCTGGAATCAAAATACCAGAGATCTGAAATTTCCTATGCAATTCGAACTATGTTAGCCTTTGTGTTAACTTTGTTACTAAACCGGTATCGGTTATTGAATTTAGTGGGTAAGTTGGTTTGTTAGGAAGGCCTCTTACGATTCAAAAAATAACAAAGCAGCATGGCCCATTTATTATGAAAGCCCACCCAAAGGATTTTGTCCGGTTCGTTAAAATTAATTAAAACAGTAACGTGTGAACAGAAGAAGTTTGAAAAAATCAGAGCCGTTGACTACTTTGGTAAAAAAAAGCGTGTGGTCGTCGTTCAATTTTGATTCCGTCCAACAAAAAAACTAGTTTTTCTTAGGGTTAGGCGTAAGCTTTGCCTCTCCTCAAAACTCAAAACTAAAGTCTTGATAATCGTTTCTCTGGAGCTGATTTAGAATCTGTTCGCTCTAAATCCTCCACTCTGGTGAGAATACCTCTTCTCTTCTCTGTTTCCCTTCCACTGATCTCCGATCCTGTGTTCTCGCGAGTATTTTTTCGCAACGTCGCGATTGCATTTTCACAACTAGTGTTGGTGATTTTGTTATTGTGGTTGGGTTCGTTGACCTTTAAAATCGATTGATATATCGTGTCTTGTTCGATTCGATTTTGACGGTGGATTTTTTTATTTTAATGTTTTCTCTGTAACCATTTTGTTCTTCTCCTTTGGTATTAAGTTATTATGATCTGAATTGTAGAAAGTTTTTTGCTTTTTTTGTTTTGGTCATGTCTCTGTGTTTACTACATAGCTCTCGTATTTAATTATCTTTTCTTTTTTGCCATTAGGTGAGCAATTAATCAGGAAGGAATTTAAGGAGGAATTGGGCTTTTCTTAAGCTCGAGATAAAATTGTTCTTCAACTCTGGCCGCTTCTGCAAAGCCGTGTGCTTCTCGCACCTCTGCACAGGTGTGGGGTGGCCTTGAAGTGGTGCCTTCACTCTCTCCTCTTCCCAGGATTTCTCTCGCTTCAATCATTTGGAGACTCCGCCGTGTTTCCGAGGGTCTCACCCTTGATTACGGCTAACGTTTGTTCACACACATCAGAATAACTTGATCTCATTTTTTTTGTACTTGTTGTCTTTTGAGTTAGAACTGTTTTTTTTTTTTAGTTTTAGTTTTGCTCTCTTCTAGTTGGGTTATGTTATTGAGTTTGGCACAATGGTAAGGTTTTTCTGCTTCAACTCCCGCATCCCCCGCCATAGATCTAAGGTAAGCCTGGAGCATCATTGACTATTCTACTGTAGAACCACCGTTTTGTTTGTTTACCTACTCTAGGTTCATAAGTCTTATAACAGGACACTGATATGTTCCGGTGATGCAGGAATCTGTGGAAGGGTTTTCAGAACGAGTGATCAGGGAAGATGGGTCTACCTCCAAAGGATTGAGCTCAGTCGGTGAAAGCAGCAAGCTAGCTGGCTCCACCGCTGCTATTGAGCGTGTCTGGAAATCTGAGGAGATTAAACCAAGTGAGCATGAAACTGGGAAGCATCATCATGTTTGTCATCTCAAGAAAAGTCAGTCTCATGGAGATGAACTCTACTTGGAGGATGGGAGGGATGGTACAGATGATGGCATTGCTTCTCCTAATTCTCTTGAGCAGAATGATACTCTTGCGGCAGGAAGCAGCACCAAGCGCTTAGAAAGAAGTCCTAATGTGTATCAGAAAGATCCTCCAGCTTCGGTTTCTGCTTACCAGGGTTCTGATCAAGCACTCTATGGGTCTATTTTCTCGCTTCATGCTGATCAAGACAGCCGTCAGCTCGACGATATCTCGTTAGACGGTGAACAGATGGACAACTCAAACAGCCAAAGCCCTTATGGTTCACCGTTGCTTGTGAGGTCGAACTCAATGCCTAACATTGCAGACTCTGCATCAGGGAAATCTTCACCTCTCAAGTACTCTTCTCACCACTCTAGATCCTCAGATGACCTTTGTGCTCTTGGCAGACGCCAAACAGACAAACCTGTCCACGGAACTGATGCAGTAGTGAAGCAAGATCAAGAGGACGGATATGATGATGCAAATGATTTTTCTTCCATGGCAAAAGATTGGATAGTACCAGCTACAGATGAGCTCAACTCAACGATGTTTATTGAAGGGGAAACATCAAACCAGCCTGCAAAATATCCAGGAAAGGATTTTAAAATCAAGCGTATTGCTGATTGGGTCAACGACCTTCAGTATGTAAACTCGTCAGCGGAAGAAGTCGATGAAATAACAGGGTACGACGATGATGAGTTGCAAAGAGAACCCATTTTGTTAACCGAGCCGACAACAGCAGCTTCTCCTAGTGTTGATGTCATGAAGTCAACTCCTGGAATGGAAGCTGCAAAGAAGTATTTTTCTTCTCTGAGTGCTTCTGCAACCACAGCACAGCTGGTTAGTCGTGGTCTTGTTGTGATACCACTCCTAAGCAAATTTGTTGGTCTGAGAGTTCTCAATCTCTCTGGAAATGCAATAGGTAGAGACTCTCTCTCTATTGCCCTTTGATTGTTTTTTTTTTTTGTTTGTCTATTTTTACTGATCTTAATACAATGTTCCAGTTAAGATAACCGCTGGTGCTCTTCCTCGAGGACTACATTCATTGAACTTGTCAAAGAACTGTCTCTCAGTGATCGAGGGCCTGCGTGAACTCACTCGGCTTCGAGTATTAGACCTGCGTTACAACAAAATACTGAGACTCGGTCATGGTCAGACACTGAAACCATCCTCAGCTACATTCTCTAGTCATCTTCTTTTTTACATTGAGACCATCCATGTTTGATGTACTTTGCCTTTTCATCTTTGTTGTTGGCTTAGGTTTGGCTTCTTGCTCCTCCCTGAAAGAACTATACCTAGCTGGGAACAAGATAAGCGAAATCGAGGGTCTTCATCGTCTCTTGAAGCTCACAGTCTTGGATTTACGCTTCAATAAGTTTTCAACAACCAAATGTCTCGGCCTGCTCGCTGCAAATTACAGTTCTCTTCAGGCTATAAGCTTGGAAGGCAACCCTGCTCAGAAGAATGTTGGTGATGAACAGCTGAGAAAGTACCTTTTGGGACTCCTGCCACATTTGGTATATTATAACAGACAAGGCGCTAAAGATGCTAGGCTGGGGACAAGCACGCTTCAGTTGGAACGAGGTCTCAGGTCAGAGCTCAAAAACAGCAGCAGGAAGAGTAGCCATGGTGCATCGAGTACCCACAAACCAGGATCATCCAACGCAGCTCGTAAAGCTTCTTCGGGTGCGCAGAAAAGATCATCAAAAGAGAGAAGCAGCAGCCGTCTTCCACCTGTGGGACACAAAGTATCACCAGCTGCTTACGAGAATTATTACGTTGCAAATGGTGATAGATTGGCTACTCTGAGATCAGAGCTCTCTATGCGCAGATCTCGAAGCGAAGGCAATCTTGGACCTATCTGAGAGGTAATGATGAAGAAGATGATTCCTTCCTTCACTATCCCCTCTTCATGTTTCATCTATATGTTTTACTTTGTTGTTGTGCATTAAAAATTACACCGGAGAAGCTTTGTTTCTTTCTCCTAGCTTCTCAATAATGTCTGTAATTTGAAACCATGTTATACATTTCTTTTCAGCACATTTTGAGATTATGTATTGCAATGAGACTTTGAATCTCTTGTCTTAAATGTTTGTCCCGGTCCAATCCGGTTCTCAGTTCTGTTTCCGGTACAATTTTGATTTGGGTAAACCGGATGAATGATTATTCCTCCAAATTGTTTTGTTACAGCCTTACAGTAAGAACAAAAGAAATTGAATGATTCAAAACTGTAAAGTGGTCCAAAGAGTATCATCGTGCCTGCCTGCAACAGAGATTCTGGCAACTGGATCCATATAACTCGGATAACGAAGTCTCATAAGACAAAATCTTACGCCTGAAAATTAAATTCAATAGCTTTCACTCATTTTCTTCTCGTGACCACATTAGTGTTGTTCATATAGTAACATAAGCATAGGTTATACACTACATAAGAAGCATATTTATTGATTATTCCACTTCAAGTGAAACAACTTAACTGCAGAAACCAAAACTGTAAATACAGAACATGATGGTAGATAGAAATAATAAGAACACAGATTGATTGATTTTTTTTTTTTTTTCATTTTTGAGCTTTATGATGTGGTCCAAAGGGAGCATGAGATATGGTGTTTGATCATTCATCACTCTCTTATCTTCCATGAAGAGAGTAATGGCTTATTTTGAAGCAGAGAAGGAAGAAAGGAAGGAAGAGCAAGGTGTCTTTTTCAAAAGGGGACCATCATAAGTGGTTTTGAAGTGATTGCATTGGTTGGGAGATTATGTCTGACCATTAAACCACCTTTTTCAGCTTAACATCGACGAGTAGTAGTACTAGTAGTAGTAGTTTTCCTCCTCTTAGGTGAAGAAGCTGTGATTGCACTTTCTTCACAGCTAGAGAATTGCTGGTCAAGCACATTTACTGCTGTGTCATTGCTTCCTTCGTTGTCTTCAACTACATCTCTCTCTTGCATTGCTTTGTAACACTCCATTAACTCATCCTGTAACCAAAAACTTCTCAATTTATCGCGCGGTTAGAAAAAAAAATTGAGATGATTACAACTTTTTTACCTTATTTACATATGTGCATTGGCAGATTCTGTTACTAAAACATGGAAACTGTTGAGGACAGAGCTCAGAAGAAGCAAAGAGAAGCGTGGCTGCTGCAATAACTGATGGTTTAAACTCCAGGAACTTGATATCTGCCAGCATTTTTTTTTTCCAAAGATGGTTTAGATTAGACTCATTGAAGAAGTCGTGAAACATATTCAATTGCTTATACCATGTTGAAGAATGAAAGTGAGATCAGTAGCTTGAGCTTTGAGTGAATGTTTGAGTACTGAATGATCTTCTTTGACCTCAAAGAGACTGCTAAGGAAGAAGGAGAGGAAGGAGAAAGGAGTAACAGAGCGCATTCGCCATTTAAGAGCTCCTAAGATCACATTCTCCATTCTCTCTATCATCTGAGCATCAAACATCTCACCTTCCACCTGTAAATATTCAAACTGTTCAGACACATGAAACACAAACATATATACAATTCATTTTTTTTTTTCTTTTTGATCCCCTAAATCCGAAACCACATCATATAATATTAGTTTCGTCCCACGGGTCAGGTAATTACCGGAAGATCACAGACAGATATATCTGGCTTTCTCATTTTAGCAGACAAAGAGACACAAGAAAGAGAGATAAGCTTGAGAATCCAAGGCTTTGATTGCTGTCAAAGAAACAATAATTATTAAAAAAAAAAACAAAACAAAGTCAAATCTCAGATGAAACAAAAGGACATGTTCTGTGTTTTTCTTACCAGCATCATATCTTCACTGGATAAGAATCTGTCTAGATAATTCACAGCGAGATACGTTAGAGATGGGTCGTCGAGTTTTCTTGAATACTGCAAAGTTAGTAAACCATCAAAAAGGGTATAAGCTTTTCTTCAAGATAATGATTCAGTGAAAGTTGTTAAAAGAGACCTGAATGATTGAAGAAACTGCGTGGTTTCGATTAGATAGGAGAGAAGCAGAGGACTTGAGGGTATGGAAGTAATGAGGAGAAGGCATGTGTTGTTGTTCGACGAGGAAGAGAGAGTTTGGTGGTAAAGCATCATCGTTGTTATGGATAGAAGAAGAAGAAGAAGAATGTGAGAGAGGGTGTTCGAGATGAAACTCCATTGATTGACTGAGAGAGTGTTGAGAGTCTCTTCTCAAGAAGGAGAAGGAGAGAGACATAGAGAGGAGGGAGACATTAAAAGAGAGAAGTTGTCTTTATTGTGTGTGAGAGAGATGGTGTTTTGGTCTTTTGAGAGATACTGCTATTACTTTCTTTCTTTTTTTTTTAACTTAATCATCATTTTTGAGTTATTAACATATGATCATCGCTCTGTAATTATTGGATTTTTCTCGTTAATAGTTATGAGTTGAGATTCTATTATAGGTAATAGAAGTATTTATTAACATAAAGAGATTATTTATCCAGTTAACTTGTTATTAAAATTTCATGTGTTCGAATTATAAGACAATACCAGTAAAATGTTATTTTTAATACGTTTGATAAATTTTAATCTGTTTCTTATACAAATTTCATAAATATTAAGAACTTGACTTCAGATTTCAGAGTGTATAAGAAAGCAACTTTACATATATTTTTATTAGGATGCATATTTGATTATAAATTTAGAACAATTTATATTAAAAAAAATTTTAAATTTTTTTTTGGAAATTAATACTTTTAAGACGTTTTGATAGGATATATAAATTTTAATAATTCTATTTTAATAGATTTTTAAATATCTGATTTGAATCATAACATTTTCATAATTTACGCAAAATCATCTAGAATATCATTAAAACTCAAATCCTTTCAAAATTGTTCTAACTAGAAATTTATATACATCCAGAGGTGGTCCTGAGCACAGTCAAGTGAAACATTGGCTTAGGACCCCCAATTTTTTAGAAAAATTAGTATAGAAAAAAGTCTCCAAATTTGCAAAAAAGAAAAAATTTGAAGAGGCCTTACTAAATTGTCTAGGGTCTCCAACATATCAGGGACGCCATGTATACATCCTTTTAATGTTTTACTAGATTTTAACCCGCACGTCCGTGCGGATATTTTTACATTTTTAAATGTATTTTATATTATTACAAATATTTTAAATATATAATTTACATTTAGTGTTATATATTGTGTACCTCAATAATGTTATTCTTTATATTTCTTATTCGGGATTATTAATATATAATGATCTTTAAAAATATTTTACTTTGTTATTATTATTTTTTACTTACTAATATATTTCGAATTAGGTACAATACCATAACATTATGAAATAATCAAATAGAAGACATCCTTCATAATATGTCTTTCTGTAATTTATACATTTTGCGTATAATATATTTTTAAATTTTATTTTTATATATTATAGAAAAGAAGTATGTTTGAGATAATTTAAATTTACATGTTGTATTTAAAAAATACTTTAACATATATCAATTTAGTATTTTACGGGATTTATAAGTAAAAACACTGTTTTGTTTAAATAATATAGCCATATTATTTTGGTAAACTTCATACATAGTAGTATCTATCATATTATTTTATTAAATTTTATTATATATGAAATTTTTTGATGTTATGATATTAAGTTTTATTTAGTTTTAGTTAAGACTTCAAAATATTAGATTGCTTTAGTTTTTACAACATATATAGTTAGTTTTTTCTCGTGAATTTCAAAAAGTTATTATTTATTATCTATGATTTTACCTTTTGTAAAATTTGACAACTATTTTGTCAAGAAAACTTTGGAAAATGGCACAACTATTTTTGAGTTTTGAACAATACATGAATTTTTAATTTGTTTTTGTTATTACATTAATATATTATTTTATAAAAAATTTGAATCTTTGGTAATAATTTTTAAATTTTTATCAATAGGTTTTCTTACAGTTAAATTAAAATCAAAATTATAATTCAAATTTGATTTGCCGTTAATATTTTAAATGAATTACTAAAATTTCATAGTTTACTAATAACATACATTTTAAATAGTATATGAACTAAAGGTTATTATATACTATTTTACTTTATATAAACATTTTAAAACCATATATTGTTGAGAGTTTCAAAATAAATAAAAAGATAATATATAGTTGTAGATATACAAGTTTAACCTATGTCAAAACATTTATTTTCGTATAAAAGTATTATATAATTTACAAATTTTAATCCATTATAATGTTGAGTGATAATTTATTTAAATGAAAAATTTAAAAAATATAAATTTGTTAAATTACCTATCTAATATAATTTTTTCATATTTAATTCATATAGCACTGCTGTTTTATATAACATAGAATATAACTATAGAATTTATAAAAAGTAGAATAGAATTATTATGTTTTTGTTTTGTAATTATTTTAGTTAACATTGATTTATAATCATATTCTGTTACTATTTACGAAATTTATTAATGTATTGTTTTAAAAAAAATATTTAAATTTTTAACTAAGATTTTGTTAGATTCTTTTCCAACAGATTTTGTTTTAATTAAAAAAAAATCAAATTTATAGTTGGTTTATTACTAATGTAAATAATCAAATATGTCATATTAACTAATTCTTTAAGTGGTCTTACTATGACTTGTTAATATGAGATAAAAATAGCACCCTAAATTAATAGATTAGATGCCCAGTCATCCAAATTTAATCGTTTGGATCATGCATAACATTTTTGTTTTTCTGCATCTTTTAAACGATTTACAATCTAGTTATCTGTATGGTACATATTTTTATTGGTTTGATAATTTCATATATCATCAAATCATACTTGTAACCAAATCACGCTGTAATTAATGAAGTTCTGTAATAATGAATTGTTGTAACTTGTATTTATAAAATTCCATGAAAAGATTCGTCACTTTGGAATCTCGTCCTAACAGTTACAAACATTAATTAACTTTTGGAAATCTTTAGTCTTATTTTCTTATCTTATCATACATTTGTTAATTAGGTTGTGACAGCTTGTTTCCCTTGTCCTTAAGTCTTTGTACTCACCTTTTGTTAGGTTTTGAATTTCCCAATATAACAGGTATTCAAATTAATTATGTTTTTGAAGTCAATAAAGAAAAATTGATAAGTCAATGACCAAACTGCCATGTGAATACGCCATTTGAACAACTTTTTTTTTTACTGCCAAAGCCTGTCTATTCTTTTTGACGGGAACTACAAAAGAAAAAAGAAAAAAACATTAAAATCACTATATTATACTATATACTACAGAATATGAAATATCAAGCCCTTCGAAATTCAAGATGTGAACGAAATGAAAAAGGCATTGACTGACCGTTAGTAATAGTACTAGCATAAATAAGATGTAAAGAAAATATAAGTTATGCATGTAACGTAAGGAAACAAGCGTTTAGTTTTGGCGTATTAGCTAGTAAGCAACAGAAAGTAACTGTGTTAATGTGACTAACAAAGACTAGAGATATTAATCATAACTGTATAATGAAGATAATTGCACAAGATGAAGGGTTTAAATGCAAACTAATGAAGACTCAATGTTATTTAAAAAAAAAAGATTCAACGATTACTATTGATTAATGAATAACACCCAAATTTATTTTTCTGTTTTAACTACTCTTTGTGACCAATGCCTCCTTCGGAGGTTTAGAGATTAATAAAATAGTACTTCCAGAAAGAAAAAAAATTGAATAACACCCAAATTCTCAAGGGCCATCGACCTAGCTACTTTGTTTGAAGACTAAAGGGTACTTCTTTGCTATGCTATGCTTTTCTTTTCTTACTTTCTTCAGTAGTCCTTACACTAACAATAATGCAAAGCATTTCCATATTATTGCTTTTTAACTGTCTACTAGATAACCTGTATAATACGTAATAATTTATATATATACTATAGTACATCAGCAGATTGGGTTTAACCAGATGCACTTCAGTCTTTTACTACATTAATTATTTGTGCTTGGATATTTTGCTATTAGTTTGGTCTAGAGAGATTCAGCTTCCCAACAGAAAAAAGACTATATGTATATTAATCTCTATGCAATAAAAATAAACTCCCATCCCAGATATGTATATGTTATATATTGACATTCCACATAATTACAAAAAATAAACAACCAATTATAAATCAAAGTCCCTGCTGTTTATTGCTGCAACTGCAGAGTGTGTGGAATAGAGTGAGAGATCCACGACCGAATCATGGCAATATATACCAACATTTCTAATTTACTGCATGACTAACTAATGTACATCATCCCATTAATATATGGTTATAGCAAGTTTTAAGTAAGACGTGTCAATAATAAGTCGATTATCATTGGAATCCTTTATGTATGGGGAGAAATATTTGCATTGACCGGTCATCTAATAGCCACAAGGTTTCATCATGATCAACGCATGCATATTACGAAAGAATCTTAATTAAGAAACCTTAATGAAATGTGTGTTTGCCATATTCTATATATGTAGTTACCAAATGTACAAGCAAGACACATGATTTGTTTATTGTAGTATGAATAATTGAAACCGATGAGCTTTGTAATTTCCCGTGGAATCCAAAGTTTCGACATGCATATAGTAAAAAACTAAAAATAACATGTTGATAACGGAGATTACAAGTAACTGATAGTTAAATGTGAAATTGACTAATGGTGGTGGGGGTTGCTGAATTCAAGATTATTAGTTTATTATCTTTTCTGCCTTTAAAATTTTTATCAGAAAACCTACATAATTTTTTGAAAGATTTTGTAGATGATAGATATATATGTGATAATCCAATTAATTCATGTATGAACTAATTTTTGGTTATGACATAGTATTATAATCCAGTTTCTAAAGTTATTGATTTTGGTCCACCCGTAAACATCTAGTCTTACAAATTCACTTTGTACATATCCAATCCTAAACGGAAGTGTATTAAAAACCTCAAAGTGGAACTTTGAAAGATATGTGAACAATATATAAATATGTGAGTATTCTCTGCTTTTGAAGTAGTTTTTAAGTGCGAGCTAGGCATGTTATTAATATTAACAACTTTGATTAAATCTAAATCTCGTATGATTCAAGAATTGCAAATTAATTTCTTAATTATCATGTGTGTCTCTATAATATAAAGCACAGGAAGTGCCTTTTCTTGTAAATAACCCATTAAATAATGGTATGAAAAAGGATAGAAAGGGGCGCAGACGAATATTAGACGAAGCGTCAGTGACTTTATGAGCTCACTTATTTGCCTTGGGGTGCCTTGCTTCGCCATTGCGCTATCTTTAAATTTGTATTTTCATATTTTATATTTAAACTAACATTCTTCGTAATATTATATGACTAATAGATAGTATCCTATGAAAATTGTTTGCAAATACACTAAGCGATAAAAAATGCTATAAATTTTCAAATTGTTTGCAAGTGTGATTAGTTGCTTCTCAGGTCCAACGGATATGTATACTTTGAAAATTTATCTGCTATGGTTTAATAAATGCAACAAAGAGACTTAATGTCATTCTATTAAATATGAATCAAATGTATTTACTTCCTGGAATTATATGCACCAGAAAAAGTTGATACAGTTTTACTTTTACCTAACGAATTTTCAAGGCTTAAGATATGATACATTGTTGGAAAGAAAACAAGAAAGATATGATGCATTGGATAAAGGGAAAGCCTAAAAGCACTCCCACAAATAAATTGAATTATTATTATTTCTTCTAAGGTTATGTGTTTTGTAACATTAATGTATTCTTTTCGTGAAAATATCCATTTAAAAAGAACATTCGCATGTTCTGCTTTTCTAACCATTACCAAAATAGAGCCGACCGAAAAAGTCATTATAAGACAATAGAAAGAATGATGACAAATCATTTTATTTGGTTTTAAAAGGAGTTTTACAAGTTAATATTTTGACTTTTTCTATGTCATTCATCTCAATCAAATGAAAAACACTAATCACTACTATATAATACCCTTCTTTGAAATTTAAAATTAAAGGTCACACCTTCGACCTAAAACGATATTTTAATACAAACGACCAAAAGAAAACGATATTTAAAATAAAATAAAATGGTCGAAAGCTAGGCTTAAAAGAATGTTTATTTCCATTCTCTTGCTATGAAAAATATACGTGTAGATGCATGGTATATTTACATACTTGTGGAAATGATGAAGGCACTATGATAGTAATCTATATTTGTGACTTTTTTGTTTTGATAAAGGGTTTGTTAATCTGATTAAAATTAAGAATATAACTTTGGATTATTATATATAAGTGGTGAAAATTCAAGGAAAAAATGGCACCGCATATGAGTCATTTTCATAGTTACGTGCCTAATTAATAATGTAAAACTGATTATCCAATTAAGAAAGACAATTATGAATTGGGGATTATCTCTTTTTTTTTTTGAAACACGAATTGGGGATTATCTATTTTACATAAACTAAGCCAAAAAAACAAAGAGATAGAAAGCAAAGAGACACACATGCAAGCACGTGATGAGTGCATGTCTCTCGGAGTCTCACGCCATGCACATTTCATCATGTCATCTAAACTTGCTTCTTTGACTCTCGTTGCCTCTGTCTTTAGTACTCTTTACCTTTCTTCTCTTTTGTTTAATCAAAACACTTTTTAATTATATGGGCTGAAACAGATTAATCTGCCCACAAAAGTCCATTTGTTTAGCCACTCATCTCTTAATCATGGGAAATATTGTGAGAAAACATGCATGGTTGAAACTAACTGGTTTTACAATAGGTTTGAAGGTTGATTATTAAAAATATTAATTTGTGGAAATGAGTAAAACAAACTAACTGGAACTCTTGAATATTGTGTGTGAGAACCGTTCGTTGAAATCATATATGCTAAGGACTAAGGATACAGTTGTATACCATGAACACAATGCATATATATTTATGATATATAGGCATGCTAAGATTACAATTGTATATCATAAACACGATGCAAATATTAAACATACATAATAGTTTCCTGTAGTGCATATATATGTTTATATAAGTCTATATTTAACGCATAAATCAAGTGTCGGTCAGTTCAACTAGAAAAACACGATATGCAAACTTTAGAGATCGCAATATAGAATGATATAAGTTCAAAAAAAAAAAAAAAAAAAAAAAAATATAGAATGATATTTGAGATAAAGCTAATATTATGTTGTGGTTTAAGCACAAAGGGATACATGCTTCGGCCCAAAACTTCGTAATAATTCAAGAAAAAGTACGTAATACTTAAATAAACATTTAAACATTTTTTTAAAGATATAAATACAGAGTTCCTAGAGTTGTTTAACCACAATCACTTCGGAAATTAACCATCGCGAGGAGAGACGCGGATTACTGAGGGTTTTTGTGTTGGTGTGATTTTGGTTAAACTAACTCTAGAATCTCATCTAAAAATATGAAATTTAAATTTTTATTTCTATAAGTAAAAAAAATACTTTACAAACATTTAGAACTTTTAGATCTTACTTAATTTTTGTTCAATGACAGTAGATTTCAGATTATTTTTCAAAATGACAAGTTCAACGATATTAGATTTTAAAATCCAGGTTTTGAATAACAGTGAATTTGTCATATTAATACAAATCATCTTAGTCTCAGTCAGTTGAATACACCCATAAACTCATAGTTGAATAACCCATGATGATTTCGACCAAAAGAAAAAAAAAAAAAAAAGAATACACCTATAATGATAGTTCCTAACCAGATACATTGAGAATGTGGGCCTAAACACCTAATAACCAATGTAATTTTTGGATCGTTTAAAGCCCATTTTATGATTACGTCATCGGGAAATCCAAAATATGTGGCTGTGTGGAATCAGAGGCTGGCGCGTGCCTTATCTGCTTCAGTGGTCTTAAATCTCTCTGCGTGATCCAACTCTGTCTTCCTCCTCCATAACATCAAACCCTCCATAACCAAAAACCCTTTCACGAAGCTCTCGAGGACTACTACATCAATGGCGTCCTCTCCCATTTCCCCTGCTACTCAGGTTTTCACTCTCTCGATCATCAAATCAAAAAAGTTTCTTTCTTGTTTCATGGGGTCTCGTTATTATTGAATTTTGTTCTTTTTGGGTGCAGCTTGGTTCGAGCAGAAGCGCTACTATGTTGGCGATGTCGCGTGGGATGTTCGTGAAGCCAACGAGGACGAGTCACCAGATGGTGAGGAAGGAGAAGACTGGTCTGAGAATCGCTTGTCAGGCGACGAGTATTCCAGCAGACAATGTTCCAGACATGGAAAAGAGGAAGACTTTGAATCTTCTTCTCGTAGGAGCTCTTTCTCTCCCTACGGGCTTCATGCTTGTCCCTTACGCTACCTTCTTTGCTCCTCCTGGGTCAGTTTTCCCCCTTTGTTAATGAGATTCTTGGGTTTTTTGCCTTTTGTTTTTTGTTTGAATATTGATTATTGCATCAAGAAGTAATGTTGAGAGTCTTGTTGTTACAAAGACTTAAGAGTTGTGTCCTGTTTCAAACCATTATGCAATTATGAATAAGTAGATAGATGGTTTCTTTGGTGTTACTGAGATGTTATAACCATAACACTTCGTAGAGTTTATTACCTCTTTGTGTTGAGTTTTGCTTCAGTGTAAAGTTTTCATTTGTTCTATATGTTTTTGGCTTGTGGTTCTGTTTTGCTCCAATGTGTAGTTAGAACCAATGTTTATGGAATCGCTAGGCAGTGGTTAGGCGCGTTATAAAGGAGAAATGTTTAGGTGGGTGTTTAAACCAATTTTTAAACGCGATTTTTTGAAAAACTGATTTGAAAAAATTGTTTCATTCAGACCCTGATTTGGCGACTAGACGGCCCTAGACCGATAAAACACTGGTTAGAATAATCGGAGACAGTTTCTTTGATCTTACTGAGATGTTGTGAGATCAATGCAACTTCATACAGTGTTTCTTTTGATTCATTGTTCTTGGTTTCTTCAATCTTTAACGTTTGTTTGAAAAATGCAGATCTGGAGGTGGAGGTGGTGGTACTCCAGCCAAGGATGCACTTGGAAACGATGTCATTGCAGCGGAATGGCTCAAGACTCATGGTGCTGGTGATCGAACCTTGACTCAAGGATTGAAGGTAAAAAATTTCATTGCTATTATAAGAGGATGAACAAGTTATTGAGCCTTTGAAACAGTAGTTTAAGATCTCAATGGTGTGGATTTTTTAGGGAGATCCGACATACCTAGTTGTGGAGAACGACAAGACGCTAGCAACCTACGGTATAAACGCAGTGTGCACTCATCTTGGATGTGTTGTGCCGTGGAACAAAGCTGAGAACAAATTCCTATGTCCTTGCCATGGATCCCAATACAATGCACAAGGCAGAGTCGTTAGAGGTCCAGCTCCATTGGTAAGTCAAAATACATTTGTCACTCTCTCTTGTATTTCTTTAAACTAAACTTGAATGGGTGGAACAGTCGCTTGCCTTGGCACACGCGGATATTGATGATGGTGGAAAGGTGGTGTTTGTTCCATGGGTTGAAACTGACTTCAGGACTGGTGATGCCCCCTGGTGGTCTTAAGACTCTACAAGAACTCTCTTGTGAGGGAGAAGAAAGGCTGAGTCTTTTTGTGTAATACTTGTGTTGAGTACTTATAATGTAAAAGCTGTGTGTAAGCATACATTTCATGGCATTTACTCTGTGAATTCTTGCCTCTTTATATGAATCTTATGTTCATTCACTTCCTATGTCTTTTGTTTAATTTCACAATATTATTTGTGTAAGTATTTCGGTGTAATTAGATCTGGTTTGTTCACATGTTTGCGGGAAAGTCATTGGTCCTATACAAAGAGAAAGGTGGGTAAAATTGTAACATGACGCGTTTAAAAAACAGAAAATGAAGCAAAAAGTGCCCACACGCAGGATCGAACTACGGACCTTCAGTTTACAAGACTGACGCTCTACCACTGAGCTATACGGGCCTTTTGTTAGAAATGTTCTTACAATTCTAATTATACACGGGGAATACAAAGACTTATCTTTTCCCATATCAAAATTTGAGAATGTGAACAAATATCATTATAGAAAAAAAGAGTTGACAAATGATTATTATATTTTGTTGCTGACATTTCATCTCTATTGTTTTTATTATAATTGTGAATTCAAAGACTCCACATAGTTGGGACAGCACAACAAAGTGGTTCACCAGTACTCCACTCCAAAGGATTTGGTCTTTAACCGCCTGCTAATTAATTAGTTAATCACTTTATAAATATGATAATGTAAAATACAGCTTTTGGTTTGAATTGATGTTGAAGGATCTTTTTTTTGCTAAATTCGTAATAATGTAAATTAGTATTGTATCTAACTAAAAATAAAGCTAATTAAGTTCTTTTTTTGGGTTGAAGTTTACAGAACCTTCAACTTTTATAAGACTTCAATACAACATTTCCTCTCCACCAACAAATAACTCAACCCTAAGACGATCTCTCTCCATCTCTCTATTTTTATCCGTATTTACAAGTTATTATCTCGACTTTTTGGCTAAGATTTTCAATCATATTTCTTTAACCTTTTCTCCTTAGTTTCTGAGCCTACCCTCATCGGGTCTCCAAGGAGCCAAGAAAGAACTGCTTTCTCGGCTTCTCGGTAGTCTCACCAGTCACCATCCTCAGTTTTCACGCTTTCTTCATCAACACGCAACCTCTAATCCAAACCTAACCCTAAAATGGATTCCACTGAGCTAAAACGTGTGTTCCAAATGTTCGACAAGGACGGAGACGGTCGGATCACACAGAAGGAGCTAAACGAGTCATTCAAAAACCTCGGGATCATAATCCCTGTAAACGAGCTGTCGCAGATGATCGAGAAGATCGACGTGAACGGTGACGGATGTGTTGACGTTGAAGAGTTTGGAGAGCTTTACAAGTCGATAATGGTCCAAGACGAGGATGAGATAGGAGATGAAGATATGAAGGAGGCGTTCAATGTTTTTGATCAGAATGGTGATGGGTTTATTACGGTGGATGAGTTGAAAACGGTGTTGTCTTCCTTGGGACTCAAGCAAGGTAAGACCTTGGAGGAATGTAGGAAGATGATAATACAAGTGGATGTTGATGGTGATGGTAGGGTTAATTACGAGGAGTTTAGACAAATGATGAAGAAGGGTCGGCTTTTAGCTCAATGAGCTATTATTGTTTGTTTATATATTTTGGTTATTTGTATTAACCAGTTTTCTCTCGCATTCTAGAAGGAAATATCACATGATCTGTAACTGAGCTGTTTTATAGTGTCTAGGTTTGCGAGAGCACATTGTATAAATTGTAGACCTGTTTGTAATTCTAATGTGATTTGTGATGATTTTTTTTATAAGCTAAGTTTTGTTTCTACTGGATTTATCGTGAATACCTGAAACTGCGATGGATCATGGTATTTATATTGTTTAATGCCATGTCAAGTCCCGGCCTTCTCTCAGGACTGAATTCTTTCCATGTGTTGCAGGATTGTTTTGAAGCTTATACAGACTCTTTTGCGAAGAGATTAAAATTCAAATTATTATTTTTTTCCATGTGAATCTGATAAAATCGGATGACATAACGCTAAGAAACAATCTTTCTACTAACAGAATGTGATGTTTAACAAAGAAAAATGCCATGTCCACATAATGAAACAAAGGAGCTTTCAAACCAAACTGTAACACAAATTAGATCCATTTCTGTTGCTAGGTTTATACGCTAAGGTTGGTCATACTTAAATTAATGAATCCTGACAATGAAACGAAGTGAAAATTTGTATAGTTCTTAGCTTTTCGTAAATCTGTGCATATTGTTTGGTTTAGGTTAATATTGTTTGTAGATTGTATTCTTTTCATATCTGTACAACATTATTGTCGTTCAACAAAATAGAAATCTTCTACCATAAGTTACTAGTAATACAAATAATCCCATTTCAAACCATACTGCATACATCATTACTAACTCATCAACAAACTAAATTTTATTTAACACAAATGAAGTTTTTTCATTGAACACATATCCAAATCCTACGGTTTTGTTAAAATAAAATACAACGGTTTTACCAAAAAAATTAAAATAAAAATGAAACAGAAATGTAGTGGGCTAATCTGTATTTCTAAACGCATTTTTACGCCCTTCAGAAGTTGTTGAGCATAATAAACTAGAGACAAAGCTAATGTCAACACTATCAATTTCTGAGTTATTGGGACTACAAGCATAGTGGCTATTACTAGTGTATAGCTCAACTTAAAATAGGAATAAAATAATCATTTGAAAACAGATTTTTTTTTAAAAGCCTCAGTTAGTCCATAAACTTCATAAAAATTGCAGTTTCTGCCAAGGGGTTCTCCCTGAAAACAGGGTCTCAGCTCCACTGCACCTCACAATATTGAATTTCCTCATTGGCATTAAAACAAACTTGATCAAAAATATTTTAAAACAGAAGCTCAGATATTATACAAATGCGTTAACAACAAAAAATAGAAAGCAGCATTCAAACCAATCAGTAAAAAATAACAATAATTGAAATATCTATTTATAAGAGAGTCCAATCTGTGTACATCTGTTCATAATGTTTAATGTAATTCAATATCATTCCACAAACTAACACGAATTGTTAAAAATCAATCATTAGTACAACAAATATATTCCATCTCAATCCACATAATATACATCGAACCTAGTTCATCAAGCAAACCTATAATAACCTTTTTCAAATAATGAAATTACCCGTTAAAACAATTAGATTGGTCACACAAAAAGAAAAAATTTAATTATTATGAGAGACAATCAAGAAGAAGCAGATAAACCGTAATCTAGGGTTCTAGTTTAACTAAAATCTCAAGGACGAAACCAGAGACTAAGCAGATGTTAAAACTACCAATTTCTGAGTTATTCAGACTACGAGAACATTGACTATTGCTAGTTTATTAATCAAATAATCAATTGAAAACAGAATAAAAAATCAAAGCCTCAGTAAGTCCATAAGATCATAGAAATTGCAGTTTCTGCCAAGGGGTTCTCCCTGTAAAACAGGGTCTCAGCTCCACTGCACCTCGCATAATTGGATTTCCTCATCGGCTAACATTTATAAAAAAAATAAATAAAGAATGCAAAAGGAGGCTCAGAGTTTATACAGCTTCTTCTATCAAGAATTTTCTGAAGCAGAACTGGCGTAAAGCTGTTAATTTTAATCATCACTGCCCACAAACAAAATCAATAAACACTAAAAAATGAATCAAAGAGGAGGCTCATATTAAGAAATTCAACCATTGTTTTCCGATTACTTCATAGAATTAATCTCAGAAGCGCGGATAATTTTGTAATCATAGCCAAAACACCTTTGATCATCAAATTAATAAAAACAATGAAAAACAATCACGAAAACGAAATCTAGACATTGCTTTGACACAGTTAAGCCAGATAAGATTTGAGACAGAACTGCAACACGAATGGCACCAATCTAGCAGGAGCTTTGGGGCTTATTTCCTCACGAATTTTTTAATCAGATTAGCCCGGGAGGCTCCTGCGAAAACTTAATTAACCCTAAGATTAAGAACCCTAATAATTAAAAAAGAAAGAAACAATCGTGAGGAGGATGTAGGTGGTGGTGATTTGCTTCGATATTCATACGATTGTTATATATACAGAGAGCATGAGTTCGATTAAAAACCCTAGTCTAAATTGACGAAACTACCCCGCTATTTTAAACTTCCCTTTTTCTTCAATATCGGTTTAAGTTACTGAATTGATGGTTTTATGTAAACCGAATGTGATTATTCGTTACCGGTTTGATAAGAAACCGGAGATTATTATGGTAATTGGGCTTTAAACGAAAGGCCGATAAAATTTGATGACCGTAAAGCCTGTATATATATATAGAGAGAAGGCCACCTCTCCACTGTAACTGCTTCTCTCAACGATTGTTCTGGAAACTTCCGAAAGCTCTCTCCCGCGAAGCAGTTATGGCGACGACGATCACGAACCGCGTCTCTCTCAAGTTCCTCGCTCCAACGTTCGTTTTCTCCTCCTCTCATCGTCTTCGCTTTTCTAGTTCTTTCCTTTGCGTCTTTTCGACTTCGCTGCGTTTGGGATGTTCTCTTCCCGTTGATTGATGATTTTAGGGTTCGAAGCAGGAATCCGAAGAGTTCGATTCTCAGGAAACCAGAAAGCGTGTGTTTCTCCAACCCTGGGAGCTCGATTGTTCCACGTTTAGGTATAATGTTTTTGATTGAAGCTTTGATTCTTGTTTAAACTAATCCATGAGGATCTGCAGCGGTAGCGACGTCATCGTCGTTCAACAAGCACCTCTTTTCTCGTGGCTTGCCAAGATCGGCTCGAAGAAACCTGGGGCGCGTAAGAGCATCTTCTAGAGATGAGGAGGACGAGAAGAGACCTACCGCAACTTGGCACTACCAGTTGTTCAGTGTTCTGAAGCTCTTGATTGATTGGTGCTTTAGGCTTTGTTTCTTTCTTTTTTTCATCTGGTTCTTTCCTTTTTTCATCTGGTTCGGTGGTTTTTGGTTGATGACAATAATGATTGTTTCCATTTGGTTGGGTGGTTTTTGGTTGATGATGATAATGATGATACTTAGTTAATAAGCTTTGTTGATATCTGACTTGGGAGGAAATTGTAAGTGACCTACGAAGCTGTGAGAGAGAGAGTCTTGTTAACAAAACCTTGTTGTGAAGAAAGTTTTTGTTTTGGAATATAAGTAAATTCTTCTGACTCTTTCTGAATTTTCCAGAGTAATCTAAAGGTCATTGTTTTGAAATGGTATTGTTTCCTATCATATAGTTTGAGCCATAGAGACACTCAAAGAACAAATGTTTTAAGTTGATGGAAAACATAGGTATACTTCCTTCTTTATCCCCTTGTAAACTTGTAACGCCTCCATTTATTGATAATGTTCGGTCGCTAAACCGGTTTGTGGATCTTGATCTATCGAGTAATGTGACAGTAGTAACCAAGACGAGCTTTGTTTTCATACACTATGGTAAATCTCTTTTCAGCACTTTTACAATCTCATATGATGAAGTGGGTTTTGCTGAGAACTGTTATTATGTTTTTCCTTCAACGTTTTCCTTGTTGCTAGCGCCTCTGATAAAATTCTCTACGTGGAAGTGCTTCATTTCATCAGTTGTTTAGAGCAGTATGTAACTTCAGCAAACTGTTCAAGTGCAATGCTACCCTCTCGTGGGACAATACCAAATGTGTGGGAGGTGAAAAGATAGCCACCACGCCTATTTCACTGTGTAGATAGCAGAACATGCCAAAACCCAGAATATCATATGAAAACAGTCTTGTGGAGACCGAGCAACCATTGATCAACCAAGCGCTCACATCAGCCCCCATTTTCGGATGTATGAACTCATTTGTTTGACTGCTTTTTACAGTATTTTTTTTATATTTAATATATTCCTTCAGTTTCAGAAAAAAAAAAACAAGGTTATCATTAGTAATTTTTTATAAATAGTTTATAAGTTCTGATAAAATGATTTTGTAAGCGATGTTAATTAATTTTCTAGATGTTTTTAAATCTTCATAATGATTATTTATTATCTATTTTATATATGAGTATAATTTTTGTGTAAAATATAAACTTAGTATATTGATTCTATATAAAGGAGTTTCTTCATTATATTATATTGTTTACAGATACAAAATTAAATGAACAAAAACTATTATTCTTTATATAATTCACCAATTAATAAACATAAATCATTATATTATTTAGATTATTTGTAAGTGATGTTAATTTGTTCTAACTTATTTTTTAATTTTTAGATATAACTAAAATAAAAAATAATAAAAATCATCAATCAAATTATAACAAATTTGTAAGTATTTATAAATGATTGACACTTAACCAAAAATCACTTAGGTGACTCCTAGTTTAATATATAATTTATATTTTTACAAATGACTTATATACTCTTAGAAATAATTTTAAAATTCGGATAAATTGATTTTCTAGGATGATAAATAATTTTAAATTTTTATTAATGTATTATCAGGCATGTGTGGAATTTATAAGATTTTAATAGTTATTATAAAATTATATACAAATATAATTCATTGTGTAAAATATAAAAAATTATACTATTTTATATAAAAATTTGGTTCATAATATTATATAGTTATAAATATAATTGATCAAATATTAAAATATTTGATCAAAAATTATTTATATTAAATACTAGGATCGATCCGCCCTACGGGCGAGATGTAAATTTAAAAATAATTAAAACAATTATATTGTATAAAAATATATTTTTTATTATATAAAAATATACATATAGTTATATTTTGTTCATGTTATTGTATTTGAAGATTAAATAAACCATGTTACATGGAAAATTAGTTATGATTTTTTTAAAAAAAATTATATTACATATTTCTTTTGTTAGGTAACATATGCGTTAACTTTTATTTTCATTATATCTTTTAATTTATTTATTTTTTATTTAAAGTTGTTGGTTTTATTTGATATATTAATCATTATAGTTAATCACCAGTTCCAAGAAACTAAGGGATGAAAAGAAAATCCAAATACTCACCCCCATTTTAGTGGACACAAACTTATTCATGAAAAACATACACTTAATGATGAGTACAGAGATAGAGTAGTTTATTGCATGCCCAGCATGCAGTATGAAGATGAAGTCCAACAATCGAGGTGGCCGAGGATCAAAACTTATTACAATTAGGATGGAATGTGACAACTCCACCACCACTGTATTCTTATATGATTTTAAAACTTATTACAATTAGGATGGAATGTCAATAAGTTAAAGGAAAATTCGGGTTTCTTTTGTACTTTCGGGTCAATGAGGAAGATGCTTCTTATGCTTCTTCCAGGCTCTAGTTATTTCTTGAGGTTTCAAGCATTCCCTTTAACGGCTCAGCAGGAGTCTCAAGCTCCAAGATCCTCATAGATGACAATTTTTTCTGAAATAACACAAATTTTGTTATTGACACTCGTCAAATTTTTCTTTCAACAGCTTCACATCTTAACATATGACAGAAACTTCTCTTTTGCTCAAAGAACCAAGCAGAGATTAGAGATTCATCTGAAACGAATATCCGCAGGAAAATAATGGGACTTACTGACAACGACCTGACCACAATCCATAAGAAACTCTCGAAGCTGCAAAAGGAAATAATTATGAGAATGAGAGGAAACTTTATCGGTGAAGCTTATTACAACAATGACTTTTACCTTGGAGTTTTTCTCTGCTTCTTGCTGAAGTGCCTTAAGTGGAGAGTCTAAGTTTGCTTTCTTTTCTTTCTCAGTAGCCTTTTTCATCTCCAATGCTGCCGCTAGTCTTATAAGAGTTTCACGCATCTACAAAGGCATACAATTAGATAGAATCTCTCTAGAAAAAAATAGTAAGGTAAAATTTATAGTTAGCTGATGTAACATGCCTCATAAAGGACATGAAGGCATCTCTCTTAATTCGTTCTTCTGATAAGTTGAGCAATCGGTTTTCAAGCTCTTTTGCTTCAGTTGCCAAATTGACTTCTTTCCATATACTTCTACTTCTACGAAAACAAAAAGAAATCAGTCCGTACTGTAATTATCACTTATCAGCACAGGTAATATAATAACCTTACCAGGTCATTTGCTTCCTTGACATGTTTCAGCATCTTCTTGAACTCCTCAACCTTTTCAAGAGTATCCAAACCTCCCTTAGTAGCTTCTGACACTGACATCTCCGCATCCTTCTCTTCAAGTTCAACTTCTTTCATTAGATTCATAACCAAGTACATCACAGCGAGCAAGGTCTTCTACATCATTGCACAATGAAAAAAATATCATGTACAGTATCTCTGCATATTACATTGTTCTGTGTGCAGTTTATATCAAGATCTTCCTTAACTGATAAAAGCTTCATGAATCATAACAAAATCATGCACAAAAAAATTAAAATATAAATTAGCAAACGTAAGTGACAAAAATTAGGGAGTTCTAAGTTTGTGGTCAAACTTACGAAGCATGAATTTTCGGAGTTTGATCACTGGAGCATTGTTCATGGCTTCATCAATAATTGTTTGGGCGCAAGCAGCAGGAATAAATCTGTGGATCACTGAATTTTTTATTGGAAGTGAGAAGAGTTAAATCATACTTCTTTCTAAAAAAAAAAAGAGATCGAGAAATATGATTCTTGATAGCGTAAGACCACAATACCTTTTCATCAAGGAGAAGAGATGGATTCCCAGAAATTTTCGATTTTTCTTGATGTTTAGCAAGTCCCATAAACGATGGAGCCGACCAACATAGTTCTACCAAGCCGGAGAGTGTGCGGATGGCTGAATGGGCAACAACAGCATCAGACGAAGACGGTTTCATAGGAGGATTTTAGGTTATGAGAGAAAATAAATTGAGAGAGCGTGTTGGTGATGATTGATTCCACTCTCAACCCTCTCCTACTTATAGCGTTTGAGGTGTTTTTGGTTTAATTGTAAAAGAGGGAGACGGAGAGTTCGTGAGAGTTAGTGCCTTAAATGTAAACTGAAGATTCATTGTACAGGTTAAGACAGAAACGTTGAACGGTATACCGAAGAGACGGAGATGAAGGCATAGAGGAGGGGTTTCGGCAGAAGATGGTGTCAATGGGCCTCACGTCGAAGAGCATTTGAGTAGCGAGTGACGAAGCCCATGCGAAGCCCGTCTCGACAAAACACAGCTTTAGTGATACGGTGTGGATCCGACGTGTCAACGTAGGAGAGCTCCTATTTATGACCTGTCATCCGAGCTGGTACGCCCAGGAGTGATTAAAACTCATCTTTATAATAATAGATAGATAGATAGATAGATAGATAGGGCCGGATCTGAAAAGTTGGGGACCATAAACATTTCTAGGATTTCTTTTATTTTTATATTTAATTTAAATAAGTAGAAATAAAAAAATTAATAACCAGTTAAATTATAACAATTCATTAAGACTTCACGAGTGATCTAACAGCAAAATTCATTTAATTGATTTCTATTTTAATATATAAGAGGATTTGTATTTTACCGGAACCGTTACTTTGAATTTAAGTATTTCATGTAAACCGGCCTAATTATAACAGTCCGCTTGGTTTTAAGTAAACCGGCCTAATTATGGAAAGTCCAATAAATTTGACTCAATTTCGATAAAACTCCTACTTAGAAAATTTCTTGCACGTAAAGATACACTTTTGATTTATTTTTAACATCGAAACCTAAAAGAGGTTCTCAGAGGTTTTCGCCGGAGAAGAAACTATGCAGGGTTTCGCGGCTACGACCGCCACTGGCTCTCTTCCTTTTCTCCCTCCCAGGTTTCGTTTTCTTCTCTCTCCCCCCGCCCCCGCCCCCCCCTGTTCGACATCATAAATCAACTCATGTTTACCGTTTTGTGGTCATAGTTTTAGATATACCAGGAAGCATCATAGTCCAATCCTAAACAGGTATGTGAATCAAAGGGTGTCTTTCACCAAGTTCGATTCATTCCCAAAACTAAAACTGTCTACAAACTCAAGATCTCCCCGTCAGATTGCTCCTCTTTCAGGTATTATTTCGACTCACCACATGCATGCTTCTATAAACATTTATTGTCTAACAACATAGTAACAAATCGTGACATGGAAAGCACTAACTTGTCCTGTGTCTGTTCTATATGATTCTGAGACTTTTAGATTAGTTACTGTTCTAATGTGGTTAACACACTGACTTGTGTGCATCAGCATCATTTAACCAACTCTCTGGTCATGGTTTGCCACCCTTTGACGGTTCTGGGAGACGTCGACGACGGAGATCATACGAGCCTGCGTTCAAAGACGACTTCTTCAAAATCAAACATCCTAAAATGGCCGAGAGACCTGAGTGGTGGTGGAGGACACTGGCTTGTATCCCTTATCTGATATCCCTCCAAATATCTGATGTTGGTTTCTACGTCCAGCCTTTTCTAGAAAAGTACGACGCCATAGACATGATTAAATTCATCCCCGGAGCGTTAACCAGATGGCCGAGCTGGTTCTTCATGCTGTACTGTTACTTGGGTTGCAAGTTCGTGGTGGAGAACAAAAAGCTGCCTCATTACTTTAGGTTTCACGTGATGATGGGTATTCTTCTCGAATCAGCTCTTCAGATCATAGGGATCACCAGCAACTTCTTCCCGTTGATTCATTCCAAAGGAAGGCTTGGGATGTATTATTGGATGGCGATCGGATTCGTATACATCTGTCTGCTTCTTGAATGCATACGGTGCGCTCTCGCTGGAGTTTATCCTCAAATTCCTTTCGTGACCGATGCTGCTTCCATCCACACTTTCGAGACCACTAAGGTGAAAAGAAAAAGATGATACTCATGGTGTTGCATACTTGATATAGGAACAGATTTTGTACTTTTGGAATCCCCAATAAGTTATACATCCTATAATTAGCAAAAAATTGCATTGTCTAAAATTTTTAAACCTCGGACTTAAGTATAGAAATCTTTAAATCTACTAATAAATTATGGTGCCAACTTTTTGATTAACAATTTGACATGCGAAATTGCGAAGTTTTCATATAGACAATGGAGTGCATTTCAGTAACTACACTAAATGTGTTGTTCGTAACATATAGTCCTGACTCTTGATTGGGTGAAAATACTTTTAATATCGATTGTGATCTACTTTTTAGTCCCATTTGAAGAAATTTATAACGCTGTATAAAGAGTTTTCAGTAATTTGGTAACGTGAAAAACACAAAGACAGAAAAGTTAACATGCCGTGTTTGATTTCTTTTTTTCAACAATAGTCAATAGGTTATGTTGGCAGAAAAAGGTTGTAGATCAAAATATTCTTATTAGCTCTCGGATTATCATCCAAACCATCCAAACTAGGTCTGAGTATTTTAACCTGGACCCGAAAATCCGAATCGGAACCGACCCGAAAATACCCGATCCAAAACTGAACCGAAAATTTACAAGTACCTATTGAGGTCCAAAATTTTTTGACCCAAATAGACTCGGACCCGAAAAGAACCGAACCCGAATAGACCCGACCCGATAAGGACCGATTCAAACCCGACTTAAAAATTTTTAAATATATTTTTATTAATAATCTTTGTTATTATTTTTGTAACATTTTTAAGTAATATGAAGTTTTAAATGTAAAATATAGAGTTAAAAATGTTTCATCTTAATTATTAATAGTTATTTTGTAAAATTTTAGATATATATAACAATTTTTTACTAAATTTGATGGAATTTGAGTATTTCACTTCCTTTTTAGATTCTAAATATCCGAAACTGATCCGGACCCGACCCGAATCCAAAAATTATGGGTATTTTAATTATAGACCCGAACCGATCGGACCCGACAAGACCCGATGCGGAACCGACCCAAAAAATTGTAGGTACCTATATGGATCTAAATTTCCAGGATCCGAAAGACCTAGACCCGACAAGGCTTACCCGAACTCGATCTGAACCCGACCCGAAAACCCGGATACGCAGGCCTAATCCGAACCGAACCAAACTTTTTTTTAGTTTGGTTCTGTTCTTGGGTTCGTTTCAGTTTTAAAAGGACCAATTAAAGTTTAATTTTTGATTTGGTTCTCTGTTAGTTCAATTTTTTTTAAAAAAATGAGCTGATTTATCTGAAATTAAATAAACTGAATTTAACTAAACATAGCAAAAATTATAAGAGTTTTAAAATGTTCGAACTGAAATCTAAGTGAAACAAAAATATCGGTTCAATTTGGTAAATGTTTCAAAAATTGAAATAACAAAAGAGAGAAATTAATAAAAAGGTCGAATATAATTATAAATTGTCAATTAGGAATTTGGGTCGCTGATAGTTATAATTTGCAAAGAGGGTCACGTAAAGAATCAGGTCTGCATCTACATCAATGACTATCCTCTTGTCTTTTCTTCACTCCACCATCCCCAGTCTCTAATATTAAACCAGTTTTTGACAAACCTTAGAGGGGAACTGGCAACCATGGAGCAACCCAAGCGCTCACATCAGTCCATTTTCTGATTTATGAACTCATTGTACTGTGTCCCCAAGTCAAGAATACTCTGTTCCCTAATCTGACAACTTCTTTAAAGTTTTTTCTTATCTAAATACTTCGTTTTGTTTCTTAAAAAGTGTTATTTTAAACATTTTTTACTTACTTTCAGTTTAATATTAATTACAAATTACATTAATTTTATAAATAAAGTTACCTATCTAAAATAACATTGGTCAAATAGATATAATTAATAAAACGTAACGTATTTCAATCATTTTCTAAATATGTTCGAAAGTATCTAAATGACACTTCTATGAAACGGGAGAGTATATTGATTCAGTTTTACATACAAAAAAAATCAAGGTTGTTTATTATCCCTTATGTTTCTTTTTATTCTACGCTTTGGAAATGTACACACAAATTAGAAAAAACATTTAGTTTATACATTTTCTCTAAAAAAATATTATTAATTATCTAACTAACCATAATTTAACTAATAAAAAATAATATGTAGGATATAAAAGATCATATAGTACAAACAACAATAAATTTTATATCAAAAATTGAAAACGTTATGTAATTTGAACAGAAAAAATCTTCAAAACGTAACCTACTAAAATATTAAAAGTCCTTTTTCAAAAAAAAAAAAACTAAAATATTTCTAACTTTTAATCTCTATGATATTAATTGAGAAGTCAGTTTCCTACGTGTCGCACTCACGTTAACTCTCACAGTGTTTGATTACGATGATAGCCTTAATGAATTAAAATATTATATTTAAATACTATTATTAATTTTTTATTTAAATTACTTTTTAATATTTTTCAAATAACATAAATAATAAAAAGTAAATATTTTAAATTTTATAAAGAGAATTTTAAAACGAAAATATATGTATAAATAATATGATTTCATTAAAAAGAAAAGTTCACAAAATAGTAATATTCCATTTTAAAATATTTTTAAATAACATAAAATATACTAATATACTTTCTTTATATTTATATTTTCACAGATAATTTTTTATATTAGGAAAAGAAATATTATTGATTTAAAACATAATTTTAAACAGTACAACAATATATATTTTCACAGTAACAGAAATATTTTTAATATATTTATCTATTTTTTAGATAATTACATAAAATAATTAAGTAACATAAACGGATATATGTTTTATTGAATAAAATATTTTATAATTAGTATTATTGAAATGTTATTTGTATTTTTTTATATTTATTTGACCATAATATCTTTCAATTGCAGCAAAAAATATCTATAAATTTTTTTTACTTATATAATAAGATTTCTCAAATACAATCACAATTTTTTACTACTTATTTCTAAGAGATATTAAAAAATGAAAAATAAATTTAACAATGAACATCTTTTGATCAAATAACAAAATATTTTAAAATCACACTATACACTTTAATGAGGTAGATATATTATATTTTACATTATTGAAATTATATGTTTTCTTAATATTAAATTTTCTTATAAATTTATAATTTATAAAAATATTTTAGTTATTGTAAATATTGATATGTGTTCATAAGCTTCTAAAAACGTATCAATTACTTATTATGTAACTTTCTATAGATCATCGTTTTATTTTCTAATTTCTTTTTAAATCAAAATTTAATTTGATATATATATATATATATATTATGAAAATACATGCACATTTAAACGATAAATAAAATTAATTTGACTTGACTTAATTATAATAAAAATAATTATACCTGAGTTTGAATTTGAAAGAATATATGTAACTTAAGATACTCACAACATGAGTGACTCGACTAATCCAATTTATATCTAAAATCATAGATTTAACTATAATAAGAAAATATAATTTTATAATAATAATAATTTATTTTATAAATATAAATTATAAGATGACTCAAAACATCTTAACAAATGAGAATAAAATATTAAGCAACTGTTTTAATTTAGTTCTTTTGTAAAATTTATATATATGCATGAGATTGCAGAATATTATCGTTATATTAATTTACGTAATTTGGAACCAAACACTTTAGTTTATTTTTTTATTTCATTCTAAGCACAATATATCTTAAGTTATAAATAATCTTTCTAAAAATATATTTACATATCTAAGACAAAAACCAACCTAATGCAAATAAGAAAATTAATCAAAATTTTAACATATTTTGAATGAAAAATTTTATAATTGAATTCAGAGAAATAGATGCAACCTAATATATCCAAATGATAACTAAACTGATTGTAAAAACAACAAAACCGACTAGATATAACAAAACTAAAATTATATGTCTAATTAAAGTAATATAAATTATTAATATAAATTATGCATAAAACTATAAATTAATTTAAAATTAAAAGTAAATAGCAATCAATTATTATAATATATATTTACTTTATAAATATTTATGCACGGGAAAATCACCTAGTATATTTAGAAGTAAATTCGTATTTTACACCTACCCATTATTTTTGAATTAAATGTAAACCGGCCTAATTAATGTTAAACCATTGACATTTAACACACAATCTTTGGTTTTACGTAAACCGGTCTATGTGTATTTAGGCTTCAATTGAAGCCCAATAAGACTGCTGAGTCACTCAAGTTCGAGAGAGTTCCTTAAGAAATACCTCGTCAAAAAAATCAGGTAGATTCATTCATATTTCTTGCACGTAAAGATACACTCTTTTTTCGTGATTTTTGATTTATTTTAATATCGAAAACCTAAAAGAAGAGCCTCCCGAGATTTTTGCCTGAGAAGGAATTATGCAGGGTTTGGCGGCGACCACCACCGCCACCAACCGTGGCTCTATTACTTTTCTCGCTCCTCCCAGGTTTCGTCTTCTCGCTCTCTTCTCAACATCGTAATCAACTCATGATCTCACTCAGTCCTTTTTAGGGATCTCGCTTCGTTTTCGTTGTCGATAGATATTGCGATTGCATCGGTTGTTGATTTAGGACTCTTCGTTTAGCTATGATTGGTTGATTTTTGGCTCTTGGGATGATGGTTACTGTTGGAATCTAGAATCGTCGATTTTGTATCCATTCCGTGATTCTGCGTTTTAGAATTGGGATCTGAGTCTCACTTGCGGCCCAACGTTACGTCGTCGTCTTGTTTCTTTATGTTTTCTCGAGTTTTTTTTTATGCCGCGTTTGTTTAGAATCTTTCAGTTAGATTATTTACCGTTCTGTGATTGTGATTTTAATAAACCAGGAAGCATACTCCAATCCTAAACAAGTATCTGAATCAAACGGTGTCTTTCCCCAAGTTCGATTCATCCCCAAAACCAAAACTGTCAGCAAACTCAACATGTTCCCGTGAGATTGCTCCTCTTCAAGGTATCTATTCATATATAATATATTGTATAACAACATAATAACAAATCGTGACAATAATTAGGATTGGAAGACACTAACTTGTGTGTTTTCACTCTTTATTACAAAAAAAAAGGATCTTTGTATAAAATCACTACAGAAGCTTGTCCTGTGTCTGTTCTGAGACTTTCAGATTATTTACTGTGGGTTTAACTCATTCCAATTGTTATAAAATATACAGCAACTGCACCCTCCGTGGACTTTGCATCAGCATCATCTAACCAGCTCTTTGCTCACGGCTTGCCACCCTTGGCTGCCGGTTTTGGGAGACGCCAGAGACCATTAGAGCCCGCGAGAGCATTCAAAGATGACTTCTTCAAAATCAAACTGCCTAAAATCGCAGAGAGACCCGAGTGGTGGTGGAGAACACTGGCTTGTATCCCTTACTTGATATCCCTCCAGATATCTGATGTTGGGTTCTACGTCCAACCTTTTCTAGAAAAGTACGACGCCATCGGAGACATGATCTACTTCATCCCCGGAGCGATAAACAGATGGCCGAGCTGGTTCTTCATGCTGTACTGTTACTTGGGTTACATGTTCGTGGTCAAGAACAGAGAGCTGCCTCATTACTTTAGGTTTCACATGATGATGGGTATGCTTCTCGAAACGGCTCTTCAGATCATTTGGTGCACCAGCAACTTCTTCCCGCTGATTCATTTCAAAGGACGGCTTGGGATGTATTACTGGATGGCGATTGGGTTTACGTATATCTGTCTGCTTCTTGAATGCATACGGTGCGCACTCGCTGGAGTTTATGCTCAGATTCCTTTCGTGACCGACGCTGCTTCCATTCACACTCTCTTCAACTTGGGAGGTTTCTCGAGACCACTCAGGTGAAAGGTGGATACTAAGAGAGATGTTGCATACTAAGAGAGATGTTGTTGTGTCTTGTCGAGGTCTAAGACTCTTTTAGCTTTGTGTCAGTGTCTTATGTGTAAAACAGATAGAACTCTCTATGAGACTAGCTTAAATCAGTTTTTTTTTCTATTGTTATAAATGGTTGTGTCCATGATTCGAAAGTATGTTTAGTTTGGTTTTGATCTTATAATTTGATTACTGAAAAGTGAAAAAAAAAAAGAATATTTACAAAAAAAAAACTAGAAATAACGTGATTAATTAAGTGGTGTTTAGTTCTTATTTAGAGATAAACAGAGACTTCTACTTTTGTTGATTTACAGAGATAATATTTAAAGCTGGTTTTGTGGTTAGGGGAACTGATGAAAAGTAGTAAAGAATATGGTGAACAGAGTGTATGAAAACATTTTTAGATGTGGTATTTGTAACAGATTGTTCTGATTTTGATGAAAAATGGCGTGTACACCAATAGTTGACATAAATTTTTGGTCTTACATTAATTTAATTTTAATTTCAGCAGTGTATGAAGTCTTCTTTAGTAATTTTGTTATCTATATGTAGAGAAATTAATGTTGATTATGTACCATAAATTTGAGTAGCCAAACAATTTTATATTTTTAATGTGTTGGACTAACAATATCTAAATCAAAACTTTATTTCTCAATATATTCAAACATTCTTATATTTAAGAAAATGCTTTGTTTTTCATGTTCTGAAATCTGAATCATAATATATAAGCATACTAGATCAGACTTTGTACCGAATTCATAAAATCCCTTTCTTATTAATCAAGGAGCAAAATGAAAAAATAACCTTTGAAAGGTAAACTAATTACAATGCTACCATGCTGATGTGGCACATCCACATTCACTCTCAGCCACCATATAAAACTATCCATTGTTTACTAGAAGATTTACAAGAAATACCATTCCCATATAAATGCATTGTATGTCATATTCTCTCGGCATTACCTTAGATTATAATTTACTAAGGGGCCATATTTCCTCTCACACGATATCATATGGCAAAATAATTACTTCCATCATAGCCATATGTAGTAGCTGCAATATGAGAAACTAATCAGTTAGAGAAGATAGACGATAAATTTTTATACAAACTCCACAGTTACTGACATACAGTTTACAAATAACAATTCCTTAGCAATGGTTAAACATGTTCACTATATCGAACTTAACCTAACAATCAAATATTCTTTGTAAATTATAATCGATGAAGAAGATACTGATACCGGTTTGGTGTAGTTTAAACCAGCGGTTCTGAATTGCATAAATAATTCGCTGCCGGTTTATGCAATTTAATTGTGGAATGTATCTAGCCTAATAACTTAACTAAGTACGTCCGTTTAATATGCAAGATGTGGCCCTTTTTAATTTAGGATAGTCTTGACTACATTCAACCATTTTAAACCCCCCAATATCCTGTTTATATGGTAAAAAATTATGTTGATTCCGCAAATTGATACCACATTTATAGAGAATATTGTAGCAAAGACCTATCTTTGGTAAACAAAGAATATATTATGCAAGCAATTTCAAAGTGATTGACAAGTAAATTCTATTCCATTTATTGTCTTAGATTACGCATCAATTCGTATTAATTCTGTGTTTTCCTCCTATATAAACTAACGAGGATGTTTCTCATTTCTTCATTCACTCAACAAGAGCATAAAAACACGAAAAAAAAAAAATCAATTTCTGGATTTCGTTTTGGTTTTCAATTTCTGGAATTCGTTTGTTATTCTGTTTTTTTTTTTAGTTTGATTCAAGGTTTGTTGTTCGAATTTAAGTTATGGTAATTTAAAGCATCTACTCTTTATAAAATTTGTCTTTTTTGGTGGCGAATCTATTATTTATGTATTACCAGCTTGAGTACACCATTCCTTTTAACCAATCATAGCTTTACTCTTATATATCTAGCTGAAAACTTAAGTATGAAGCATGAATATATACCTGTTAGGGTGAAGTTCGTTTGAGTTGTTTGACACAACGGTTGGTGTCCAAAGTAATCTGTGTCAGTCAATGCGTCATGTATCTACCATGTATAACACAAACATGCGCTTAGAGAGGAAAGCAAACTATGATTCAGTCCATAATTTGCCTAGATGACCATAGAGAATACATTTTATTTTACCTGCTACGTTATGTTCGTGTATATTGTTTGACGCCACAGTTACCACCACTAAGTAATCTGAAGCACTTTCATTACACATCATGTATCTATATGAAAAACACATATAAAGAAAGAGAAGTAGTCATTATTCCTCAAATACAGAAATACAGAAATTAACATATATAACATTAGGTTGCTTTAATACATTACGTGTTCTGCTGACATAACTTTCTCCACCCTCCAGCCTAATAACCTTGATAAATAATTATTAATAAATAATATTTATAAAACTATAAACTGAGCGTATAGAATAGCTACTATAATGAACCATAAAACAAATACTTTGAGTGACAGAGTAATGTACTCTTTGGTAACTGAGAAGGCTACTCTTATCTAAAATAACTTCTTCTCTTCGGGAGCTTTATCAAGGAGCAAAATGAAAAAATAACCTTTGAAAGGTAAACTAATTACAATGCTATATGAAAAATAATTACCATAAAACAATGTTTATAAAACTATAAACTGAGCGTATAGAATAGCTACTATAATGAACCATAAAACAAATACAATGTAATATATAAATTTTATCAAAGGCAATAGTGTTAGATTTGCCCACTTCAGCAATAACCTAAACAATAAGTAGAATTGCTATATCAACTTGGAAAAAAAGAGGATTTCCTCCATTGAAACTCTTATCAATGTAATATATAAATCACCTTTGTGGCTGCAGCCGTTAATGTAGTCTTCCCGTGATCAACGTGCCCAATTGTTCCAACATTTTCATGAGGTTTACTGCAACAATAACACAATTATTACAAAACAGAGGAAAGTCATGTCCAAGCAATTCAAACCAATCTCACTTTTGAGTAAAGGTGGCCATCGATCTCTACAGAGAAGCTTCAATACTTGAGGAAGAGAGATCATCTCCTCCAATTGGATGAGAGATTGAGGGAGAAGAAGTAATCGAGCTACCGCAATGTGAGTAAATCTGAGAGGAGACGGGAGAAGGCACTTCGAGCTAGGGTTTCGAAGAGCTACGGAGGCCATTTTGTTTCGAGCCAGACGGAGAGATTAATAGAGTAGTGGCTTAACGAAGTGAGAAGGGTTTTAGTCGCCTTGAGGGTTTCTGTTCAAATCTCTACTCTCACTTCTTTTAACCCTTGAGGGTATGTCGAAGATGGTTATGTCGCGGAAAAAGCAACAAGAATCGATTGTGGGAGATTTACAAAGACGATTCTGGGATCGTCGAACACGTTGAATTGTTACGCTGTAAACCCTATTCCCCTTTTGTTAATCAGACTGTCGAGAGATGAACAATTGATTTTTTTTTCTTACCGATATGTTGACATGAATAAAAGAACTGGATATACTTGATAATAAAAAAAACAATTGGATATGTTTTTCGTTTTCAACATTTTAGGTCCAGTAACATGAAATTGTACATATAAGCCCATCAACAATTATTTAACGTTTGAAAATTGTTGTCCATAGAAGATTAAGCAACATACCGGTCCAAATCTTTAAAGATTTGTTATAAGTTTTACGAGTTTTGAAGAAAATTTCAGAGTTTCTGAAAATATATTTAAAATTTTAAATATTTGTTTGAAATAATATTTTTATTTTTTTAAATCACTATAGTTTTATATTTTTATCTTTTTATGAAATATATAAAAGTTTTTAAAAAGCAATTTTAAAATTTTTTTTTTTATTTTTAAATGTGAAGTAATTTTTTTATTTTATTAAATAAGTTCAAATACCATTATATGTAAGGGTATTTTGATCATCGTTTTTTAATCATAAAATATCAACCAAACCCCATCAAATCTCATTTAAAATTTTTTATTGACAAAATCAATATTTTCAATACGTTGATTTGTGAGAGAACTTATACAAATGATTAATCCAATAAATTTGGCTTTCATATAAAATTTGTAAATGTTGGATACAGTAAGAGATAGGAGATTTAACAAAATAAAATCTTCTCAAATTCTTGATCCAATAAGACTCATTTAGTAATGGTCAAATTAGATGAATAATCATATACACTGTCATTATTTTGAAACTGTATGGTTAATTATTTTAAAATTTTCAAAATGAATAAGTATATTTGTATGGTTTTTTTACGTTATAAAATACATATAATATTTGAAAACTACAAACTGATATGTAATCCAATTTATACATATACACAAAAATATACAATATAATATAATATATTATATTTATTATTAGCACCACAAACTCATTCGCGCATAGCATTTCGTATCACCAAAAATATACATTATAATATATTATATATATATTGGCACAAAAATCTATAATATAATAGTATTATGCAACATATATATATATATATATATATATATATATATATATATATATATCAAGTTATTAACTATATGTAATATAAAATTATTTAAATTATCTATATAATATGAATTTCAACTTGCGCAAGGCGCAGGTCTTATCCTAGTCATTAAGGTATATTGACTCCATTGGCTTTAATTACGCTGGATTTATGTTTAAGTGGCCTTCATGTTTAAACAGAAATAAAAAGTGGTAATAACTAATGGAGACCACGTCCCTGCAACATGGTGCCAACCAAATCACAATGTCGTAATTACATTCCATCATCACACAAAGTCTTCCGTGGTCTTTAAACCCCTGACTGGTTCCTAAACACAGCTCATAAAATAACTCTGTTTAGTAATCAACACATTCGTTTTCAGACAGCTCTTAAAGGTCTCGCTCTAGCATCATGTCAATCATGTAACCCTTCTTTTTTCTCACAAAGAAATTTGCACATTTTCTCTGATTTGGTCGCCATGAACGATCTAATCTCAAGCTCGTTCAAGAGATACACAGACCTAAACCACCAAGTCCAGCTCGACGACATCGAGTCTCAAAACGCTTCTCTGGACTCAGGCAACCTCGATGAGTTCTTCGGATACGTGGAGAGTGTTAAAGAAGATATGAAAGCCGTTGACGAGATTCATAAGCGTCTACAAGATGCTAACGAAGAGTCCAAGACCGTTCATGACTCCAAGGCCGTGAAGAAGCTCCGCGCTCGTATGGACACGAGTGTTACAGAGGTCTTGAAACGTGTCAAGATGATAAAGACGAAGCTCGTGGCCTTGGAGAAATCAAATGCTGCTCAGAGGAAAGTCCCTGGTTGTGGACCTGGCTCCTCTGCTGATCGGACAAGAACATCTGTGGTGAGTGGGTTAGGGAAGAAGCTTAAAGACATGATGGATGATTTTCAGAGACTACGTACCAAAATGGCTAGTGAATACAAAGAAACAGTCGAGAGACGGTACTTCTCTTCTTATTTTTGTGTTCCTTTTAGGGTTTACTATGATTCAACAAAGTCAAAGATCAATCTTTCTTGTTTCACAAGGAAAGTTTATTGTTGAAGGGTTTGGATTAGGCAAGCGGGTAGTACGGTTTGACATAAACCTTACCGAAGTAAGCTTAACTCAAATTTGGTTCGGTTAGTTCGGTTTTCAGAAATCTTACCAAAGTTTTTGATTTAGGTTAGATTTTCGTTTAATTTAGCTAAAATTTCAGATAAATTCAGTTATAATTTGTTAGTTCAATTATTTTGGGTAATTAGATTTAAAATAATCTGAAATAAAGTTTGATTCGGTTAGTTGGGTTTTTGAAAATCCAATCAAAGTTTGAGTTAATTTGGTTAGATTTTGGTTTAATTTATTAAAATTTAGAATAAATTCGGTTTGGTTTATTTTGATTAGTTCGAAATGTGGTTAGCTTGATTATACAATATTGTTTAATACAAAATGAAGTAACCGATTAACAAACCAAACCGGTAATGTTCTTCTTTTAGTCATTTTGGGGTTTACGTATGATTCACCAAAGATCAATCCTCCTTGTTTCACAACAAATGTTTATATGTTAAAGTTCTTGTGTGTGTTTGATATTTGAATCTTTGAAGGTACTTCACTGTAACGGGCCAAAAGGCAGACGAAGAGACCATCGAGAAGCTGATATCAAGTGGAGAGAGCGAACGTTTCCTTCAGAAAGCGATACAAGAGCAAGGCCGTGGACAGATCATGGACACATTATCAGAGATTCAAGAAAGGCACGACGCGGTTAAAGACATAGAACGGAGTCTGCTTGAGCTACACCAGATATTCCTCGACATGGCAGCTCTTGTTGAAGCTCAAGGGAGTATACTCAACGACATTGAGTCTAACGTTTCGAAGGCAAGCTCTTTCGTCATGAGAGGGACTGAGCAGTTGCAGGGAGCTAAGGTGCTTCAGAGGAACTCGAGGAAGTGGACTTGTATCGCCATCATACTCGCTATTGTTCTTGTCATCGTGATTCTCTTCCCTATCCTCTACACAAGTTTACTGAAACCGTAATTTTGAAATACACATTCTGCTTTCTACTGTTATTGCTTTTGTATTAGAAACATTTGGGATACAAAATCTATTGAGTGTAACACAAGCAATGTACAATTTTTGAGTTTCGTTACCTCTCATCATGAACACTGTTTACTTATGTATTCAGCAGATAAAAGTGTCTGAACAAGCTCCTTTAAGAGAGTAACCGACAAGACCAAGCTTGCTAGAACCCTAAACCCTGAGTGTGTGATCCATATCAGCTTCCTCATTCCCTAGAAAAAACAGACTTGTTCACTCTTATTGGAATAGGGGTTTGAGAAGGTTTTGAAGATTTTATGTTCGGGGGAATTTAGAGAGTTTTAGTTGAATCCAAGGATTCTCACGGGGATTTAGTAGGAGAATTTGGTAGGATTTGGTAGGATATATTTTTTAAATATTTCAATAATAAAATTAATCTGGATGATTAATTTGGTAATTTATTTTTTCTTTCTCGATATCCACTTTGTACACAGAAAGAAGAGTGAACAAGTCTCCATTATAGTTGCAGGATTGAACGAGTCTACATAAGATAAATGATGAAAGCTCAGATCCTAGTTTAGTGTTCTTGTTATTATTGGACTCATTCCATCAAATCTCTGCTTTTCTTTGATGCCCATTCCCTAGCTAGAAAAATATGTTCACGTACTTCAAGCAATTATGCACAAAAGTACATGATTAAGTCATCATCTATACAGACGCAGATTGGAAAGGAGAGTTTAACGCTGCGGGTCTAGCTTGGATCTGTTCTGACTCGGCAGGAAATGTCATCATGAAAAGATCTAGAACAGAAGAATTTGTCTCATCAGCGCTAGTTGCAGAAGGCCTAGCGATCCGGAAGGCCATCATCACAGCTTGGAACTCAGGGTTCTCCAACGTTACCATCAAGTCGGACGCTCGGAATCCGAAAATCAAACTGAGACAGAACGGATTGTTTCAGTGACATATCTAGATTATCATCAGAGCTAGCTATCAACAAGAGAGAAACAATCAAGGAACTTTTTGGAATATTGCATGATATCCTCAATTTAGCCTTTGATCTCTCATCTATCTCTTTTACTTATGTCTCTCGATCAAACAATTTAGCTGCTGACTCGCTTGATCTCTCATCTATCTCTTTTACTTATGTCCTCTTATTCCTCTCTTTGTAAACTCTGTTTTAAATTAATCAAGCAGCCGTTCAAAAAAAAAAGTTGTGCCTTCAGATTTATTATATGAGCTGAGTCCTTCTTATCAAGTCGATAAGAGACTTACTTTTTCTAGCAATAGCTGATGAGGGTAGGTTCGATCTGCCACCCTGGACACATGGCTCCCGGAGCAAGTTGCATTTATTCAGTGTAAGTGTCTGAGAAAATTAATTCTCTGTAGGTGGTCCACGTTTATGCAGTATTAGTTTCGCCATGTAAAAAGTATATAACCTTTTATTTTGCAAACGAGAGAGCAAATAGTTACTGGGAAGCTGAGCTACCCCTAAACTGTGATAGAGTTGGCATTGAGAACTTCATACGTGCAGAGTATGATAGACTATCTTCCAGCACCAATTTATTTCTTGTTTCTCGATGTCCACTTTCGTACACAGAAAGAAGAGTGAACAAGTCTCCATTATAGTTGCAGAATTGAACAAGTCTCCATTATAGTTGCAGAATTGAACAAGTCTCCATCAGATAAATGATGAAAACTTAAAAACGTTGTTTCAGTGGTTTGGAGAGTACAAAAAATTTAAATATATTATGTTTTTACTTCCCTAAAATTCCAAAATAAAAGTTCACAAACTACTTCGCTTCACACCAACTTAGCTTTATTGTGAGTGTTTTCTTTTAATATGTCTTGCCACCGACGCCATAAACCATCTCACACATATCAACCAAGTAACACATTGTGACATATCAATATCATTGTCAACCATAACTATTTAGAAAAACACAAAGACTTATAACTGACTTTTAACTTACTTTATGCGTATATAACCGCTGAGATCCACTGTACGACTAGCTGAGTTAGTGTAAAAATGTCCTTTTGGCTGGGCGATTCTGAGTATCACAGCAAAGAACACAGCGCATGATGACCCACAGCTCTTCCTCCTCCCATCGCAGCTACCGGATCCGACACAACCATTTCCCACAGCCACAATTACCGACGATCACTCACATACGCTCAGGTTCATTCCCGTTTTATCTTACGGAATCCGATACGGTAATGTGGAGGACCAAAGGATAGATGTGATTACAACTTCTGCTTTGTTATCAAATTCCATCTTTTTCAGTGTCTCTGTAAAGCCTCTACACTTCTCTATTGGCTTCTCCCCAGCACCCCCGTCTCTGAATCTGAACCTTGTAAACCAGATCTACAAACTTCATCTCGAAGAGCTTTCCACTGGAAGTATAGGAACAGATGGTGTGTCGAGAGGTTTTGTTCTCTCTGTTACAATCAATCTCAATTCTCTTGTAGTGTGTCCTGTAGCCATTGATCAGACCAAACAAAAAACTCAAGCTTCTTCTTTTTACGTAATGATAAAACGAAGAAGAATAAAGGTTTTTGAATATTCCGACACGTCAATCATCTCTTCTAGTTAATTTTTTAAAATACCATCTATTATGTAGATGGTATTCTTTCTTACTGAATTTGAAGGGTAAATGATGTTTTCTAATAACCCAAAATAACTTTTTATGAATCCCACTAATGAAATCCATATTTTCCAATAAGAGGAGATTTGATAGGATTTTTATAAATGTTATATCCAATAACCATAGATTTGTAAAGGTTTTTATAAATACCATATTCAATAAGGGAAGATTTGATAAAAACCTATTTTTTTATGAAATCGCTAATCCAATAAGACAAGAGATCGAAAACTGTTCTTCAAATCAAAGTCTTGATCTTTTGTACAAATAAAGACTAAGAGTTGATAGAAGTTACCAGAGTTTCAGAAACGACCCAAAAGAGATTCTGCTGCAGAGTTTTGGTGAACTTTAGAACGAAAGTGACAATAAGTTAATTAGATAGAAGACACAAGTTGATGCGAACAACCAACAACCAAATGCACCAACAGTCAGTGTTACACTAGAGTAGAGGAGGTTGTATTCAAGGAAAGAGAAGATAATAAACAGAGACTGGTTCAAGATTCACCAAGACCTAGACGCTTAGATCATTGCCAAGTAGAGCATTGTCTTAAATTTTTTAATAGGACCAATCTTGTCCTCCTAATAGGTACTCTGCATCGTTTCTGTTCACTACAACTCATCCGTCTCTTTGTTACCAACCTAATCTGCAAGTAGAGGATGTAATGTCTATTTGGGAGAGAGATATTCTAAAACAAGGCCTGAACAATCCTGGTTACTTGAGAAATAAAGACGGTTTCGAATCCTTGATCTTATACACTAAGCAACAACATATATTTTCTCACAAAAAAAGTCATTTCGGTAACTAACAAAATACAGATCCGTTTTACAATGTTTCATATGATTCAATTACACGCACTATAAAGAACACAACACGCAGCAAATGTTTGCTTAAAGGTAGAAACACACACTCAAAAAAGAGAAAACTAAAAGCAAATTCATCGAGAAACAAGCTCACAGAATAGAGTAAACACAGAGTTTTACACTAGAGGAGGTTGTATTCAAGGAACAAAGGTTACAAACAGAGATTGATTCAAGATTCACCAAGATGTATACGTTTAGATCATTCGTCAAGTACAGCATTGTCTTATTAACTTTTTTTTTTTTAATGGGACACAGCTAGTATTGTCCTCAAAAGAAACGTAGTTCAACAAAGTAATCATTTGGTTCTTATCATCTTGAAGCTAAAGCATGCTCTAACCACTTGATCTCAGTATCAAAGGCCACCTCCTCTTCCTCCCTGGTGGAACTGCTGCTGCAGGTTTTGATCTCCACCTCTTTCTCCTTGGTGTAGATGTGGCTGCACGTTTTCACCTCGACCTCTTCCTCCTTGGTGGAACTGTGGCTGTAGGTGTTGATATTGACCTATTCCTCCTTGGTTGAACTGGTGTTGACCTCTTCCTCCCTGGTGTAACTGCTGCTGCAGGTTTTGATCTCCACCTCTTTCTCCTTGGTGTATCTGTGGCTGAACGTTTTCACCTAGACCTCCTTGGTGGAACTGCTGCTGCAGGTTTAGACCTATACCTCTTCCTCCTTGGTGTAGGTGTTGATATTGACCTCCTCCTCCTTGGTTGAACTGAGGTTGCATGTGTTGACCTCGACCTCTTTCTCTTTGACCTTGACCTCTTGCTCGGTAGTGAAAAGACGGTCCAATGTTAAACCCCCGAAACTGTGTTTGTGGTGTTGTACCATACCGTCCAGCACTAAACCCATGAGAAAGAAACACATTTGGATTCAGCTCAGGCATTGGTGGTGCATGGGGCGAGCTATAGTGTTGTCGCTGGCTGATTGTGCTCTGGTTTACAGCTGATCCTCCTGATGATCTTCCTAGACGCTCCAGGTACTCTTGATACCCCTCTGAAACCCCAGGAGCTTGAATTTGCCATAGATGCTGTTGGCGCATACCAAAAGGATGTCTGAGATTGTTCTGAGAGCTGCTGAAACCATGCTGCTCGTTATACGTCATTGGCACCCTTGGAGCTTGACCTCGACTGTAAAGACTGTGTAGATGTAAGAGCTGGTCCATCAGTCCACCAGGTTCATGTACTCTTCCCTGTTGAGAAGAGTGTGGAGAAAGATCTGCCACGTTTTGCCTTTTCCTAGAGGAGGAGCTCTCACCTACCTCATAAACTTTTCTCTTTCCCCTTTGCATACCAAAAGGCTGGTTAAACTCATTCTGAGCAGATGCAACTGGTCGCTCCTGCTGATATGGAGGCACACTTGGTCTTATAAGATGTGGCATCATCCTCTGTTGAAACATTTGGAAAGGTGCAACCGGTCGCTCCTGCTGATATGGATGCGGCATCATCATCATCTGTTGAGACACTTGAAAAGGTGTAACCGGTAGCTCCTGCTGATATGGACGCACACTTGGTCTAAGATGTGGCATCATCCTCTGAGCAGATGCAACTGATCGCTCCTGCTGATTCATCGTTTGATTACTCAACGTTAGAAGCAGAGATACTAGACATAGACTCTACCACTTCTACAACTCAACTAAACCAACATCGGTAGTAACAAGACTAGGACTAACATGATCCGACCTTGATGGCGGGTCAAAGAAACAGAGCAAAAAAGAGACAGTATACGTACACTCTATCACTACGACTAAACCTAATCCAACCTTAGTGGCAGGACAAGAAGCATAGAAAAATATAGAAAATAGGCATAGACTCTCTAATCACTTAAAGTTCTTGATAATCACAAAGTTTGGGATGTACCGAGTCTTGTTGATTATTCTGGTTCTCGGTTGATTGGTCTTGTATGCTGAGACTAAGAGCAGAAGTGTTGGGATTAGAATCAACAAGGCAGTTCTGATCACTTGCAAAAGTTGTTGAACCAGGGTCCATCATTTGACCACTCGTATGAATCTGATAAAGACTTGGTATCAGTACTCAGTAGTAACAAGACTAGGACTTCATTGATGACAGGAAAAGAAAACAGAGACGATAGACCTAATCCAACATTAATAAGAAGCAGAGACAATATGCATCACTAAAACGTTCTTGATCATCACAAAGTTTAGAAGGTACCGTGGACGAGAATCCTAGTAACCCAAACGTTTCCTCCTCTGTACCATACTGAATGCCACCAAGAAGGGTGAGAGTATCCTCTTGAGGAGGAAGAAAAAACGGGTTCTGATCACTTGCAACCGAGGTTGACCCACGTTCCATCGTTTCACCACTCGTACGCATCTGGTTTAAGTCTTGAACGGTTGGTTTGGCGGGATCAACCTCCTCTGTCCGTACTTCTTCGTCTTCTTCTTGGACGGATTTATCAGTTGGAGTAGCCATGGCCAGAGACGAGAGAAGCTTCTCTTAGAGAGAAAGATGAATAAGGAAAGAAGAATGATAGAGCACGATGTATATTGATGTAATACGAACCTCTTACTCGTACAAGTACAAGCAAGCCTAAACCCTAAGGTTCACACCTCAAGAACTCTTTCTCAAAAGCCAACCCTCTAACAAACTCTCTGATTCCTTATTTATAGTCTATGCTATACACAACTCAACTCAACAAACTTTCCCCCCCAAAAGTTGTTGTTAAAGAAGCCTCTGTTAAAAGAATGAGAAAAAAAAATATTGTATGGCAAATAAGTTGTGGCTTGCTCGCTGTAATGCATATCTCCAGTCCACTTGACACGTAAACTTCACCTCTAATAGTTCTCAATGGAAGGAAAGCCATGTTTTTGTATCACATGGTTGCCATTATGAAGAATGATATCGTATTGTTCATCCGCAATACATGTAACAAGAACAGAAATTGGTTGAATCATTGTCTTTTCCTCGTGGTGAACTTGTAGCATGTGGCTCAACGGACTGTTTCTTGCCAAAATGGTCAACGTCCTTTTCTCACTCATCTTTAATGCTTGTATCCAAACGACTTGGATCCAAGAAACATATAATCTTAGCCAATGTATACCCATGCCCAAGGTTTGAAACAAACACTGTCCTCAGCACCAATGTTACCGTGTGAGGGGTCTTGAACTGTAAAGCCGCAAAGAGTATTAAAGTTTTGTAAAGAAAAACAGGATCTCGGCTTCAATTCCTCAAAACCAAGCAGAGGCAAGTGCCAGAATGAGACTTTGTCTCTCCCTTTTCTGAGGCTAACCTTTGGATCTCGCTTGGGTCTCTTTTTCCAATTTGCATGTGATAGGGTTCTCAGAATCTTTCAATCATCCGATCATTTTCCAAGAGCTGGTGTCGTTTGGTTCTCCGAATGGATGCTATTGGGCTTATTCCAAGTTTATCTTTTGGTTACTAATGGGCTAGTAATGTGTCTATCCCCTTACCGTAATCTCGGGCAAATGGGCTTTAGTTAATTAGGTCATTTCTTTGGTATGGGTCAGTGTTTTGAAAACCGACCCGGACCCGCGGTTCAAAACCAGTAAATCCGGTGATCCTATATAAATCCGGTTTAGGGTTTGTGAAAATTCCAAAATTTAAAAACTTGCAAAAACCTACTAAAATCCAAAACTCGATACCGGTTGAACCACTGGTTGAAACGTAGATAACTTTTACTTTCTTTTTCGTTTTTAGTTTTTAGTTATGTTTTTAGATTCGGTTGAACCACTAGTTGAAGAATATCCCAAAGATGATAAAGTGATAAATTTAGAAAATCTTGTTGGTAAGTTTTAAAATTTATATTTTTAAAATTCAGATTAAACTTTCTGATTTTTTATCATACATAATACCAATTACACTATTTTATTTATGATTTTTAGGTTTTGATGAAAATTTCATGCCACCTGAAGAAAATGAAGTGAATTATAGTAGAGAGAACCAAAATTATTTGATGTGATTTGGTGTTAATTTATTTTTATTATTGACAATTTATCACAATGATGTTTCACTTTTGGTTTATTTTGGATTTGAAGTTTAATTTATTATTCACATTAGACATAAATATTTATTAATTCTATGTCTTGATTTTTTTAGATTTCAAAATTCTTAACTTGCTACAATTTTTTTAAAATAGTCTAAACTATTTTTGATATTTTGTATGTCAGATGAAAAAAAAATATAAAAACTAAAGTTAAGTATTTTCTAAATGCTTTTTAAACATAATATATATATATATATTTCAAAATATTACTTTTTGTATTAAAAACCATTTAGAAAATATTAACTTTAGTTTATATATTTTTATTTTCATAGCTAATGTATTATTATATAATAAAATTTATTTATTTATTAACACGCGGTTCACCCTCGATTGATCTAATGACCCAGTGACCCGGTAAGTCATCAAATTCAGTGTCCGGGTGGGTCGAGGTTGATCGATTGTAAACTGCCTTTGCCACTTTTAAATATATTCAAAATTTAAAAAAAAAAAGAGAATTTTTTTTTTTTAATCCACTAGTGAAGCTTTCAGACCTTGCTTGTTGTAACATGTTTTCTGGTAAAGTTCTACTCTAAAAACAGCTCCAAAAGCAGCTCTAAGTCTTGTGCTCTGTTTGAACTTATAATCCACCAGTCCTTGCACAATTTCAGCTTCCATGAAACTTGTATCCAGATGTATATAGCACAGTGGCAAATCACAACAGAAACAGTCAACTAGTTTGCAGAAACCCAAACACTAAGGTTCACACCTCAAGATCCCAAGAACTCTTTCCCAAAAGCCAACCTCTAACAAACTCTTAGATTCCTTATTTATAGTCTACACTATACAGCTCAAGACTCAACAAACTTTCCCGCCAGAAGTTGTTACTCCACCTCCATTTCATGACTGCTTCTTGATTGATTCAGCTCAACCTTGGCACTTATCAAAGAACCCGTAAAAAAAACTGATAAATGGCGTGAGGTTGTTGGTGTTGCTTAGACCGGTTTGTAAGTGCGTGTGAAACTCCACACTAACCGAAGAAGAAGAAGAAATGGTTTATTGGATCTATGAGCAGGGCCGGCCCTGAGCCAAGCCGGATGAAACATTCGCCTCAAGCCCCCAAAAATTTTAGAAAATTTTATATATAAATAAGTCTCCAAATTTATTAAAAAAAAATTTTCAGCCCCCAAATTTATAAAATCCTTCTTAAACCGTTTCTAACCCCCGAATTCTCAGGGCCGGCCCTGTCTATGAGTATCTTTAGGGCTGGGCATACTTATTGGGAACCAAAGAACCGAACCTCGCACACTTATTCGAAAAGAAAAAAAAGTTTGGTTTGAGTTTGGAATTACCCGAGCAGATCGCTACAAGACGGATCAGTCAAAGGATAATCCATTTTATATAGGCAGGCGGCATGCCCCAATCATAGTAATTGCAGCAGCTGAAACAGCTATTGAATTAGAGTTTGACCTTTGGGGTGAAGGATGGGATAGACATAGTCATATGGGTCGGTGAATTTAATAACAGACAAACACACATACTAAAAATATATATACAAGAAAGAGACAAATTGTATCCGAATCTACAGTTCATAGTACATGTTGTTTTCAAGGAACAATGACTACAGATAGAGATAGATTCAAGATTCACAAAAGGCAAAACACCCCCACAAATCTGAAACAAGCAGATGGAACAAGGTTAACAAAGTAAACATTTGATTAAAGCCACATGACCAAGCTTTCTATACACATTTCCTAAAAAAATTTTATTAATCAAGTCCTAAAGCAGCAACAAATTTAGTCTTGTTCACGTAAAGAGATAACAATACTAAAAGATTAACCAAAACTAATGCAAGAAAATGGCCCAACAGAAATTTTGTTACATAATTTGGAAAAGTTCATCTAACTAATGAATAAAAGTTGATTAGACAGTCCTTCAGAGACTCTTTTGAGATAGTGAAGATAATCATGTCACTTTGGCTTCTGCTTAGTCTCGACCTCCCCTCCCAAGTCCTCTGGCTTTACTGCGGTGACCTCCTCTGCCACGGTAAGAAGACTGTCCAGCATTGAACATCCTCATAGAACTCATTTGGTTTTGCTGATTAGTCACAGGTCTCATGGATTGATGCTGCTGGTTGTACATCACTGGAGCAACTGCACTTTGAGAAGGTTGTTGGGGCATACCAAAAGGCTGGTTGGGATTTTTCTGACATACAAACATTGTTGATACTTGTGCTCCAAGGTTTGGTTCTGTAATCTGACTGCCATACTGTTGGTTGTACATCATTGGAGCTTGAAATGGATGTGGATTGGGAACAATTCCCATTTGGTTTGGCTGATTGATCTCATGTCTCATAAATTGCTGCGGCGGATTGTACACCATTGGAGCTGTTGCATTGAGAAAAGGTTGTTGGAACATACCAAAAGGCTGTATGAGATTGTGCTGACCTAGTTCTGTAATCTGATTGTTCCTGAAACCATGCTGCTGGTTGTACATCACTGGAGCTTGACTTGGGAGTAGATTGGAAACAAATCCCATTTGGTTAGGCTGATTGATCTCAGGTCTAGTGAGTTGCTGCTGTTGGTTGTACATCATTAAAGTTTGACTTAGAATTTGAAGTAGACTGGGAACAATATCCACCTGATGCGGCTGCATAGAAAGAAGTTGGTTAAAATTGTCCTGGCATTGTCCCTCATAATGATTGCAAGTCTTCAAAATCTTCGTTTTTGAGTTACTGATTTCTTCTTCTTCACTACTCATCCTTCTCCTCTTTGTTGTTGTACTCTGGCAGTCATTAACTTCTTCTTCTTCTTCGAAGATGTCAAACTCCGCCTTTACTGGACCATTAAATCTCTTGAACAGATCCTCTTCATCAATAAATTCTGCAATTTTCTGGACGACTAGAGGGATAAGTGTACCGCGAGGCGTTTTGATATCTGATTCCATTCTCACAACGTACCAAGGTCTCCTTACATATCCAAATCCAAAGTAGTAACCAACCACACGACCAAAAGGAGCTCTTGTTTCACTTATAAACAAAGTGGAACCTACTTTCAAAGTTCTATCCTCTCCGATCGTCTCAAGTACCACATGACGTGCCCTTAAAACCTGTGATAACAGACAGAGTTTTAAAATTCCTCTTGATATTACCATTGATTTAGCTTCTAGGGTTTTTGTTGTTGTTAAAGGTCTAGACACGATTTATATAGTGAGGAAATAGCAGATATCTCTTAGTAAGCCTAGATTTTATTAGATTCTATATCCCTTGTGTATATATTGAAATTATCCAAGTTCTAACAAACAACGACTTATTCTTTTAGTCTGGTTTAGTCCGGTTTGGTAAAGAACCTTTGTTTTAGTCCTACAAATGGAAACACACTAAAATAAAAAAAAAGAATACTAAAAGCTCTGAAGTACAAAACAAGCTCAAAGAATAAACACACAGTTTTACACTAGAGGAGGTTGTATTCAAGGAAAAAAAAAAAGTTAATAAACAGAGACTGATCCAAGATTCACCAAAACCTAGACGCTTAGATCATTTTCAAGTAGAGCATTGTCTTAATTTTTTTTAATAGGACCAATCTTGTCCTAATAGGTGTACTCTGCAATGTTTCTCTTCACATCAACTCATCCTTCTCTTTGTTACCGACCTAATCTGCTAGTAGAGGTTGTAATGTCCATTTGGTTGTTTGGGAGAGACAGAGATTTTAAAACAAGCCCTGAACAATCCTCGTTCCTTGAGAAATAAACAGTTTCCAATCCTTGATCTTATAATACACTAAGCAACAAAACAACAACATGTATTTTCTCATATGAATCAAGTCATTTCAGTAAGTAACAAAGTACAGATCCGTTATACGATGTTTCATATAAATCAAGTTACACGCACTATAAAGAACACAGCACACAGCAAATTATACTTAACTCTTTTTAGTACAAACAAGTTTCAAAGAATCAAGTAAACACATAATTTGATACTAGAGGTCGTTCAACAAACAATGATTACAATAGAGATGGACTAAAATTCACAGAAAAGAAAGAAAAAAGAAAACGAGCTCCCCCACCAATCAAATCATCTGCCACTGGAGACGAGCACAATGATCTTTTCCTTGACCCAATTTAAATGAAACAAAGCCTCCTTTTGGCTGCAGAATCAGCGTCCTTGTCAGGACTATGACTCATTTTATGTCTTTCGTTCCCCCTTTGTTCTTGTTGTTTCTGAGAACTGAAACATCTCTTGTTTCCGCTAATTTTACATAGATCATCAAAAAAATGCTTCTTTACAATTCACTACTCTGCGCTAGGCTCCCCTGAACCATGACGCTCTCTTCTGATCATATCTAAAAGATCTTGAACTACTTCAGACATCAATGGTCTAAACTCTGGTTCAGACTGTCACAAGAAAAAAGAACAAACACTCTTTTTATTCAAAGCAAGCACAAAATCACAGTTACTCATACTTACTTCATTATGTGCTTTTTACCTGAACACACCGCGAAATAATATCGGCAAAATGTGACAAAGACTTTGCAGGGTACTGTCCTTTAAGAGATGGATCAACCATCTTACCCAATGCATCGATATCATGAAGCTGCGGAATCGCCCACCTCACCAAGAACTGCTCTCCTCTACTCCGGTCCCTATAAATCAGACTCATATAAACGCATACACATTGAAAGAAGCTAAAGCAAAGAAGCCAGCTTTATGTGCATACCTGTCGTAGGACATTCTACCAGTCAAGAGTTCTAACATAACAACACCAAAACTGTAGACATCACTCTGCCATGTATAGATTCCTGAGTCAAACTCTGGAGCTCCATATCCATAAGCCGCTAACAGTTGTCCTGATAACTGATTTTTGACAATAAAAAGTTGGTTTTAGATCTTCAAGACACTATACATGGCTCATTGGGTTTTAGTATTTTACCTGACTCACAGAACCTGATGATATAAGTGGGGCCAAACCACAATCTGAGACAAGAACACTCAGATCATCGTCAAGCAGGACATTAGCTGATTTGAAGTTTCTGTGTATGATTGGTGGTTCACACACCTCATGCAAGTACCTTAAAGGACATTAACACAAGTTAGAAAAGATTCCATTCTTTTAAGCAAGAAAACCAAGAAACTTACTCAAGGGCTCTAGCAGCTCCAAGCGCCATTCTGACACGTGTATTCCACGAGAGTTTCTTCTTGAACTCATCGTCTGAATGCAAACCGTCTTGTAACGTACCGTTACTGCAATACTCGTAGATCAGTAGTCTTTGGTCGTGCTCAGCACAGTAACCAACAAGTTCAACGATGTTTGCATGGCGAATCCTATCTATATCGTTCACTAGTTCGATGAACTCATGATCCTGTTGTTGTTCAGAAGCCCTCTTGTCCAACTTCTTGACAGCAAACATCTGTAAAGACAAAAATCATAAGATTCAAAACAGAGCTCCCCTGAGCCAGAAGTGTTTTGGATTATACCTTCCCATCGGGGAGACGAGCCTTGTAAACACTCCCGAGCATGCCAGAGCCAAGGAGATTCTCCTGAGAGAAGCTCTCAGTGTATTGTTGAAGAGATGCAATGGAATAGAGCTTCACAGAAGTTAAGGGTAAGCGTGTCTTAGGGGAAGGCTTCTTAAAGGGTCTCTCAGGAGACTTAATTGGCATAACAGTGACCTTCTCAGCCAAAGGAGGAAGTGGTGGTGGCGGTGGAGGAGGAGGAGGTGGAGGCATCAACGTTGAGAAGTCAATGTCTTGACTCTCTTGTCTTGTTATAGGCGGTGGAGTAGGTCTTTGCAACCTCTCAAGGTCATGTAAAACCTTTGGTTCTTGGCCAGCTTTCGTGAAGGGTACTGTTACATAAGCATTGTTTATCAATACTGGCATAAAGAATGCAATGAACACTCAATCTTTTTACCTTTCTCAGACCGAACAGGTGGTGGCAGTGCAGGAGGAACATTCTCGAGAGCATTCTCTCTGTTTCCTCTGTCAGCACCAACTTGATGCGGTTTGAAGACACTGCTAGCACGTTCTCTTCTTCTTCTTCTTACACATTTTGGCAATAGCAAGAGTATTGCCAAAACAAGAATTGTGAAGACCAGGACGCCGGCGAATGCTATGAGGACTATCCGTTTAGTATGTGAAGAGCTTTTCTGCTCTTTTAAAGCAGGAGGTGCACCATCAGCTTGCCCTCGGTTTCTTGCAGGTGCAGGTGGTGGAACTCCAAAGAATGGTCGCGTGGGAGATGGTTTTGTTGGAGATGTAGAGGGAGACAATGATGGTGCAATTGTGGTGGAGTTGAACTGGTTTCCATCCTTTCTGCATCAGCAACGTAAGTATGAACAAAGAGCAAGAAACTGGTGAAACATAAAACTAGAGAGCACTTACAGGAATCTCGGAATGCTTAGCAGTTTTTCAGGTATGGGTCCAGAGAAGAGGTTATTCTCTATGTTTCTATTGCCAAGAAATACATTAAAAGTTTAGACTTTATATTATCACTGCTTAAGAGTTGGAACATTTTGTGAGAGAAAGAAACATTACAAGTCTTGAAGAGGAAGGTCTTGAAGAACGTCTAGAGTTCCTGAGAGCTGATTGTTCTGAACATGTCTGAGAAATTCAGATAATATCAGCTTTGCTGAAGAAACAATACCAAGAGAGACACATCAGGAAACAAAAAAAAAAAATAGAACAAAACTTACAATGTTGTAAGAGCTGATAAACTCTGCACTGAAGGAGGCAATGTGCCGCTTAGATTGTTAGCTGATATATCTCTGCAAACAGATATCAGATCACTAAACAACCCTAACTGTTCATGAAACTATTAAGGAGAAGAAGCATACAGATTGATCAGCCCAGCCAGGTTTTGAAACACATCAGGTAACTCTCCTGAGAGTTGGTTATCATTCAAAGACCTGTAAAACAAACAGTATGATTTTTTCATCACAACAAATAACTGGGAATAATTAAATAGAAACTGAGAGTAATAAGAAGTTACATGTCACTCAGAGAACTTAGTGTTCCTAAAGATTCAGGGATGCTTCCAGTAAACTGATTAGCTGAAAGAAAACTGCCAAAAGACATTAAAAAAAGAAAATCAGTATCATACAAATTGTTCAAAGAAAATACACATTGTTAGGGTGTAATGTATACATACAAATGCTGCAATGTAACTGGCAAATTAGTCGGTATGTATCCTCCAATGCGATTGTTACTGAAATCTCTGGAAGATAAGCAAAGTAAAATACAAAAAACATTACAAAAGAAAATATCCAACTTAAAAATTGTCAAAACTGTCACAATTTTTGTTTGTGTGTGGAAAAAAACTTACATTCCCCTGATAGAAGTGAACTTAGATAAGTTGTCACCAAGCTCTCCTTCCAAATTTGCCGCATTTACAGTTCTGTAACCATTCAAGAAAATCAATAATGTACAAGGTTTAAAAAAGAAATTGTTAATCTCTGAAAAGAGCTTTTTTACATGCTGATTATATCTGAGACATTGCAGACAACGCCTTGCCAAGCTTCACCGCATGGGTCTCCACCAGAAGCAGTCCAACCAGGAAGCATAGGTGCCCCAAGTGCAGCGTATAAACCGTTGATTGCAACAACTGGTTCCAAAATTTTACAACAATGCTGATTAAATTATCAGAGAACTGTGGTAAAGATTCTCAAGCAATACACACAGATCTCTCACTAAGGGATTAAAAAGTGTTTTACCATCGTCAGGGTTAGTAGCAGCAAAGGAGAACGTAGGAGTACAAATCAGCAAAGACAAGAGCACAGGAAGAAGAAGAAGACAGTAGAGCTTAGAACACCCGAACTGTGTAATAGATCTCTTACTAGCATCCATTTGAATGAAGTTAACCAGCATTTAATCGAACACAACGATGTTTAAGAATCTGTAAACAAGGAGCCATAAACAAATGGAACCATGGTGAAAGTGACAAGATCCATAACCAATACAAAGAGATAATTGAACAAGTAGCAATCTGAGAAGAGAAAGAGAAAACTTACTGGAAAAGGAGAGGAATCGACATAAAACGATTCCGGATAAAAGGGTAAAGTCTTTTCCTTTTTTATTACAAGAACCTAATAATCCAGAAAATAAAAATGAAAACTTGTTTTTTATGTGGGTGAGGATGGGATTTTAATACGCAACTTAAAAGCTAAGGTTCAATGAACCATTCAAGAGGTAAGAACTGGAGGTTTCTAACGCAAAAAAAAAAAAAAAAAAAGTTTAGTTCTTTCTTTTTACTGAATCAAACCAGGAAACTCTGTTCATAAAGGTTTTATCTTTTTTTTTTTTCTGTGAATTGGAAACTAAAAAGGAAACTCTGTTCCTGACTTTGACCAATGCTTTCTTAAGATCAGTACAACATCCCAATGTGAATAAAATAAAATAATCAGTGAAAAAAAACTATATTAATTAATCAATGATTTAACGCCGATGATGTGTACAACTGTATCCCTTTGTTATTTTTTAGGGGGTGCAAGTTGCGTCTTGGTCTTGTCCAAAGATTCTAAATCCGACCAGAGAGACTGTTTTCAAGATTTGACAATTTTAAGGAGAATAATTGGTTGAACCGGACTGATAAACACTTACCGGATAAATGTTAACCGGACTGAACCACCGGTTAAGGAAAATGATGAAAGTCGCGCGCGTGTGGATGGAGATTAGAAGGGCGCGGTGAAAAGTGTCACCGGTGAAAGACAAAAGTAGCCGCGAGGACAAAAAAAGGGTTTTAGTTGGAATTGGATTCTCACTGCTTTTTAACTTGCTGGCGAGTGCCACGTGCTCGTCACTGTCAGATGACGTCATTCACTTACTACAACGTCCAGTCTCTGCTCACTACTCTTTCTTATTTATTAGGTTCTGATTAATCCAAGTAAGATAACTATAACACAGTATAGTACTAGTCTTCTCCCTTTTTTAAGATTTACATCACAATCGACTTATGACATATTTTCAGTTATTACTTTAATTTCGTTAAATATTTCATATTTTATTAGCTTATACTTCTTTTTGATAAATTTACAATGTTGAAAGAAAACCACTGACATTTTATTCATTAAATTTGATTCGATTTGTTATTCGTTTCAATTCGATCCGAAAATTCTGAATATTCGTAAACTTTCGAAGCAAAGAAAATACTAAAACTCTATATCCGTTAAAATCGAAGCAAATCACAAATACTAAAATTTTGGGAAACGGATATCCGATCCAATCCGACAATATATATAAATACATGCATATCTTGATTATATTTAAAGTTTTAAATGTATAAAATTTTATAATTATTATACTAACATATGATTTGACAAATTATATTCTCATTATTACTTATATAAAAGTATTACATGAAAAAAGAGAAAAAACTTAATGACAATTATAATTTTTTCTTAAGTTTTGTGTTATTATAATTGTTAACTAAATTTAAATATTTACAAAATATGTAGATTCGCTACTTCTTTTAATTTTATCTTTTATATCTTGTAAAAAAATACTTTACAAAACAAATTTATATCAAATTTTTAAGAATATTTGTATTAATTCAAATAGATGAGATATTCGTAAGTATTAGTAAATATCTGAAAATATCTATTTATTTTCCGGATATCCGTTTTTCCGAATATCCGTATTTTACCGAAGCAAACCAAATAAAAAAATTATATATCCGTGACATACGAAGCAAATCACAAATACTTCAAAAATCCAGATATCCGATCCATGCCTAATCCAGATATCCGATCCATGCCTACTTGTTTTCAAGTATTTTTAAACTGAAAATTTCATTTATTATCAGCTTAAAATGTTGAAAAGGCCCAAAAAGCTACAACACCAAATTCAAGAAAGCCACTCCTAAAAGCCTTAATAATGGAAATCTGCTGGGCCGCAGGATCAAAGGCTACTTGTTCTCAAGTTTATAAAATGTTCTTCCATGGATGGACTTCTGAATTTTTTTCACCGAGTTCTAAAGGTTGGGCTATTTTTTAGGCCGAATCTCAAATCGCAACGTATCAATGTATGTATTTTTTAATTGTTAAGTAACCCATTACAAACCAACAAGAGAGGGAACATACAATGAACCAGAAACAAACTATGTCAATGTATGTGTGTAATGCATGCGTTGCATATGAAGTATAAAAAAAAAGAAGTATGAAGTATCTATGCGTGTCTGTATGCATCGCTAGAATTCTCCTAGTTACTTGGGTTAGGTACGATGTAAAAGCAAGAAATGTGTTCCACGCTTTGTTAATTAATGATAACGGTATGACCGTATGCATCACTTTCTAAACATAACTGTTTTCTTTTATTAAAGATGTCCTATTCTTTTTTTTAGAAACACTTTTTTTATTCAAAATGTCTTCCCTTCACATCCTCAATTTCAACATCTAATAAATGTTTTCATTTTGGGTTATTTTATGAATTCAGTTAGGCCACTTGTCTTTGGCCTTTTCCTTTTAATTGCATGCTGTTGCGAGTGTGACATTTGATAAATGTTTTTCTTGATATTTTATTTAGGTTTTTATATTATTATTTTTTTATCAATATATATCATTTTCTTTTCCATTTTTTCATTTTAATTGTGTATAACTTAGAGAGTACATAATCTCTCGCAAACTGTATTCACTTCTCACAGTCCCCACACCAAAAATGCCATCCCACACCTTTTTGTGAAAAAAATCAATGTTAATATATGATTGAAAACTGATATTGAAGCTAATAGTTCTTGAAATATTGATGGGAGTAACGTTAAAAGAACTTAAAAGATGATGTTTTCATTGAGATAAGTTTCTAATATTGCATCAACGAGTTAACCATATTGGGATACTAGAATCACAAAAAGTAGTTCAAAAAATAGTCCATTTGCAAATTAAATTTTCTTCAAATAAACTTAAAAGTAGTCTTGAATTTCTTTTTTGGTACAAATGTTAAAAAGAATTTTTTTTTTGACTAAAAGCTTTCATAGTCTCGAAATTCTTCCTTTTTAGGGTTAACTGATTGTGTTAGTCGAAGACTTATTGATTTGAAGCGTTCTCTCTCTCTGCCTAAAACTGAAGTTTCTTAGAGCATCTCCAATGTATTACTCCATAATTTACTCCAAAATAGTGCAACTTGGAGTAGGGTTTTATTCCAATGTATTATTCTATTTTTTTTACTCCAAAAATAATATTTTTTAAAGTGCAACACCTTATACTTTTAAAATTTTACAAATTAACCCCAACTATTTTATGTTTACAAAACTTTTTTAAAATATAATCTATTTGAATTAAACTTTTATTATTAAAAATACAGAAATCATAAACGTAAAACAAAAGTCAATATATAAGTTGGTTCAATAATGAGCATTATAATATTTTTGCCACAAATGATCAACTAATGTATTTTGTAATGAAAAATGAACTTCTCTATCTTTGATATTTCTAAATCGAGTAAGAAAATTTTGAAATCGACATTTTCATCTTCTGCAATTTTGATATATGGAGGTTGAGCTTCTCTTCCAAGTTTAATTGGTGCATCGAGTTCACGCTCATATGGAGATTCAAAAACAAAATCATGCACGGAAAGAAGAAAACAAAGTTGTATTTTGTGATTTGAATTGCATACAAGATCCAAATGTATGTGTGTATATTCAAGCTCAGCAAGTGCAAATAATATCGAAGAGAAATGCTGAGTCACACGATCAACAACCTCTTTCTCAGTCTTCTCCGTTTGGGCAATATTTTACCGGTCTTAGTGCATCCGGAAACGATTTACTGGATTATTAAATCATTTGTTTTATGTTATCTTTATTTTATATTATTTATGTTTTTATTAAATGTTATGCATTTTTATCTAAAATGGACTATCTTTTTTTATGTTATTGTATTATTTTTAATATAAAATATTATTTAAGTAAGAAATAAAAACATTAAAGATTTAAATGACTATTTCATAAATATAGAAAGTTCAACTCCAAAATGGAGTAACCCTAGCTATTATTCCATTTTGGAGTTGAAAATAGAGTGGGATTGGAGAAGATTTTACTTCAACATGATGTTTGGAATAGAAAATGAGATAGGGTTGGAGATGCCCTTACACAATTGACAATCCATACAAGGGGCCTGCGTTTTAACCACGTTATCGAATTCACCATAACATATTAAAAATACCTAGATTCATCCCACCTTTGAGGCTGGCAGCTTTGATTTCAGATTTCTTTTCACGAGCTTACATTCTCTAATTCTGTAAGCATGTTTTCTTCAGATAACTCTGTAAGCATGTTCTCGCAAAATAATGGCAAAATATTGTAATAGTCCATTTTCTTTATTTATTTTAACTCTATCTATGTAGTGTTTAGTCGGGTCTTTTTCTATAAGGAAAAGAGATATAACGATATTCCGTGATAAATCTTCAAATGTAAAAGTATTTTATTTTATATGACTTCTGTATTTTTCGGTTAATTATAAAATTTAAGTTCATATTAAAATTATTAATTATTATATTAAAATGGTATCGTGATGGATCGGTTTCGATTAAAATTATTAGAATTCGGGTCTATTAATAACCCTCGGTCTTTACCTAATATCAAAGTATATATATTATGAAGAGTTTTATATAATATATATAACACACATGTTTGGTAATTATTAAATATTGTTTCTTGGTTGTGTCTCTCGGTTGTACCTTTTGATTGTGTCTCTTAGTCAATATATAAAGAGACGCTAAATTTTGATCAATGCTTTGAAAGTGCAGTTATATTTTTTTGCAAGTTTTATATAAATGTGTCAAAACGCGGATATTGTTTAAGCCAATCAAAAAGATAAGTTTTTCGTTTATTACAGTTCATTTGATTTTACTCAAAGAAAAGATCATACTATATTTCTAGTAACCATTATTGTTGATGAGTTTCACAAAGTTTCGATATGGAATATTTACACTTCATATATAAAGATCTTACATATATCTAATGCTTATAGAGATTTCTTACATAAATTGTTTCCTAAAATCTCGACGACTTATAATATTTTAAATCTTGTTAGGTCAATAAAATCTTGTTAACCATAATTTATATTATATTATTTTAAAAAAATATTAATAAGGAAAAAAATATCAAAAAAAGGAAAAATATGTTAAGTGGTTTTATGTTTTAAAACGTCTAAATTATCTTTAGAGAATTACACGATTTTTTTCTTTGTAAGTTTTATATAAATGTGTCAAATATTTGTAAGTTCATGTTTTTATATATTATTAAACTTTAATTAAAAATGCGGGAAAGCATTTGGAGTCCAACGTTTTAGAGAGTTGTTCATGTTTTTCATATGGTGACAATATTCTCCTCGTTGAATTAAAAAACTTGGCCGAATTACCGGTTTTACGGCTAGAAAAACGCTAATGAAGGTAACCTACCGCGATTTTGGCTACTCGGCACAATAACTATGTAAAGATTTAAATGGTTGATTTAAAATAACTAAACACTATTACTCGGTTTAATTACCAAAGAGTAATAAAAAAAATTGTTTAAACCCAATCAAAAAGATAAGCTTTGAGTTTACTATGACCCATTTGATTTTATTCAAGCAAAGGAGCATGCTATATTCTATAGTAATCATTCTTGTTTATGAGTCTCACAAATTTTCGATGTGGAACATTTACACTTCATATATATAAAAATCTCAAATATATTTAATGCTTATAGAGATTTCCTTTGTTTCCTAAAATCTCGAGAGTATATAATATTCTAAATCTTGTAGATCAATAAGATCTTGTTACCCAAGATTTATATTATATTATTTAGATTTAAAAATATTAAAAAGAAACAAATAGCAAGAAAATAGAGAAATATGTTAGATAGTTTAGTGTTTTAAAACGTCCAAATTACCTTTAATGAATGACACAATTTTTTTTATTTGTAAATTTCATATTCATGTGTCAAAGATTTGTAAGTTCATGATTTTATATATTATTAAAATTTAATTCAAAATGCGGGAAATCATTTGAAGATCAACATTTTAGAGAGTTTTTCATGTTTTCACATGGTGACTATATTCTCTTCTTTGAACACAAAAACTTGGCAAAATTACCGATTTTACAGCTAGAAAGACGCTAATGGAGGTAACCTACCGCGATTTTGGCTTCTCGGCACAGTAAAATTGTAAAAATTTTAAACGGTCGATTTAACAAACTAAACATTATACACGGATTAATTACCAAAGAGTAAAACAAAATTGTTTAAACCCAATAAAAAAGATAGGCTCTGCATTTATTATGGCTTATGTGATTTTATTCAAGAAAAAGAGCATAATATATTTATAGTAATCATTCTTGTTGATGAGTTTCACAAAATTTCGATGTGGGACATCTACACTTCATATATATAAAGAGCTCAAATATATTTAATGCTTATAGAGATTCCTGCATAATTTGTTTCTTAAAATCTTGAGAATATATAATATTCTAAGTCGTGTTAGATCAATAAAATCTTGTTACCCACAATTTATATATATTTTTAAAATATTGAAAAAGAAACAAATAGCAAGAAAATAGAGAAATATGTTAGGTAGTGTAGTATTTTAAAACGTCCAAATCACCTTTAATGAATGACACCATTTTTTCTTTGTAAGTTTCATATAAATGTGTCAAGTATTTATAAGTTTATGTTTTCATATATTACTAAAATTTAATTCAAAATGCGGGAAAACATTTGAAATTCGACGTTTTAGATAATTGTTCATGTTTTTCACATGGTGACTATATTCTCTTCTTTAAACTCAAAACCTTGGCCGTTTACCGGATTTGCAGCCCAAAAAACGTTAAAAGAGGTCACCCACCACGATTTTGGCTACTCGACACAATAAATCAGTAATGAATTAAACGGTTGATTCAACATAACTAAACACTATTACTCGACTAATTATCAAATAATAATAAAACTTTTGTTGTTTAAGCTCAATCAAAAAGATAAGCTTTGGGTTTACTGTAGTCCATTTGATTTTACTCAAACAAAAGATGATGCTATATTTATAGTAATCATGCTTGTTAATAAGTTTCATAAAATTTCGATGTAGAACATTTAGACTTGATGCAGATAAAGATCCCAAATATATTTAATGCTCATTTCCTAAAATTTTGAGAAATATTAGTAAGAAAACAAATAGCAAAAATAGGAAAGTATATATTAGATTATTTAATGTTTTTCGCAGATCGGATTAGAATTAGGAAAACGCGATTTAATGTCAAACCAATAAAAATATTTAAGTAAAAACGGTGTGGAAAGTCCTAATTGCTCTTAATGAAAGAGAAGGAAATGTTAAACCGGTAGAGACAGTTAGAGTAAAATTTCCGAAATGTAACATGTTTTAATAATATAGATCCATATAAAGTTAAAAATATGGAAACCCACAAATAATATCTATCACATAAAAACAATGGTTTTTTAACACAAAAAAAAATCATACATAAAAACAATTGTTTTTCAAAAAAAAAAAACCTAAAAAACAATTTTATATTACATCAAAGAACAAGCAAAAGATAAACTCAAAGGTTTCTTTTACCGTTTAAACTATTATTTTAGATACACCATATCTAAACAAAGATTAACATTATTCTTTTATAATTCCTTGTACAATGGTCAAATCAGAGCACACTAACTAAGCCGCCACTGCATCACAGAGACAAAACACAAAACCAAATTTAAATCTACATTTCTTGACAATAGTGTTGACATGAAGGGAATAAGTAAGAGGACCATCATGCTATTAAGGAGATAACTGTGGAGATCAAGGGCAAAAGTAAGGTGATCAGGTTGATATAAAACCTAGCTTGACTTGCAAGATAAGGGATAATATATTATGGCCGGAATGATATTTAAATCCTGCCAAGAGAAGTGGAAAATGTCGACATAAGGGAGAGAGCTGTTGGTGGAGAGGTCACGGGTCTATTAAGGAAGAGAGGAGCAAAGAGACCGTTGGGAGCTGTCGCTGTAAGACCCCGACCCGGCCTCTCAGTACGCGGTCGATGCCTCACGTCGCTCGGTCCATACCCTGACCGAACCTCTAAAAATTTCGCCCTTTATTTAAAACATCGCCCATAGGCGAGGGCTAACTCAGATCCTAGCTCAAGACTACCTTAGTCATTTCCTAGCTTAGATCATTTCAACTTATGCACAGCGGAATAATATCTACATAACCATTGGTCTAAAACCAATCTAACACTTGTCTGGTCACATCACCTCAGCTAATGGCCAGTATACTCAACTACCAGCTAGCTCCAAGGTCGATGCTGAACCCAAACCAAGTCATACAAAATCCGAGGTTCCATTCACCTAACCATTCTATCTAGATCTATGAAACATTGATAGATCATACCTTTGCCACATCCACGGAGCTTGTTAGCTCATTGTCCCAGCTGACTTAGCTGTTTAGCTAGCTCATCCAGCTAGCTGAGCTGAACCACTTCACTTGAGGTTCCATCTACTCTCCTCTAGCTGATAAAGCTGCGAGGTACCGTTGCCTAGCTCCCCGTCCACTCGTCTAACTCTCCATATACCTGCATAAACTCTTCCCTTTGGTACTTAGTCATTCAGCCAACCATCCCCACAGACTAAGTACCTTCGGGAAGTCTTCAGCTGCAAAAACGACCTCAAGCAAACATGCTCCAAAAATTAATTAAAATTCATGACAAATACTGATAATTCCCCACTAAGAGGAATCCACAATCAGATTGATCAGAACCGGCCTAATTCACATAGAATTCGGTCAAATTCCACTAAACCGACCATAACTGACCATCATCAAACCGGCCTGATAAATCCAATCAAATCACATGATAAATCATGATAAATCCTCACTAAGAGGAATCCATGGTCGGATCCCATCAATTCCATCCAGAACTATGAGATCCGGACCTAGCTGCCCAACCAAGGCCATGGAGAGTTCCACTGAACCGGCCATGGTTTAGTACCACCACGTCTCAGGTGTGTGCTCCCCTGTAACCAAGTCCTTTCATGGACTAACAAAGCCCATCAGTTCCTAAGTCATTCAACCAACCACCCCACATGACTCAGAACTGATGAGTCTTCACACTTCCTAACCGGCCATGGAACCATGTCCCACTGAACCTGATTAGTGTTGCTCTTACCACCGGTGCATCCTTTGATCAATCAGATCAGACACCTTGATCCACCATCTAGGGATCAGGTCGTCCATCCTTACCCATGATCAGATCACACACGGCCTTCCTTGTATAAACACACTAGCACAATACTTGTTGTCCACACCAACAAGTACTAGCCTTACTCCTCTCCTTTGCTTGCTGTTGGATCCAAACGAATTGGAACTTGCACTCCACATGTTTCCTCTTATACTAGGACCCCCATGTGTCTCATCAATGGGTCGGATCCATGGTTCACACCATGATCAAACCCAACATCAAACCATGAACCATCATGGATCACTATCCAATGAACAGCATCTAACTATCACCCCACATGGATGAAGTAGATCAACAATGATCCGCCCCTCCTCTCAGGGTCCTGGATCCTTAGTTTACATCACAATATATGGTTTCAAGGGGCGTGCCTTACCTTGGCTTAACAGCACCACAAGAGACATAAACATAAACAGGAAAGTAAGTATCAAATTTGTTACCTTATACTTGATCTTATTAGATCATGTGCCTCCTCTTATTAGGTTCGGCCATGCTCCTCCAGAGCATGCCTCCATAAAGCCTTTATCACATACTTACAGTAATGATAAGATCCATTCAATGGTCGTGCCTCTCTTCCATACCATGGAACTCCCATGGAACCAGTTTCTGCACTGCATCCACCTTCAGTGTCTAAGAAACTGCCTTTCTACACTTATCTGCCTTCAAGGCTGTCTCAGCCCTTAGAAGTTAGATCCGGCCTCCTATCTTCTCTCTAGGATATTTGCGTGTCTTCTATGGATGTAGAGGAAGCCCAGGGCGTGGCAAACAGCAATCAAAACATACCAGAAGGTCGTTCATAACCCTCCCCATGATTGCCCACCAAAACTGCCTCTTTGCTGCCTTTGATTGCATCTCTGTCTTGGATTGTTGAATCCGACCATCTCCATGTTTTTCTCTGATTTTCTTTGTGTTTCAGGGTGGAAAATGAATGACTGGCGTGCCTGTAAAGGCACGGACCTGCCCTCTTTTTATAGAAGAAGGAATGGTTACTTCTAACCATTGCATCCCTTCGGTTTTATTTCTGGCCATTGATTTCATCAATGGTCCAGGTCACACCCATTCGCCTATGGCAGTTATCTGGACGTCCTGGGCTTGTACAACCACTCCTGGACATGTCCAATACAAGCCCAAACCGAATGCCAAGCCACTGGCCCAACCCCGAGAGCCCACCGGCCCATCGGCACATATGGGTTGCCCGCATGGCCCGGCCACTGTCTGGACCCGGCCCAACTGTCCGAGATCCGAACACTCAGTTAAACTGAGTTGAGCTGATCCAGCTGACCCAGCTGAGTGAGCTAGTCCATCCAGCTCAGGGAGCTGACACACTCTACTTGAGCTCCAAGTGAGCTCCGTCCAGCTGGTCGAGCTTCTTGCTCGCATCCCCCAGCTGTGAATCACTTTGTACAGCTTGATATCTTTATCTTATTCAATCCCTCTAAGTCCCTTGGTATATTTCCAGACCTAGACTTAGTTCTCCCATGATCCATTCTGATCATGCACCACATCACAGCTTCACCTAGCTGATCGAGTTTCACCCAGACCTCGTCCAGCTATAGAAACACTCGACCAACTCCTTTAAGCTTGTCTCCATCCTATTTTGGTTAAGTCTCAGCTGTATGATTCCCTTAACCACCTTTTTGGATCATGACACGCTTGTCTTTAGATCATATGACCTGTCTGGTGCGTCTCCACGCACAATGGTCCATCCGGACGATCCTACCCAGGATCGGGGACATGACAAGTCTCCCCCACTTGATAAGGATTCGTCCTCGAATCCAGTGGTTCTGACATCTTGTCTCGTTGACAAAATGTTCCAACCGATCTCTTTGCATCCGGAACATGGAGCATGCTCGATTGGTTCTTTCTAACCAATTTGTGGCATCTCTTCCTTGTTCCTTCTCACTGATCACATTTTTGATCAGCATATCAACATGTCTCCCCCACTTGGACGGAACACTCTTGAATCCGAACCAAGTTGTCCTTTACAAACACCAAGGGTTCATGATCCCAGCCACATCGTACTGGATCATCCCTTAACCGACCACAGCCTATACCGGCTTGGCCATATTGTGATCTTAGTCCATACTAGACTAAACCACCTTAACTTGACACCTGTCCATCACCGGACACTGTCATAATTGATCAGGTCCTTTTAGGACGTGATCATATCCCTGCCCTGGTCAACTCAGGAACTCAACCGTGTATCCCGACCATAGGTCCATCTCCGAATAGGTCATTCCCTGATCCTTGTCCCTTACCGGACTTGATCATATTGCGGTTCTGGTCCACTCCAGAACTCAACTGTCTTACCCCAACCATAGGTCAATCTCCGACTTGGTTGTACTGCGACCCTCATCCATCACTGGACTTGATCGACTATATCCCAACCCTAGGTCAATCTCAGACTTGGTTGTAATGCGACCCAGGTCCCTTGCCGGACGGGGTCGACTTCAGCTCGGCCATCTCGGCAGGAGCTATACACAAGGAACTTTTGGATCTTTGGGGCCGTCCCTGGTCCAGATCTACTATGAACGGGTCAGCCCTACCAGGGGGAATGCCCTGTAGCACCCGAAACACATCATGGACTCTCGAACCAGCGGAATCCCATCCGGGTCATCACCCCCTACGACCTCCTTAGTGGCGTTTGTGGCCAAATAAGCTTCACAACCCTTCCTCAGCATCCAATCCACATGGATTGCTGACACCACTAAGCATCCAGAGATCGGACGTATACCTTGGAACCTGATCGGGAATTCACACCAACTCTCGAACTGCACGCGCCCCCGGTGTAAGTCCAGAGTGGCCCGATACTTTCCAAGCCAGTCCATACCTAATATCACCTCGTGATTCTTTAGGCGGACAACAACTAGATCCACAGGAATTACCCTGTCCAGGATCAATACTCATATCCGCAGGCATTACCCTGACTGTGATCAATACTCAGATCCGCAGGCATTACCCTGACTGTGATCAATACTCAGATCCGCAGGCATTACCCTGACTGTGATCAATACAGGGATGTCTTCACCAAACCTAGTGAACTCATTCTCTGCCCACCTGCCGCGTTCACTATGCAAGGACAACCCACCGTTCCCATCTGGAACAACCCTTAGACCAACATGAACACTGCATATGCTCACTTGTTTTGAACGGCCACCAAGGAATATCACTAACCCCTACAAGAGTGCTGCACGTTTCTTTCAACCTAAGCTACTCTCTGGTCCATGTTACTTCCCTGGTCCAGGTCGTCAATACAAAGATCTTGCATTGCGTCCATCATCCAATCCGTCTATTACTTCCAAATAACTAGATAACTAACCTTTCTGTTTCCAGGGTCTTGTCCTTGGAGAGTGCATCTTGGCTAAGCCAGCTCATCTTGGAACTTCCCCGTTCACAAGCATGAAACCCAACCTAACTTCAACTCCCACTTGGCTCACCACAGCTAAGGTTCCAAGTCATCTCAGTTTTCAGAAATAATTTCGGTTTGGAACACAACATCTTTGAGCACTGTCCTTAACAGGATCAAGCATGCTCTGATACCAACTTGTAAGACCCCGACCCGGCCTCTCAGTACGCGGTCGATGCCTCACGTCGCTCGGTCCATACCCTGACCGAACCTCTAAAAATTTCGCCATTTATTTAAAACATCGCCCATAGGCGAGGGCTAACTCAGATCCTAGCTCAAGACTACCTTAGTCATTTCCTAGCTTAGATTATTTCAACTTATGCACAGCGGAATAATATCTACATAACCATTGGTCTAAAACCAATCTAACACTTGTCTGGTCACATCACCTCAGCTAATGGTCAGTATACTCAACTACCAGCTAGCTCCAAGGTCGATGCTGAACCCAAACCAAGTCATACAAAATCCGAGGTTCCATTCACCTAACCATTCTATCTAGATCTATGAAACATTGATAGATCATACCTTTGCCACATCCACGGAGCTTGTTAGCTCATTGTCCCAGCTGACTTAGCTGTTTAGCTAGCTCATCCAGCTAGCTGAGCTGAACCACTTCACTTGAGGTTCCATCTACTCTCCTCTAGCTGATAAAGCTGCGAGGTACCGTTGCCTAGCTCCCCGTCCACTCGTCTAACTCTCCATATACCTGCATAAACTCTTCCCTTTGGTACTTAGTCATTCAGCCAACCATCCCCACAGACTAAGTACCTTCGGGAAGTCTTCAGCTGCAAAAACGACCTCAAGCAAACATGCTCCAAAAATTAATTAAAATTCATGACAAATACTGATAATTCCCCACTAAGAGGAATCCACAATCAGATTGATCAGAACCGGCCTAATTCACATAGAATTCGGTCAAATTCCACTAAACCGGCCATAACTGACCATCATCAAACCGGCCTGATAAATCCAATCAAATCACATGATAAATCATGATAAATCCTCACTAAGAGGAATCCATGGTCGGATCCCATCAATTCCATCCAGAACTATGAGATCCGGACCTAGCTGCCCAACCAAGGCCATGGAGAGTTCCACTGAACCGGCCATGGTTTAGTACCACCACGTCTCAGGTGTGTGCTCCCCTGTAACCAAGTCCTTTCATGGACTAACAAAGCCCATCAGTTCCTAAGTCAATCAACCAACCACCCTACATGACTCAGAACTGATGAGTCTTCACACTTCCTAACCGGCCATGGAACCATGTCCCACTGAACCTGATTAGTGTTGCTCTTACCACCGGTGCATCCTTTGATCAATCAGATCAGACACCTTGATCCACCATCTAGGGATCAGGTCGTCCATCCTTACCCATGATCAGATCACACACGGCCTTCCTTGTATAAACACACTAGCACAATACTTGTTGTCCACACCAACAAGTACTAGCCTTACTCCTCTCCTTTGCTTGCTGTTGGATCCAAACGAATTGGAACTTGCACTCCACATGTTTCCTCTTATACTAGGACCCCCATGTGTCTCATCAATGGGTCGGATCCATGGTTCACACCATGATCAAACCCAACATCAAACCATGAACCATCATGGATCACTATCCAATGAACAACATCTAACTATCACCCCACATGGATGAAGTAGATCAACAATGATCCGCCCCTCCTCTCAGGGTCCTGGATCCTTAGTTTACATCACAATATATGGTTTCAAGGGGCGTGCCTTACCTTGGCTTAACAGCACCACAAGAGACATAAACATAAACAGGAAAGTAAGTATCAAATTTGTTACCTTATACTTGATCTTATTAGATCATGTGCCTCCTCTTATTAGGTTCGGCCATGCTCCTCCAGAGCATGCCTCCATAAAGCCTTTATCACATACTTACAGTAATGATAAGATCCATTCAATGGTCGTGCCTCTCTTCCATACCATAGAACTCCCATGGAACTCCCATGGAACCAGTTTCTGCACTGCATCCACCTTTGAGGCTGTGTTGGCCTTTGGGAGTGGAGTCTGGCCTTCTCCCTTCTCCTCTGACCATTTGCGTGTGTTCCCAGGACACAGATGAAGCCTTAGATGTGTTCATCCATGATCAAACACCACCCAAAGGTCGTGCATCACTTCCCCCTTCAGTGTCTAAGAAACTGCCTTTCTACACTTATCTGCCTTCAAGGCTGTCTCAGCCCTTAGAAGTTAGATCCGGCCTCCTATCTTCTCTCTAGGATATTTGCGTGTCTTCTATGGATGTAGAGGAAGCCCAGGGCGTGGCAAACAGCAATCAAAACATGCCAGAAGGTCGTTCATAACCCTCCCCATGATTGCCCACCAAAACTGCCTCTTTGCTGCCTTTGATTGCATCTCTGTCTTGGATTGTTGAATCCGACCATCTCCATGTTTTTCTCTGATTTTCTTTATGTTTCAGGGTAGAAAATGAATGACTGGCGTGCCTGTAAAGGCACGGACCTGCCCTCTTTTTATAGAAGAAGGAATGGTTACTTCTAACCATTGCATCCCTTCGGTTTTATTTCTGGCCATTGATTTCATCAATGGTCCAGGTCACACCCATTCGCCTATGGCAGTTATCTGGACGTCCTGGGCTTATACAACCACTCCTGGACATGTCCAATACAAGCCCAAACCGAATGCCAAGCCACTGGCCCAACCCCGAGAGCCCACCGGCCCATCGGCACATATGGGTTGCCCGCATGGCCCGGCCACTGTCTGGACCCGGCCCAACTGTCCGAGACCCGAACACTCAGTCAAACTGAGTTGAGCTGATCCAGCTGACCCAGCTGAGTGAGCTAGTCCATCCAGCTCAGGGAGCTGACACACTCTACTTGAGCTCCAAGTGAGCTCCGTCCAGCTGGTCGAGCTTCTTGCTCGCATCCCCCAGCTGTGAATCACTTTGTACAGCTTGATATCTTTATCTTATTCAATCCCTCTAAGTCCCTTGGTATATTTCCAGACCTAGACTTAGTTCTCCCATGATCCATTCTGATCATGCACCACATCACAGCTTTACCTAGCTGATCGAGTTTCACCCAGACCTCGTCCAGCTATAGAAACACTCGACCAACTCCTTTAAGCTTGTCTCCATCCTATTTTGGTTAAGTCTCAGCTGTATGATTCCCTTAACCACCTTTTTGGATCATGACACACTTGTCTTTAGATCATATGACCTGTCTGGTGCGTCTCCACGCACAATGGTCCATCCGGACGATCCTACCCAGGATCGGGGACATGACAGTCGCTTTCTACAAAGCTGGACGAGCCTGCCGACCATCTGCCCCTCCCTTTGTTTATTATTTCTCTTGTACTATCTCCCATTTCTTTATTGTATCTTCTCTGTCTGCTTATGATCTGGTTTCTCTTTAAATAGATTGTAATAGGTTCTGAATTCATTAAGGAAAAACAAGAGTTCCTTATTCTCTCTTTCTCTCTTTCTCATCCGCGAACCCTAGCTCTCTCTCTCTTGAATTCTCAAAATGATTCTCATCTAAATCTCTTAAGTCTTACAGTCTTTCATGGTATCAGAGCATCAAAGCTCTTGAGACCTAATTCTTCCAGTATAATCTCTTGTGTTTCCGCAAATTCTCTGATCTTTTCTTTTCTATTTTTGGCAAAGTTCTTTGTGTTCTTTAGCTGTTCTTATTTTCCAGCTTCAAAATTTGCCAAAAATGGAAACTCATACCAAGATGGTTGTCATTCCCGTGACACTGAATGGACCGAACTATTTGTTATGGTCAAGGCTTGTCAAGACAGCACTAGGAGGCAGAGGTCTTTGGGAGTGTGTTGTGGAGGGCAAGGTAGCAAAATAAACCAACCTACGAGAGGATGGTAAAGAAGATGTGGTCACGGCTAAAGAAGATGGAAAGATAGAAGGTCAAGCGGATCTTATGGTTCTCTCCATCATTCAGAATAGCCTTGCACCACATATTTTGGAGGCATACTCCTATTGTGAAACCTCAAAGGAGCTGTGGGACACACTTCATAAGGTTTATGGAAATGTCTCAAACATCAGCCGTGTGTTTGAGGTCAAGAGGGCTATCAACACTCTCACACAAGAGGATACAGATTTTTCCAAACATTTTGGGAAATTTAGATCCTTGTGGGCTGAGCTGGAGATGTTGAGGCCATCAAGTGTTGACCCTGAGGTGCTGAATGAGAGAAAAGAACAAGATAAAGTGTTTGCACTTCTGTTTACTCTCAATCCAGTGTATGGTGGGTTAATCAAACACATTCTGAGGAGTGACAAGCTCCCAGACCTTGAGGAGCTATGCGCTCAGATACAAAAGGATCAAGGCTTAGTGGAGCTCTTTGGAGGTAAAGGAGACCTCATACTCGCAAACAAAGCTGATGGAGCAGATGATCATGTTGAAGGCGCTGCAAACAAAGGCTACTACAAACCAAGTGACAAGAAGGTGTGGGAGTGTGATCACTGTAAGAAGAAAGGGCATAGAAGAGACAATTGCTGGATTCTTCATCCAACACCTCAAACCACAGATGTTTAGAACTGATACAAGAGCTAACTTCTCTGGTGATGGAAGAGAGTCATCTAATTCAATGCGCACTAGGAATGCTGGTGATGGGAATGCACTTACCTACAGTGGTGGTACTGCCATGAGAGTGACACAAGATGAGACTATCAAGAAGTCTGACCTTCATGCACTCATCAAAGCCCTAAAGGAGTCTGGTAACACACTTGGTTCCTCTTTAAATGCATCATATAAAGTGTCTAGTGCACCTAGTGCTCTTACCACAAATCTGAATGTTTTTGATAAGATTAAACCATTGGTAATAGACTCAGGAGCCTCTCACCACATGATTAGTGACGCCAAGATGATTAAAAATATTAAACCTATCTTAGGGAATGTTAAAATTGCTAATGGTGATAGAATTCTCATTATGGGTGAAGGAACTATTAAACTGTTTGATAGAGAAACCAAAGCTTTTTATATGCCTACATTTGCTTCAAACTTATTATCAGTTAAAAGAGTGACCACTGATTTAAATTGCAATGTGATATTCAGTCCTAATGAAGTTATGTTTCAGGATATTGAGACTCTTAAAGTTGATTGGCAAAGGTGTTACAAAGGAGAACTTGTACCTGCTTGAAGATATCAAGACCATTTCAAATTCTGCTTTTAGTTCAATTCCTGTTTTAGATAATGATGTATTATGACATGCTAGGCTAGGCCATCCTCATTCTCGTGCACTGAACATCTTATTACCTCATGTTTCTTTTAAAAATGATGGCTGTGAAGCATGCATCCTTGGCAAACATTGCAAAACTGTCTTCCCTAAGTCTTCTACTATCTATGAAAACTGCTTTGATCTTATACACTCTGATGTCTGGACTGCACCATGCATATCTAGGGAGAATCACAAGTATTTGTCACATTTATTGATCAAAAATCGAAATATACTTGGCTGACTATGATTCAAACTAAAGATAGAGTGCTTGATGCTTTTATGAATTTCCAGAACTACATAACTAATCATTTCAATGTTAAGATCAAAGTATTCAGGTCAGACAATGGGGGAGAATATACAAGTAATGCATTCAAAAACCACCTTGCTAAGCATGGGATCATTCATCAAACTAGTTGTCCATATACTCCACAACAAAATGGAGTGGCTGAGAGGAAGAACATGCACCTAATGGAGGTGGCTAGGTCAATGATGTTCTATACCAACATGCCTAAACGCTTCTGGAGTGATGCAGTCATGACTGCTTGCTATCTCATCAACCGGACTCCAACTAGAGTTCTTGAGGACTCTACACCATATGAGGTACTGAACAAAAGAAAACCATCTATAGATTACTTGCGTGTCTTTGGGTGTGTGTGTTTTGTGTTACAGCCAGGTGAGCATAGAAACAAGTTGGAGGCAAGAAGTGTCAAGGCAGTGTTCATAGGCTACTCCACCACTCAAAAGGGGTACAAATACTATGTATTGACATAAAGAGAGAAATGTAGATAAGAGAAGTAAGCAAGATGGGCGAGTATGGGAGAACAAGAATCAGTTTGGTCCGTACAAGCCTTGGGAACCAAGCTATTCCGTACAACCTTGAGCTCCAAGTTATGCAGACTAACCTAGCATGAAGTGGAAGCCAAGGAACTGATTCAAATCGACCAGATAGCTGTTGAATGGTCAAGGGAGCCGTTGGGAGTTCCAGAAGCAAGTGGACATATTTAAAATGGTATAAGTCACATGTTCACTTAAGGAAAGAGCTGTTGGGCGACCTGTCACTATCAACCTCGACCAGATGCATTTTAAACTCATATTCTCTTTGTCTTGACTTGTTTGTAACTTGCCTATAAGTATTGTATCCTGTGGAACTAATTAAATCAAGGAAATAAAATCCTTCTCTTTACTCTTTGCAAACTCTCTCATCTCTCTCTCTCTCTTGTTCCACGGATTCCCCATCACTCACACTCTGTTCTTACTCTGTTTTACTCTGTTCTTCATTTTCTTTCATGGTATCAGAGCTTTAAGCTCTTGAGAACCTCAATCACTTCCGCAAACACTCTTTTCTTACCTTTCTCTTCAGATTCATCTTGTTAGTTTCTTAAAATTCTCTTCAGAATTCTTTTATCCAGTGGATAATAAAACTCTGTTCTTGAGTGTTCTTGAGGTTTCATTCTCTGTTCTTAGTTGTGCTTACTCTGTTCTGTCTCTATTTCATTTTCTTGAGAGATTATCTTGATTCTAGACTTAGTTCTCTCAGTTCCAGAGCTTAACTCCCTCAAATCCAGCCTTGAAAAATTTAAATTCTTCTTGGCGCCTACTTGTAAGAGATGGAGCACCACAGAGCAGTTCTCATCCCATGTACACTCAAGGGACCAGGAAACTACATCACTTGGTCTAGGATGACCAGAGCAGCCCTTGGAGGAAGAGGTCTTTGGGAGCATGTTACTTCAAGTTCAGCTCCAAAGCAGATCACCCAAGGAGAAGATGGCAAGGAGATTGTAGTGATAGATGAAAGCAAATGGGTTCAGGAAGATCTCATGGTGCTGTCTATCTTGCATAGCTCTCTTGATGGTCCACTTATGGACACTTACTCACACTGTACAACTCCAAAACAGTTGTGGGATACTCTACAAAGAGTGTATGGTAACACTTCAAACCTTACCAGGATCTATGAAGTGAAGAGAGCCATCAACACTTTGCAGCAAGAAGAAGGAGACTTCACCAAACACCTTGGGAAGTATAGTCAGCTATGGTCTGAGCTGGAGATGTTAAGGCCAAGCTCCAATGACCCTGAGACAATTGAAGCCAGGCGTGAGCAAGACAAGATCTTTGGACTGCTCTTCACACTCAGCCCAAGCTTCAATGATGTGGTCAGACACATTTTAAGAGAAAAGGAGCTTCCAAGCTATGATGAAGTATGTGCTCAGCTACAAAAGGAGATAGGCTCAGATGGACTCTTTGGAGGTGGAAAGGGAGACTTATCCATGGCACATAAGGTTGAGAAGGTGGAGAGTGCTTCAGCTAACAAGGCTCACTTCAAGCCAAGAGGAGGAGGAGACAAGTCAGTAACTTGTGAGCATTGCAAGTACAAAGGCCACTCCAAAACCAACTGCTGGATTCTGCATCCTCATCTCAGGCCAGCCTCAGCAAATAAATACAGCCAGACCAGAGTCCATGAAGCAAGAGCTCAGGAGCATCCAGCACCCAGCTATATGCGCATGGGAAATGATGGTAGAGCCTTGACTTCTACAACCCACACTGGTGGTTCCACCTCCCACGCCTTGTCTCAACCATCTCAGGAGGATACATTCATCAGGAAGTCAGAACTTGAGGCCTTGATCAAGGCTCTCAATGCAAACTCTGGTAACCAAAGTATTAATGCTTTAAATTCTATCCATAATGCATCTCACACTGCTAGGCCATTGATCATTGATTCAGGAGCTTCTCATCATATGATTAGGGATGCTAAACTGATTAGTGATATTAAACCTGCCCTAGGAAGTGTTGTAATTGCAAATGGTGATAGAATTCCAATAGAAGGAGTAGGGAATCTGAATCTGTTTGATAAAGAATCTCAAGCTTTTTACATGCCAGCCTTTGCTTCTAATCTTTTATCTGTGAAAAGAGCAACTAATGATTTAAATTGCAATGTTATTTTTAGTCCTAATGATGTGTGCTTTCAGGATATTAAGACCAGTAAGATGCTGGGCAAAGGTGTAAGCAAGGGAGAGCTGTATTTCCTTGAAGATACCAAGCTTAGATCAGATTCTACTTATGCTTTTAATTCTGCTTCTGTCTTAGCTAATGATGTGTTATGGCATGCTAGATTAGGCCACCCCCATTCTCATGCTTTAAAATTGATGTTCCCTGATCTATCTTTGCAAAATGAAACTTGTGAGGCTTGTATTCTTGGTAAACATCATAAATCAGTATTTCCTTCATCTATGACTATCTATGAGAATTGTTTTGATCTAGTTCACTCTGATGTTTGGACTTCACCTTGTGTTTCTAGAGAAAATCATAAATATTTTGTGACATTCATAGATGAGAAATCAAAATATACTTGGCTCACACTGATTCAAAGCAAAGATAGGGTCCTAGAAGCTTTTATAAACTTCCAAAACTATGTCACTAACCATTTCAATTCCAAGATAAAATTTTTTAGGTCTGATAATGGGGGAGAATACACTAGCCATGCCTTCACACAACACTTAGCAAAACATGGTATCATTCACCAGACCAGCTGCCCATACACACCACAACAAAATGGAGTGGCTGAGAGGAAAAATCGCCATCTTATGGAGGTTGCAAGGAGCATGATGTTCCACACCAATGTCCCAAAGCGGTTTTGGGGAGATGCTGTGGTTTCTGCATGCTATCTTATCAACAGGATTCCTACCAAAGTCCTCAAAGATGTCTCTCCATTTCAGGTATTAAACAAGACTCAGCCTCCCATAAATCATTTGCGTGTGTTTGGGTGTGTGTGCTATGTATTGGTACCAGGTGAACAAAGGAACAAGCTTGATCCCAAGAGTATCAAAGCTATGTTCATAGGATACTCTCACACACAGAAAGGGTACAAGTGTTATGTACCAGATTCAAGAAAAGTAATGGTCTCAAGGGATGTGAAGTTTGTAGAATCAAAGGGGTACTATAGTGAGAAGAGCTGGGAAAGTCTTAGAGATCTCTCACAGGAACCATCAGATAGGGCAAACAACCTGAGAACCATTATGGAGAGTTTAGGCATTACTCAGCCTAGGGGCAGTGAGGCGCCTAGAACCACTACATCACCACCAGTTGCTGTCAACAATGAAGAAGCAGCACCAAGTGTTGAACCAGTCCATCCTGATCCTGAGGGGGGAAATGAGCATGAACCAACACCAGAAACACCAGAAGATGGTTCAGCTTCAGTTCATGATCAAGATGGAGCAGAATCTGATCAGTCTAGTGATGATCAGTGTGATGATGATCAAGGACAGGAAGAGGCAGTAATAGAGGAGCAGATTCAGCCATTAAGAAGAAGTACCAGAGTGAGAAAAGATCCATCTAATTGGGTTAACACCAGAGTATACTTCAACAGCAATGCAGTAGCTCATCCTATCCAGGCAGCCTGCTCCTTTGCTAGTTATCCTCAAGAGCATGTAGCTTTCATCACCAATCTGGATCAAGATTATGTTCCAAAGACTTATGAAGAAGCAATGGAGCATGATGAGTGGAGAGATTCTGTTGGAGATGAAGTTGGAGCCATGATCAAGAATGATACTTGGTATGAGACTGAGCTTCCTAAAGGAAAGAAAGCAGTCACTAGCCGCCTACTCTTTACCATCAAGTACAAGGCAAATGGTCAACCAGAGAGGAAGAAGACAAGACTAGTGGCAAGGGGATACACTCAAGTCTATGGAGAAGACTACCTAGACACATTTGCACCAGTAGCTAAACTCCACACCATAAGGATCCTACTTTCAGTTGCTGTGAACTTGGAATGGGATTTATGGCAGATGGATGTCAAAAATGCCTTTCTTCAAGGAGAGCTAGAAGATGAGGTCTACATGAGACCACCACCTGGTATGGAGGACATGGTCAAGCCTGGAAATGTCCTAAGATTGAAGAAAGCTATCTATGGATTAAAGCAATCACCAAGAGCCTGGTATCACAAGTTAAGTACAACCCTTAATGGAAAAGGGTTTGTTAAATCAGAACCTGATCACACACTCTTCACTCTCACCAGCATGCAAGGGATTGTGGCAGTTCTAATTTATGTAGATGATATCATCATCACAGGAAATGACAAGGAAGGTATCATCTCAACTAAAGTTTTTCTTAAATCTGCTTTTGATATTAAAGATTTGGGTGAGTTAAAGTACTTTCTAGGGATAGAAATATGCCGCTCTAAAGAGGGGCTCTTCCTATCTCAAAGAAAGTACACACTTGATATCTTAAGTGAGGCAGGAAAGCTTAAAGAAAGAACAGCCAAGACACCACTAGAAGAAGGGTACAAGGTCTTGCGTGAGGGGGAGTTTGAAGATGAACCATTTGGAGACTTCAAACTCTATAGGAAAATGGTTGGGAAGCTGATCTATCTTACCATCACAAGACCAGATATTTGCTTTGCAGTGAACCAAGTCAGTCAACATATGCAAGCCCCTAAAGTTCATCATTGGAATATGGTGGAAAGGATTCTAAGATATCTAAGGGAAGCTCCTGGTCAAGGTGTATGGATGGGTTGCAACAAGACCACAGAGATTGTAGGATACTGTGATGCAGATTGGGCAGGTGATAGAGTGGACAGGAGGTCTACAACAGGCTATTGCACCTTCATAGGAGGCAATCTAGTCACTTGGAAAAGCAAGAAGCAGAAGGTTGTATCATGTTCAAGTGCTGAGGCAGAATATAGAGCCATGAGAAAGCTGACCAGTGAGCTTATATGGATCAGAAACTTGCTAAAGGACTTGGGCATTGAGACAACAACACCAATCACAATGCACTGTGATAACCAGGCAGCCATTCACATAGCCTCCAACTCAGTCTTCCATGAGAGAACAAAACACATTGAAGTGGATTGTCACAAGGTGAGACAAGCAGTGGAGCAGAAGATCATTCTACCTTGCTACACTAGAAGTGAAGATCAGCTAGCAGATATCTTCACCAAAGGAGCAAGTACTAAGGTCTGTGAGTCCATCCATCCAAGATTGGGACTCATAGACTTGACCAGATCATGATCCTATTAAGCCATGAAGCATCTACTCTTTTTCCTCTTGTGTGTTTTTGTCCCATTGGGTTTTTCACACAAAAGGTTTTAATGAGGGATGTCTTCATGGGTTCCAAGCTTAACCATACCTTATGGCTAAGCTTGAGGGGGAGTATTGACATAAAGAGAGAAATGTAGATAAGAGAAGTAAGCAAGATGGGCGAGTATGGGAGAACAAGAATCAGTTTGGTCCGTACAAGCCTTGGGAACCAAGCTATTCCGTACAACCTTGAGCTCCAAGTTATGCAGACTAACCTAGCATGAAGTGGAAGCCAAGGAACTGATTCAAATCGACCAGATAGCTGTTGAATGGTCAAGGGAGCCGTTGGGAGTTCCAGAAGCAAGTGGACATATTTAAAATGGTATAAGTCACATGTTCACTTAAGGAAAGAGCTGTTGGGCGACCTGTCACTATCAACCTCGACCAGATGCATTTTAAACTCATATTCTCTTTGTCTTGACTTGTTTGTAACTTGCCTATAAGTATTGTATCCTGTGGAACTAATTAAATCAAGGAAATAAAATCCTTCTCTTTACTCTTTGCAAACTCTCTCATCTCTCTCTCTCTCTTGTTCCACGGATTCCCCATCACTCACACTCTGTTCTTACTCTGTTTTACTCTGTTCTTCATTTTCTTTCACTATGTGCCAGAGACTAGGAGAGTCATGGTGTCATGAGATGTGAAGTTTGTTGAATCCAGAGGCTACTTTGATGAAAATAATTGGGATGAACTCAAGGACCTGTCCAAAGGAGCCTCGGATAGAGCACAAAATCTGAAGCACATCATGGAGAGCCTTGGTATAAACATGGGTCCTAGTACAACACCAGTGCCTGTTGAGGAGCAAAAGGATGCGCAAGTAGTTCATCCTAATCCTGAAGGGGGGAATCAAGAGGGTTCTCATACTGATCAAGAGGGATCAGATGCAAGAGGAGAAGATCAAGAGGGTCAAGAAGGGATTAATACTGGTCAGGAGCAAGAGGTTCATGATCAGGATGAAACTAGTCACATTGAACCATCAGTACATGATCAAGAGGCAGAGTCTGATGGAGAAGAGCTTGTAGAAGAGGTCCAGCCGCTTAGGAGAAGCACAAGGATCAGGCATCACCCATCAAACTGGATCAATACAAGAGTGTACTTCAACAGCCAAGCAGTTGCTCATCCAACTCAAGCAACATGCTCTCTAGCCCAATACCCTATGGATCATCAAGCGTTCATCATTAATCTTGATGAGGCTTACATACTAAGGTCATATGAAGAAGCGATGGCAATCAAGGAATGGAGAGATTCAGTAGGAGATGAGACGCGTGCTATGGAGAGAAATGGAACCTGGTTTGAAACTGAGCTTCCCAAAGGCAAGAAAGCAGTTACAAGCATGATGTTGTTCACAATTAAGTACTTAGCCAATGGGAAACCTGAGAGGAAGAAGACCAGGCTAGTAGCAAGAGGCTACACTCAAGTGTATGGTGAGGATTATCTTGAAACCTTTGCACCAGTGGCAAAGCTTCACACCATAAGGATTGTGCTATCTCTTGCTGTGAATTTGGAATGGGATCTTTGGCAAATGGATGTCAAGAATGCATTTCTACAAGGAGAGCTTGAAGATGAAGTGTACATGCGTCCACCAAAGGGTATGGAAGACATGGTCAAACCAGGCAATGTGTCAAGACTCAAGAAAGCAATCTATGGTCTGAAGCAATCCCCAAGAGCTTGGTACCACAAACTGAGCACCACACTGAATGGGAAAGGGTTTGTGAAATCTGAGGCTGATCATACACTCTTCACCCTCACAAGCAAGCAAGGAATCATTGTCATCTTGATCTATGTTGATGATATTATAATCACTGGTAATGACAAGGATGGGATTGCATCAACCAAGACTTTCCTCAAGGCAACTTTTGATATCAAAGACTTGGGAGAGCTAAAATACTTCTTGGGCATTGAGATGTGTAGATCCAAAGAGGGATTGTTTCTCTCACAAAGGAAGTACACGCTTGACCTATTAAAAGAAGTTGGTGACTTAGGAGGAAGAACAGCCAAGACTCCTCTTGAAGAAGGCTACAAAGTGATGCGTGAGGGGGAGATAGAAGACAAGCCGTATGAAGATGTAAAGCACTATAGGATGATGGTGGGAAAACTCATATATCTCACTATCACAAGACCTGATGTGTGCTTTGCGGTTAACCAAGTGAGCCAGCATATGCAAGCTCCTAAGATGCACCATTGGAACATGGTAGAAAGAATTCTGAGGTACTTAAGAGAAGCACCAGGGCAAGGAGTTTGGATGGGTTGCAACAAGAGCACTGAGATAGTAGGCTGATGCGGATTGGGCTGGAGATAGGGTTGATAGGAGATCAACTACTGGTTATTTCACATTCATTGGAGGCAACTTAGTAACTTGGAAGAGCAAGAAGCAGAAGGTGGTTTCATGTTCAAGTGCTGAGGCAGAGTATAGAGCCATGAGAAAACTCACAAGTGAGCTGATTTGGATCAAAGGGCTGCTGCTTAAAGACTTGGGAGTTGAGACTACATCACCAATCACTATGCATTGTGATAACCAGGCGGCTATACACATTGCTAGCAACTCAGTCTTCCATGAAAGAACCAAACACATAGAAGTGGACTGCCACAAGGTTAGACAAGCCGTGGAACAGAAAGTAATACTGCCTTGCTACACAAGAAGTGAGGACCAGCTAGCTGATATCTTCACAAAGGCAGCAAGCACTAAGGTTTGTGAGTTCATCCATCCGAGATTGAGACTCATAGATCTTTCATGTCACTGATCTCCCCTCCATGGAGTGATCTACTCTTTTTCCTTGGCTAGGTTTTTATACCATTGAGTTTTTCCTAGCTAAGATTTTAATGAGGGATTGCTTCATGGCTTCCAAGCTTGACTTGTTCCACATGGTCAAGCTTGAGGGGGAGTGTTGACATGAGGGGAATAAGTAAGAGGACCATCATGCTATTAAGGAGATAACCGTGGAGATCAAGGGCAAGAGTAAGGTGATCAGGTTGATATAAAACCTAACTTGACTTGCAAGACAAGGGATAAGATATTTTGGCCGGAATGATATTTAAATCCTGCCAAGAGAAGTGGAGAATGCCGACATAAGGCAGAGAGCTGTTGGTGGAGAGGTCACGGGTCTATTAAGAAAGAGAGGAGCAAAGAGACCGTTGGGAGCTGTCGCTTTCTACAAAGCTGGACGAGCCTGCAGACCATCTGCCCCTCCCTTTGTTTATTATTTCTCTTGTACTATCTCTCATTTCTTTATTGTATCTTCTCTGTCTGCTTATGATCTGGTTTCTCTTTAAATAGATTGTAATAGGTTCTGAATTCATTAAGGAAAAACAAGAGTTCCTTATTCTCTCTTTCTCTCTTTCTCATCCGCGAACCCTAGCTCTCTCTCTCTTGAATTCTCAAAATGATTTTCATCTAAATCTCTTAAATCTTACAGTCTTTCAGATAGAACGATCAAGTATGTTAAGTCTTATTTTTCTTTTTTCTTTTAATTGATGGGATATTCACTAGAATTATACCAGTAGAAATATTCTACTAAGAGCACTGTCAATTCAGGCATGGAAAGGGTCCATCATGTCATTGTATTACCGGAAACCCACACTCAGCAAACTATGGACCAACAAGAAAAACACAAAGGTCCCATAGACCGGTCGAAACAGACAACCACAAAGTTCTCTATAAATACTTCTCTCAATATAATTGTTGTTATTTTTTGAATTTGAATTTAGGTGTTTCGCACTATATATTTAAATTTAACGAAAGAGTAACATTATTCTTTTTTGAACAAAAAGAAAGGAACATTATTCTTGTATTATTATTCCTTGTAAAATGGTCAAATCAGAGTACACTAACACAATCGCAAAAACACAAAAGTAAATTTAGTCATAAGCCGAACTGTGAAATCTCTTGACAGTAGAATCATCAAGTATGTCAAGCATAACTGAGTTGGCCGTGCACCTAGGAGTTTTAAACTGGTTCAAGCCACCGCATTTCCCAACGCACCTTTCCGCCACTTTCCCAAACGTGCCACGTTTCACAACTCGTAGCTCGAGCGGTCCGATCGACTTCATACGCCTCGACACAACGTAACCATGGTCCACAAAACCAGCATCCATCTCTCTGCAACAATCTTCAAGAGCTTTATCCTCTGCTTCTCCTCTGATCTCCCAGTAGATTATGTAGCGACCGGGACGAGCTGTAACGTCTGCGTGGCTTGTGAAGTCAACGACTTCGGCTTGGGTGGTTCGGCTCAGAAGCTGAGACGCCTTGTCGACCACTCTCTGAAGATCCTTCTCTGTGTTCTTGTCAATGTTGATGGTTAAGATGAGTTTCCTTCTGTATATGAAACTTAGCTTCGGTGTGCCGTTGTGAAAACCGGTCACTTCAACGACGTCTCCTAATCTGTACCTGTAAAGACCTGAAACAGAGCAAGAAGTAGAAGGCGATGAAACAGAGGCAGTGATGAAACAGAGGACGCGATGAGGCTCAAGAGCTCTTAACTATACCAAATGACTATGGAAAATGAAGTGGAGATTTGCATTTACCTGTGAAAGTGGTAAGAACAAGCTCGTACTCCTGTCCGAGTTTGACTTGAGAGAGAGGCACAGGTTTTTCTTCGACAAAGTCACCGTCACTACACATGTCTTGTTGATTCTGCTGCCGGTAAAGTGGTATAAACTCGAAGTAACTAAAGGTGGGAATCACAGCAAAGCTCACGTCTTCTGGGGGAAGCTGAGGATCAACGTTCACACCAATCCAACTCTCGGTTGACCCATAATCTGCGCTCACCAGAGGCAAACCACCAGCGTAATGCCTCAACTTTGTCAGATACGGCAACATGGAACCCGTCATGATTGAGGAGACATATTTTGCGTTTGGCCATAGCTTCGGAATCAAACCGAACCATCCCATGTTTGATTCCAGCTCTACGCAGACCTCTTCAATACGAGAAGCCAGAGATGGGTTTGGTCTGATCAGAGCCAATACAGCTTTTCTCATCTTGGGGAGAGTGATTCTTGAGCTGAGATTGCCTTCCTTTATGTCAGCACATATGTCTCTCCAGACCTCTTCGAACAAGGAGAAAGCTTGGACAATGGTGTAGGAAAAAGCAGAGGCTACAAACTCTACTTGCCTGGAGAAATGGAGACCAAGCAGGAGATGACAGTACGTGCACTGCCCGAAATCACCTCCGGAGATGACTTCTTGTGGGCTACATGTGAAGGACTTGGTTGTCTCTTGCTTAGTTTTGAACTCTTTGCTTGAATAGTAATGTGTTGTGGCAGTTCCTACGGTCAACCCTCCTGGTGTCTTGAATTCCTTGCCGGCGTATATGAACTCAAGAATCCTCCCTCCTTCCTTGACTGGATAAAACCTGTACAAGAAAGCATAGCAGGAACTGGTGAGCGAATGAAGAACTCTTTAAAGGGTTGGAAGTACAAGAAATGAAAAGAAACCTTGCTCTGTAAGCCGCTGATAATCTGAAAATCTGAAGAGTAGTTTGCGAACTATGGCAAGTAAACGGAACATACTTTTGTCGCCCTTCTGTTGTGCCAGAGCTGTGGAAAAAAAGAGAAGAGACCAAAGACATCACAGACACACAAAACCACAAAGATGCAAACACTCATGTGTATAGAAAATATACCTGAGGGAGAGAACAGTGATGGGTTCCTGTGTGAGTAAAGGAGAGGTCTCTCCATCTGCAATTCTTTGAATGTAAGGATCCAAATCAGCATGGGAAACAATAGGCACCAAGGAAGTAAAGAGAGTTTCCAAGGTGTCATCGTCCATCTCTTCTACATCAACAGTACCAAGCCATTTCCTCAGATACTCCACTCCAGAGTTGAGCTCAAGAATCTGGCGCAGCGTCTGGCTCTGAGCCTTGCAGGCTTTCTCCGAGACATGCTCAAACCAACCAATAACATCAGCATGCCCAGCTTCAGCAGTTTCCATCAAAGATTAGCCAAAGAAGGCACTGCTGGTATATGCAAAAGCAGTAGAGTTCTTAACCCAACATATAGGGAGTACTGGGCATTGACCACTGTGTTTCTGTGTATTGTTGTTCTCACCTTTTTTGGGACTCCTTATTTGTCTTTTTTAATATGAAAACATCTCAGATACCTCCACAACAAACGTCAGGGAGACTGCCGTCCACAAGTTCTATTTCCATTTATAACAGCTATTAAATGCTTTTCTCAGACCAAAGAGTATCACTGTCGCAACATGTGCTCCGGGAACAAACCTTAACCACAGCGTATTTTACATTTTCAACCAGTGTGGTCCCATGATAGCCGCTTGCCTCCAAAAAATTATCAAAGCCCCATCAATCTTGTTAGATCTCTTTCAAACTCCAATTTACTGTAATAATTGAGTGAATATAGCCAAGCATTAGGCAAAGATTAACAATCAAGAGAGGACATAAAACACACCTATCTGAGCAACCTAGCCATATCAATTTTAGACCTTTCTTAAATGTAGCCAAACCTTGAAGTTTCTTTCTTTTGCTTGTATCTGGGTAAGCATGTAGGACCATGGGGTACTAGTTATCACATGTTGCACAAGATATTTTTTTTTGCTTCTGGGGACAGGCTGGCTTCTTCCCTTAGCCTCAAAGGCCCACCACCAACTTTGAATGGATGAAACAATAAAAGTCTCTTTCAATCTCCCTTTTCCGTGTAGGTAACCACCATAAAAGAGCCATCAAGGTTTGCAGGGTCAATGAATATTTCGGCATCTTGATTGGGTAGTTAAATTCCATAAACATCCTATCAAAGATATGTAAAGGAAACGCACGTTAATTTCAATATAAACCATAAAAAAGTGGTCAACACTCAACAACTCATCTCATCACACACCTAGATTCCATACAAAAAACGTGGAAAAAGAGTACATCATGACCAGTATCTGAAACGAACAAAGTTTAGTCATGATTCATGAAAAAAAATTTCGAGAAGTAATTACTAGACCAACCAAGAAGCTGTCATAGACACAGTTTGGTGAACACGGACTTTGAGTTGAATGAATGTCAGACAATTGAGTTGAAAGAAAGTCTTACACACAGTTTCTTAGGATGAGTGAAACACACAGAAAAGTTAAGGCTTGTCCCCTTAAAGATGCATCAATACAACCTGAAGTAGATGGGTAAATGTGAAATGAACGGTAACCACATGTAACAACAACACAATGGCCAGATCCTGAAACTCAAACACTTGAATGAATGTCTTAGACATAGTTTCTTAGGATGAAAACACACAGAGAAGTCAAAGGTTTGTCCCCTTAAAGATGCATCTATACAACGTGCAGTAGATGACTAAATGTGACATGAACAGTAACCAACATGTAAAGTTCCCTCATTGCAGAGTCTCCTCTAATCACTATAACCTGAAAGTCTCTATTCAACCATCACAAACCTAATCACTATCAATATTGTTATCATCCACCAGAATGCGAAGATCATCCGATTGTAAAAGACAAACGAATCAAAAGGGAGCATTGGATGGGTAAGGACTAAGGAGCTTAGAGCAGAACCCGTAGGTCATGGAGAAGGCTGTGAATCAAATCGAAGACATCACTGAATCAAACTCGTCCCTGGAGATCGGTAGTGAGAGGAAATCCGGAATCATCGTACTCGCACGGACGGCGGGTGACGTTTAGGGTCACAGAAGAGAGCTTCGTCCGATTGTTTTGATCGGAGTCTGTCGCAAACTGCCGTAGCGACGGATACCACGGCGGATAGTAAGTTTTGGTTTTAAATCCGGCTGTTGCGGTTGACAGCAACTGGTCCTATGGTCTAGTGGTCAGGACATTGGACTCTGAATCCAGTAACCCGAGTTCAAATCTCGGTAGGACCTTTATTTTTTTGTATTTATGTAAACCGGTTTTGATTTGGCGAACTCTAATCGATCAGTTGATTTTAATTGAATTTCATAGTCTGCTTCGGTTCGGTCAATGTTCGTAGTTTTACCATTTGGTCAGCAAATACTTTTTCTTTTTTAGGTTCTTCTTAATCTTTCTTTGGCGGTGAAAACTATTAGATAAGGATACATATAAAGTTTAGATAAACATAAACGTCATAGCTGTCGTAGTTATCTCCTATTATTAAGGATGATATTGTGTATATATATGAATGTAATTACCTTGAGATGAATAACACAAACAGAGGTTTATTAGCTTGTTATGGTATCAGAGTCAATCTAAATTTTTTTCTGCAACGCTAATAACCTACGAACCATCGTTAACAAAAGTGTTACGGTGAGAATTTCTTTGATCATTCTTTATTGAATATTATGGCGACTGATGTGGTAACTGGTGGAAACGGCGCAAAATTGCTGATCTCTCCTTATTATCTCCATCCTTCGGACAATACAGGACAAGCTCAGACACCCATTCTTTTGAATGGAGCAAACTATGAGCGATGGGCAAAACTAATGCTTCATTCGCTTAAAGCAAAACGAAAACAAGGGTTCATTGACGGAACACTTAAGAGACCAATCAACAATCCCGACGATGAAGAAAAGTGGGATATGGTAAATTCCATGATTATTGGATGGATCTACAGCAGCGTGGAACCGAAGTTACGACCTTCAATATCTCTCGTTGACAGTGCAAAAGTCATGTGGGGTAGTCTACAACGTCGGTTCTCCGTAAGTGATGATACTAGAATTCATCAACTTCATTCTGATATTGCGGCGTGCAAACAGAGTGGAGATGAGGTGGAAGTTTATTTTGCAAGGTTAAAAATTTTGTGGGACGATCTTGCTGACTTGGACAAAGGTTTCTCTTGCTGCTGTGGAGACTCCGACTGTCAATCAATGACTAAATATGAGAAGAAAGAAGAGAAGATACGGGTTCATCAGTTCCTTATGGGGTTGGATAGTTCACGATTTGGAGTCACTCGTTCGAATATGTTGAGCAGACAAACTGAACTCAATCTTGAGTCTGTATACGCGCAGATCATTCAGGAAGAACGCCATCTGAGTGCTATGCGACAAGAAGAAAAGACTCATGTTTTGGGTATGACAGCAACAACACAATCTCCTCAAACTGTGACAAATGCACAAGCGGCAGCAGTACGATTTGCACGTAACAACTCTGTTTGTTCACACTGTGGAAAGCAAGGACATGAAGTTAGTCAATGCTTTCAAGTTATTGGATATCCAGAATGGTGGGACAAGAATGAAAAACCTACCACTGGTCGTGGAGCAGACAGAGGAGGAAGAGGAAGAGGACTAAACACGCAAGGTGGCAGAGGACGTGGGGGTCGTGGAACAAGTTCTCGAGCATACAATACCAATGTCGACGCATCTGGTTCGTCTGCTTCTCAAACATCTGGTTTTCCCAACTTCACACAGGAGCAATTGAACACGTTGAGCCAATTTGTGAGCTCTCAAAAATCGACATCAACAGACACCGAGAAGCTTGCGGGTAAGCAAGATAAACTCATATTACTTGGCAAAGATAGTAGGTACGACATCATCATTGACTCAGGAGCGTCACATCACATGACTGGAGAAATCAATCTTCTGATTAATGTCGTTACAATCCCTCCATGTCCGATCACTATGCCAAATGGAAACATTACTTGGGCCACACGACAGGGGCAATTGAATCTTGGTGGACGTCTCTTACTGAGACATGTCTTCTATGCTCCACATCTTTCAACAACGCTTATCTCTGTTTCTCAGTTACTTCAAGATATAGCTGGATTTGTTCTCTTCACTAAAAATTTTTGTGTGATACAGGACCTCGCCTCGAAGACTTTGATTGGTGCGGGTGAAGAGCATAATGGGGTTTTTCGATATGTGGGGACTCTGGCGGTTCAAGCAAATCATCTGAGATCACACCAGACACTAGATTTGTGGCATGCACGCATGGGTCATCCATCTTCTGCTGTTCTTTCGGTTTTAGCTTCAGTTGCTGGTTTTACAAATAATATTGGTGTTTTAGAAAGTTCTTGTGGCACTTGTCATCAAGCTAAACAAACTCGAGATGTGTTTCCAGTTAGCATTAATAAAGTTGATGATTGCTTCTCTTTGATTCACTGTGACTTATGGGGACCATATCGTGAAAGATCCTCCTCCGGAGCTCGATATTTTCTGACTATAGTTGATGATTTCTCTCGATCTGTTTGGACGATACTTTTACTCGAAAAGAAAGATGCGCCACAAGCGTTACAAGTGTTCTGCGCTTACACGGAAAGGCAGTTCAACAAAAAAGTCAAAATCGTACGCAGTGATAATGGGACAGAGTTTGTATGTCTCAAAGAATACTTTGCATCTCAAGGAATTTTGCATCAAACCTCGTGTGTAGAAACACCTCAGCAGAATGGAAGAGTTGAGAGAAAACATAGACACATCCTTAATGTTGCTCGTGCACTTCTGCTTCAAGGAAAGCTACCGAAACGGTTCTGGGGTGAGAGTGTATTAACGGCGACTTATCTAATTAATCGAACCCCATCACGGATTTTGAAGAACAAGTCACCGTATGAGATACTTCATGGCCAACCACCTATCTACGACAATCTGAGAGTGTTTGGAACACTCTGTTACGCACGACAGATTGCTCGAGGCCAGGACAAGTTTGATGCAAGGAGCACTCGTTGTGTCTTCCTTGGGTACCCAATGGGCAAGAAAGGATGGGTTGTTTGTGATCTCGAAACAGAACGTATGTTTGTCTCTCGTGATGTCGCATTCCATGAAGAAATATTTCCTTTTGCTGAAACAAAAACTTCACCAGCTAATGATGATATCGCACCAACACAACACGAACTTCACCCAGCAACGTTTGAGGATGATTTTGATCCCTTATCACTTCCGGAAGTATCAGAGACAGGGGGAGTCTCGGCTACTGCGGTACCTGTTGAAGCTACTACTTCTACTCACGAGCCTCCTCCAGCAACTGCTGTTGCTACACAGACCACGGGTGAAGCTGATACAGTGGTTGCAACTAACACTTCTCAGCCAGAATCTGAAACATTAGGTAGAGGACATCGAACTAAGAAGCAATCAGTTCTCTTGGGTCCCTACGTTACGTACACTGCACAAGCCAATGAAAAACCCCCACATGCTCCTCACTCGCCTGATACATCGTCTTCAGGTAAGTGTACCTATCCTTTGGATAAATATGTCTCCTTTGATAGACTTGCTCCACATGTACAGGCTTTCCTCTTGGAAGTTGAATCTAATATCGAACCAAAATCTTTTAAAGAGGCTATGAAAGATAAAAGATGGCGAGATGCTGCGTCTGGAGAAGTAACAGCTCTTGAAAGCAGTGGCACATGGACGGTTACAACCTTACCTCCAGGAAAACAAGCAATTGGATGTCAATGGATATTTAAAATCAAGTTCAATGCCGATGGTACAGTGGAGAGGTACAAAGCACGCTTGGTGGCATGTGGGAATAAACAAGAAGAAGGGGTCGACTATAACGAGACATTTGCACCAGTAGTCAAGATGAATACAGTTTGTATCTTGCTTGGTGTCTCAGCTGCTCGAAATTGGGATCTTCACCAAATGGATGTACATAATGCTTTCCTTCATGGAGAACTTGACGAAGAAGTGTACATGAAGCTACCTCCTGGATTTGAATCTTCTAAACCAAATCAAGTGTGCAAGTTGAATAAAGCTTTATATGGCTTGAAGCAGGCACCGCGGTGCTGGTTTGATAAATTATCTAAGTCTCTACTTGCGTTTGGGTTTAAACAGAATCGACTTGATTACTCGTTGTTTACTCTGCATCGTGACGGGACTACACTCTTTGTACTTGTTTATGTCGATGATCTGATCATTGGAGGCAACAATCCCACACTCATCACCAAGTTTAAAGAACATCTACATCGCTGTTTTCATATGAAGGACTTGGGAACCTTGCGGTATTTCTTAGGGATTGAGGTATTAAGAAACAATGATGGTATCTACTTGTCTCAGCGAAAATATGCCCTGGACATTGTATCCGAATGTGGGCTACTGGGCTCGAAACCGGTTGATACACCTATGGAGCAGTATCATAACCTTGCTCGTGACAATGGACCTTTCTACACAGAGCCATCTCAGTATCGACGTTTGGTTGGCAGGTTAGTTTACTTGGCTATTACCCGGCCTGAGTTAAATTATCCAGTACACATTCTTGCTCAGTTTCTTCAGAAGCCTCGTCAAAAGCATTGGGATGCAGCGCTTCGCTTGGTTCGTTACTTGAAAGGATTATCTGGTCAAGGGATTTTGTTGAGTTCTGCGAGTGATCTCTCTTTGGCTGCTTATAGTGACTCTGAATGGGCTGCTTGTCCGCTGACGAGGAAGTCACTCACAGGATATATTGTCATGATGGGAAATTCACTTGTATCGTGGAAAACAAAGATGCAGCCGACTGTGTCAAGATCGTCTGCAGAAGCTGAGTATCGAGCGATGGCAATGACGTGTAGTGAACTGAAATGGATGATAGGCGTCATGGATTCTTTGGGTATCAGACAACGTTTTCCTATACCATTTCAGTGTGACAGTAAAGCAGCAATTCATATTGCCAATAACCCGGTATTTCATGAAAGAACTAAACATGTGGAGGTTGATTGTCATTTTGTTCGAGGCTACATTAAAGCTGGGATCATTGCAACGAATCACATTGGTACGATGGAACAACTGGCTGATGTTCTCACAAAGTCACTTGGACGACAGCAGTTACTATATCTACTTGACAAGATGGGTGTTCGAGATCTTCACGCTCCATCTTGAGGGGGAGTATTAGATAAGGATATATATAAAATTTAGATAAACATAAACGTCATAGCTGTCGTAGTTATCTCCTATTGTTAAGGATGATATTGTGTATATATATGAATGTAATTACCTTGAGATGAATAACACAAACAGAGGTTTATTAGCTTGTTAAAAACAACTTGAGAAGAATGTTTTGCGTTGAGGTTTAATGAACTGCTTCTGAGTTGAGCAAAAGTTATTTTTTTTTTAATACCAGGAGTTTCAGATCGAAGCCTTAATCCCTAATTACGAAATCACAACTTATAATATTAATTTCGTTCTGCGGAATTCTTTTTTTTTCTTAAGTAATATTTATCCTTGAGCAGTCTATGCATAGAGATGTTTGCTTTGTTGATTTGGATAGGCTCATAAGATGATACGTTGATACAACTCTTCATAAGTTGTATCATCTCAGCTTGCTTTAAACCATCACGATGTGATAGTGTTTGTTTATGCTTCTTCTATCAAATATATAATTATCTGTCTGATGTTTATTCAGGGCTGGCAAAGAACATATGTGTCTGTACCTTTGGGATTTTTTTTTTTTTTTTCAGACGGAGACATTTTGTGTAGTCAGTCAACTCTTTAGTCTCTGATTCAAATATGATGGAGCGATTAAAACAGTGTCAGACTGAGGTTAGTTGAGCTGAGTCTTGTTTCTTCTGAGATGTTTCACAATTAATTAATATCAGTCTGCTTCTTTACTGGCCTCTTTTTACATATTAAGGTTGAGCAGCCAGATTAAGAAAATGGTTGTCTGTGAAGGATTTATATCAGGAAGATGAGGAGGCTCTTGCTTTTGGAAGAATGCATAACCCATCTGCATATATTCAATCTTATCGGACACCAAAATCTTGTCTCTATAGTCCTGTCTTGAAACTGTAACTAACTTCAAAGATCATCCGATTCTTAAGACAACTGAAACAAATTGAGCGGTAGATTGATAAGGACCATAAACCATCTAGTACTTAAAAAAGCCTGGAGAAAGTGACAGCAGTTGGTCCTATGGTCTAGTGGTTAGGACATTGGACTCTGAATCCAGTAACCCGAGTTCAAATCTCGGTAGGACCTTTTTTATATTTCGGGTTTCATTAGCCATTAGGTATCAGTAAACCGGTTTTTAGTTGAAGAATTCTAACCGATCAGTTTAATTTTAATCGAAATGTCATACACCGGTTCCATTGGGACTCGGTTATAATATGCAGTTTTAGCCTTATAGGGCTCGACGACATTTTGGCCAATGATCACTATCCTCATCTCTCCTTGGCCTTTTCTCTTCATAACAATCATATAAAGCTGTAAAGTTAGTTGGTCTGTAGATTTCTATTTCTAACTGTTTTTTTTGTCATAATTATGTTTGTGCAGGCAATCTAAAGTCTCTAGACCCTTTGGCCATTGGCTCACTTGGTTACATATGGAGTAAAGGCTTCTTTGGGTGGACTAGGAGACATGTAGCATCAAGTTCCTATAGTCGGCAAGAACTTCAAGCAAAGCTTTTTTTCTTCTTATATAGATAAAAGCCTAAAACATGTATACATACATTTGATTAATTGATTCCAAGAGAGAATCAATGTGGCAAATCTATTGTGCAATATTTCAAACACAAAACACCAGCCAAGAAGACGAAAAAAAAAACAGATAGTGACTCACAATGTTCAGGCATAACAACAACAACAACAACAAAGTACAGTTCCTTTCAAGATCAGATCTTTCAAAACATCAAGTCTTGGACTTTTCTGCAGAGAATCTCGGAAGCTGAACGAGTGAGTTCACTCTCGTCACACCTTCTAGCCCCAACCAGTTTTGATCTCCAACAGTTTTCTCATCCTCTCTCTCAGTATCTGCATTCACATTATTACCACATGTCTCGTTTTCTTGATCTGATGATGATCTAACTGTGAAGTTTCTTTGGAGACACGGTTCTGATCTTTGTCCATCATCTGATTCCACAGCATTTGTAGCTGAAGAGAAGCCCTGCTCATCGTAGTCCGACTCTGAATCCATTTTCCCATCAAGAAACAAACACACCACTGCACAGTCATCCATTTTTGAAGTTGGATACTTCAGTTTCCACTCACGTGCTGCCGAGTTCACCAAGATCCTAGCTGCTGATGCTCGGCTTGAAGATGAAGCTACAATATCAACCACTTCTTCGTTGCTCAGCACATCCCATATCTGTTCAATCAAAAGCTCACACATCAGTCTTGAAGCTCAAAAACTGATAAGAACATCAACTTATTTACTTCTTTTTAATACAAGAAGGTTTGGAGCCGAAGCCCGTAATCTTCCAGTCCCGAAACCACAACATCTTATTAATTTCGTCCCAGCGGTCAGTCGAACTGGGGACCTCTGACACAATAACAAGAGTTGAGCTAACGACCTCTGGTCAGCTTATATACTTACTCCATCTGAAGCAAGAACAATGAACTGGTCTTTGTCTGTTAGGACACGGTGAGTGAACTCAGGTATAGAAATGACTCCATACTCTTTCAGACAGAAGTCACCAAACGCCCTAGCCATGGCCAGTCCAGGCGCATCATCGAAAGGTAGCCAAACTCGTGACACCTCTGGCTCGTCTTGCAGCGCAAAGACACGACCTTTACACCGTTTGATCCTCTCAGCTTCCCCTATCATACCCACAAAAAAAACAGTAGCATCCTACTTAGACAAACGCGTATACACCCGAGGGAAACAAGAACAATGTGAAAAGGTGTTAAGTATACTCGGTAAATCAGGCTTCAGATCAACTGTTAGTTGAGTTGCCACCATAGTATCATTACTGTCTTTTGATCCAAGAATGGCCCGAGAATCACCAATGTTCCCCATGAAGAGATTAGGCCCCTGAACAATCATAAGACGCCATGTTAAATCAAACAAAACATGCTTGAAAGCTGGAAAGAGAGCTCTCTGTTTGCAATACCAGTAGACTCCCCAGGCCCTAAACCAACATGTAATACTAGTTTCGTCTTAGAAAGAGAGCTCTTTTACCTGTTTGAGGATTGTAACTGCAGTGCTACCACTACAGAAACAATCCACATTAGGATGAGACCTCAGTTCCTTGTCCATGGCTTTAAATGATTTCAAGAACGCTTCTCCCCACAAGCCTTTTAGTTTATCTTCATCAGATCCTTCTTTAACAGCTTCTTGGACAGCTGATTTGCTTGAACTTCTTCTGAACGGACGACCGTTTTGCTTTGACTGAAGGGTATGAAAGAAAGACTGCAACTTCACAGGCAATGTATCTCTCACTTTACGAGCAACAAGATGACCGAAAGGACCATGACCATCGAATACTCCACAAAAGGTCACATCCTCGGACATAAAATCCTACAAACGCAACAGAAAGTCTCTCTTTATAGATACAAATACACAGGAGAGAGAGAGAGAGAGAGAGAGATTAGGAAGAACTCACTTCCCACACAATCATGGCGTCCTGGTTAATACCCTTGCGTCCTTGTTGAGTGAAAATGCAAGAGCTCCTGCTCTTGCCGCTGGTGATGATACGGTTTGGTATAGAGGCTAAGTTCTGTAGTGAGACGATGTGGTCCGAAAACGTTCTCTTGGCTCTTTTGCTCACACAACAACCGATCCCAAGGTATGGTCGAGGCACAGGCTTATTATCTCCATTGCTCCAGCTGCTACAAGTACTCTTACTACTAGTAGAAACACAACCTCCCATTGTTACAAAAACAGATCTCCAAGTGATATGGTTAAGCAGAAAATCTGGAGAAGCAGAGAGAGCTTTTTACATAGTATATGACCTGAAAACAACAATACAGAGAATAGTTTTAGTAAAAGCCTCAACATGTCGTTCAGACCAGATTCCGGCATGTGATGTTACTAAATAGACTGACACATTACCAGCCATGGGGATCTTATTATAATCTATGTTACTGGTTTTGTTTACTAATCCCTGTGATTAAATTACTCTAAGTAGGACCTACAAGAATCACTAAACAAGGGGAAGCAAGAAAAGATACTGAACAACGCATAAAAGATCAAGAACAGAGTTTGCCCCGATCAATGTTAGATCAGAAGAAGGAACCATAGTTCAAAAGAATCCAACTTTTCTTGAGAGATTTCATTCAGTTTCTTTATGGCTCTATAAAACTCATGAAACTTAAATAGGTAAATGCAAATTTTGAAGAACAGTGAGACTAAGCAAGCAAACAAAAAAAAAGAAGCAAAAGCTGCCGTTTTTTCTTTTTTGGAAAAGAGAAGTACTTTTAAAGGAATCCAATGTAGCAAAGTGAACACTAGAAGAAGGAACTATTACGTTCTTCTGAAATTTCCCGGAAACAAACCACTAACCAAAGTAGTGTCGAATTATAAAGAAAGAAGAAAATAACAAGTAAATGTCTGAGCAAACCACACGAACGGGCAAGACAGAGACGAGTATAAATAAAACATGGTAAATAAGGGAGAAACCCATAACGAAAAACAGATGCTTCGAGATCAAAAATTAAATGTGAGAACGGACCTTTGAAATCTTGTGTGGATGTTTCTGGAAATCAAGAAGAGTTGGTTCAGACACAGACAAAGAGTGTAGGAAGTGCTAGAGACAGAAGAGAGATGAAGAGAAAGTTTACTATAGAAAAAAAAACACAGGAGAGAGAGAGAAGAGAGAAACAAATGGTTTAATTTCACCAAAGAATTGATCTTTTATGAAAGAGATATCAAAATTGCTTTTGTGTGCTTTGCTGTTTGTTACCTTTTCTAAATCATGAAAATGAAATTTTTAATAGTTAGCTACATTTAACATTTTTATTTTTATGGTCCTTAAACTAGGGAAATACATACCAATACCAAGACCATCTCCAATGTATTTTGCTATACTTTACTCTAAAATAGAGGATTTTTATAATAGAGATGGAGTTTGCTCCAATAGATTTCTTTAGAATAGCAATCATCAAATACAGAGTAAAAAATAGATCCAATGGATTTTCCTATAATAGCAATCATCAAAAACAGAGTAAAAAATAGAGATTGCTATTTCTTTCCGTGAATATAGAGAAAAAAAAATAGCAATCTCTTTTTTTATTCACCAAAAAATAGCAATCTCTATTTCAGAGAAATAAATAGCAATGAGTTGGAGTGAAATTGATTTTATATGTTATAATAGAGGCAAAAATAGCAATGGATTAGATATGCTCTAACGTTTTTCTGCACCATGTGCAGTAAAAAAGTTAAATTTAAATTAATTTCTTTTAACAACTAAATTTAAATTATATTTAAAAAATAAAATTTTAATAGTATTATATTTTATTTTTATTATCAATATTTTAATCTAATTTTGATTTATTTAAACATAAAACTAAGATAAAAATAATTCTGTTTATTTAAATTTATATTTAAGAATATATATGTATATATATAAAATTATAATCTTAGATAGATTTTTCTATATATTTCTTTTAATTAAATATATTAAATCAACTTGTATAAAATTGATAAAAATTGATATAAAATTGCATAATTATTAAAAATTAAAATTAAATAGTACTTATAAAATTTGTAGATATATAAGAAACTAGAGATTTTACGATTAAAAATAATTATTTTTGTGAAAAATTGTATAAATTTTTGAAAATGTTAGTAAAAAATTGTATAATCAAAAAAATATAGAATTAAATAATATTTCAAAATTTGTAATGTCTTATTTGAATATATTTATTTTAATGATGGTGTATGAGTTATTAACATATTTTGAAAAAAATTTCAAAAATATAAATCAATATTAAATGTAATATATGAGTTATCATCATATTCTAAAAAGTTTACCAAAAATATAAATCAACATTAAATGCAATTATTCATGTTATATTTAGCTATAAGCCTTGTAATCAATTTTAGTAGCCATGTTATAATCAATTTTAGTAGTCATGTCACATTATTTTTGTGAAATTGATTGCAGAGAGGACATATGACAAATCACTTCTCAAATAATGTCTAGGAAATTATCAAAACATATAAAACCGTCATAAGTATGTTTGAGACTTCTAGAAATATACAAAAGGATATATTTAGTAGTATCTATCATGGCTAACCACCATGACTGACATAATTCGAATTTTAATGCATTTACTAACTATCTAAACTATTAAAACTGGAGTACAAAGAAGAAATAGCCCTAAATATTTTTCGAAAATTACAATCTTCTGCCACTAATCTAAACATCGCCGTTTTATACATTTCGTAACCCAAAAATTCGCTAACCCATTCCGTTCACATCACCATAAATTCGCTGGTTTGGTGTTATTGATTTCAGTTTCCTTATACGATATCCTTATTTAAACAACATCCGAAATGTATAGAAACAAATAAATAGCTATAATCTTATTAATTGTTCAGTTCATTTAAGTCATCAAGTGTAAACTAATAATTTATTAGTTGTTCAGTTCATTCAATAAAATTACAAAAACCTTTCCTACTATATAGCAATCATAAAATCGTAACAAATAACTTAATATTCTGTTATGAAACCAAATCACGTTTGATTTAGCTAATAAAATGAATATGTACATTTATCTAAAGATTCCTATCCACATAATTGTTACATATTAATCCTTGAAAATACGTTTAACTTACCTACAAACGAATGTAATCTATCAGAAATATCTATTATTAAATATGTTATTATATATCGAACAAAACTGATTTTATTTATATATTATAATGCTTCGACTAATCATCTAATTATAAAAATATAACATTGCCTTAGTCTTTAAAATACTAAAATCGATTTTTTTTTCTCATATACATATAAACTATCCAATTCTATCTATACTATTATTTATGAAGTGATTTTGCTTATTTGTCATGTTCTCCATAAATTTAGGTAGTTTTGTTTATTTGTCATATTTTCCATAATTTTAGGTAATTTTTTTATTTATTATGTTTTTAATAATTTTTTGCTTACTTGTAATGTTTTCCATAAATTTAGTTAGTTTTTCTTATTTATCATATTTTCAATAATTTTAGGTAATTTTCTTATTTATTATGTATTATTTATGAAGTGATTTTGCTTATTTGTCATGTTCTCCATAAATTTAGGCAGTTTTGCTTATTTGTCATATTTTCCATAATTTTAGGTAATTTTTTATTTATTATGTTTTTAATAATTTTTTGCTTACTTGTAATGTTTTCCATAAATTTAGTTAGTTTTTCTTATTTGTCATATTTTCAATAATTTTAGGTAATTTTCTTATTTATTATATTTTTAATAATTTTTATTTTGCTTATTTGTCATATTCTTCATAATTTAGATTATTTATTTATTTTTCATGTCCTTAATAATTTTAACTAATAATTTGTTTATTTGTCATATTTTAAAATAATTTATATTTTAATTATTGTAGATTGTTAATAGGTGTCATTATGAACTCCGATGAAGAGAAAATTCATATAAAATGCAATTAAAATTTTGATGAAGAGGGGATTGATTTCATACGTTTTGTAGATTTATCTTTTATGTAATTTTAAAGTATTAATAAAATTTTATTAAGTTAATATAATGATGATACATTTTACATGTGTGGTTTGATGATAGAATAAATAAAAGATTTTTAAGTATCAAAAAATTATCTATGTTGCGTTGTAACAAAAAGATAAATCATATCGTTTAATTGATTTAATATTTGAAACTAATTAAATAAATTAGATTGAAATTAAAAATTATATTAAAAATTGAATTGGTTGGATATATATTATTCCGCACAAGTGTGCGGGCCATCTATACTATTATTTATGAAGTGATTTTTGATTATTTGTCATGTTCTCCATAAATTTAGGTAGTTTTGCTTATTTGTCATATTTTCCATAATTTTAGGTAATTTTTTATTTATTATGTTTTTAATAATTTTTTGCTTACTTGTAATGTTTTCCATAAATTTAGTTAGTTTTTCTTATTTGTCATATTTTCACTAATTTTAGGTAATTTTCTTATTTATTGTGTTTTTAATAATTTTTATTTTGCTTATTTGTCATATTCTTCATAATTTAGATTATTTATTTATTTGTCATGTCCTTAATAATTTTAACTGATAATTTTTTTATTTGTCATATTTTGAAATAATTTATATTTTAATTATTGTAGATTGTTAATAGGTGTCATTATAAACTCCGATGAAGAGAAAATTCATATAAAATGCAATTAAAATTTTGATGAAGAGGGGATTGATTTCATACGTTTTGTAGATTTATCTTTTATGTAATTTTAAAGTATTGATAAAATTTTATTAAGTTAATATAATGATGATACATTTTACATGTGTGATTTGATGATAAAATAAATAAAAGATTTTTCAAGTATCAAACAATTATCTATGTTGCGTTGTAAAAAAAAGATAAATCATATCTTTTAATTAATTTAATATTTGAAACTAATAAAATAAATTAGATTGAAATTAAATATTATATTAAAAATTTGAATTGGTTGGATATATATTATTCCGCACAAGTGTGCGGGCCATCATCTAGTTTGATATATAATAGAAAAAAAAACAATGTCAACAATTTCGTATTTACTTACTCCTTTTTAAAATAATAAAAACTATTTAATTTAATATTTATTCTAATTGGTTAAATATACAAACAAACACAAAGAAAAGGATGAACAAACATCCGTCTCGAAATATAATTGAAATAACTAATATAATTTATTATTTTATTTTTTAATTAGCATAGAATACACTAGGAGTGCACATTAGAATATCCATTCGGGTTTGGTTCGAATCTATCGGATTTTGAGTTTTCGAGATTAAAGATTTTATTCTCATTCGGATATTTATAAATTTTGGTTCGGATTCGGATAACCCATTTAAATTACTTTTAAAAAATTGAAATTCATATTCGTATATATCTTAAATTTCTCAAAATATTAAAATAAAAATATATTACTTATAAATTTAAATAATGTATGCCAAAATACATAAATTTAACATATAAATTGGTTTAAGTTAAGTATTTGGATAAAGAATCAATAGAAATTTAAATATTTTGGTGTTTTGAATATTTTTAACTATTTTACATATCTACTTTTGACTATTTGTATATATTTTCAAGTGTTTTGGATAGCTTCAGAATTTCTTGTATATTTGGATATTTGTTTTAATATTAAATCTAAAAATAAGTAATATATTTAAGAATATAAATTTGATTCAAAAAAATTCGGATTCGCAAAATTTTTTGGTTTAGGTCGGCTAGGCTTTGGTTTTCTAGATAATAAAATTTTGAATCCATTCGGATGTTTAATCAATTTCGGGTCGGATTCAGTACTTTTTTCAGATCTAATTATGTTCAGTGCTTCGGATTTGGGTTTTTCGTACACCTCTAGAATATACTATTAACAATATCATTAATACAAATATAAAACAAATAGGTAAATAATAATACATCCCGTGCGGGCGCGCGGATCAAAGTTTAGTTTTTTTATATATTTAAGCCATGTAATAATAGTTTAAAATTTTGTCAACTAACTATACTCTATAGTAAGTACCTATTATTGTAATTGTGGTGGAGGTATGCGAACCTTACTCCATCATGATTTTTTTCAACAATTCGACCACCATGATATATTCACTAAAACTATTATTCCATATTTTGTTGATATATTTTAGGTTAAATATATGAAATTTGGTGTATAACAAAGGTTATACACCTTCTGTATTTGAATGATCGATATTTAAAATTTTGGTTTTGTATTTGAAAGATATTTTAAATTCTAATTAATATATTTGTTTTAAAAATTAAAACATAACCTAAAATGTAAAAATATCAGTGGTGAAACTTTATTTGTAAAATTAAAAAATATTAAACAAAAATTGTATTTAATTTTTTTAATGTGTAAAAGTTTAAAACATCTACATAAATTTTGATCTCTTAAATCTATATAAATTTTGATTTTTGTATATTTTTATTCAATGCAAAAAAAAATTAAAACATAGAAGCATGTAATTGCATTCAAAATAAAGAACAAAAATATATTAAACCAGAAGAATATATTGGGATAAATATAGTAGATGGTTCCTCTTGCATGCAATTTTAGAACAAAGGTTTGTGTTTTAAAACCGTGCATGCAACTTTAACGCGCAAGCTTTGATGATGATGATGGACTTGAATCTTAGCTTTGGTTGCATCACTAGCAGTCATACCTGTTTCCTATCACCCACCTACATAATTCACTCTTCTTTTTTCCAAACTTTATTTTTATTTAATTTCATGATGGTACTTGTCAAATCATTCTACGCATTTAAACAATTTCTGACTTTTTCAGAATTGTTGTGTGTATGGAATTTAATTTTGCAAGTATTCATCCACTTGGTATTACTTATCAAACTTTTCCAGTTGTGTTGAAAAATACGTATGTAAATGTGGTATACCTCTTTGGCTCTTTCTAGTATAGTGTTCATACTCTGAGAGTTTACAAATAGTTTTGTTTTAATGTGTTACTTCTTTTAATTATTTTCCCTCCTATGTGTTTCTTAATTAAAGCGACGCGACATTCAAGATGAGATTTTGATGGGCACTAAGAAATCGATATGTTCGTCCACTTTTTTCTCCACATCCTAATCAGATTATCCTTTTTCTTTACCTTTTATGTGTGTTTTTTCTTTTGCTGAATTGTTTTTGGCGTTGTTGTTTGAAATAAAGCTTACAACTTGTTTTCAATTATCCATTTGCAAAGAATTTATTTATCATGTAAGGTAATATAACGGATGTCAAAATATAATATGGAAATTGATGAATAAACATGATAAATTAATAACATTATAAAATTTAATATAGTTTTTTGGTTATATTTATGTTGTTCATCATTTCGGCTATGTTGAAATGATATTATCAAAAAATGATATTATCAATTATGGTTACAATATTTTTATTAGAAAAACATAATATAACATACAAGTATTTTAATTTTAAAATTCTAACGGATTTGCAAGCTTAAACGTAATAAAATCGATAAAATTAAAAACTATATTCGTATACAAAATTTTATAACAAAATAACCGGAACCGATTATGCATTCGATTCATGGCAGGAATTAAATTGTCATACGCCTAGACAAACGAATAGAACTAAAACCATGTTTTATGTTTCATTAAAATTATAAAGCTTATTGTTTTTCTAAATAATTAGTTGGACCTCGCTCCAGATAGGTCTGGAACTTATTATCCGGGATCCGAATTCGATCTGATATCCGCTCTGGATCCGCTCCGAAAATAGGATATCCGGGGTGTCTGGATCCGAATCCGAATCCGGATAGTAAAATCAAGTATCCGTCAAAACCAAATCCGGATCCAGATATTTTAATTTTTAGGTCTGGATATCCGGATCCGATCCGTACTTTTAAAATATATTAATTTTTTAAAATTTTATTAATAATTATATATTAGCATCTATTCATAAAATTAGTTTTATAATACTATATTTTAACTTTTTAAATATTATGTTCATATTTATATTTATAAATCTTGTAGAAATATTTAACTAATGTATTATTTTAGAATTTTAATATTTTTAAAAATATTATTTTTTATTTTATTAATTATTTTTATGAATCCAAATCCGGATCTGGAAATTCGCGGATAGTATCATAATTAGACGGATATCCGGATATCCGAAAACCCCGAATCCGAATCCGGATACTAAATCCACGAATCCGACGAACCCGAATCCGGATCCGGATACCCTAAATTTATCAGATATCCGGATCCGTCTCACCCCTAGTTCCAAATACTCACATTTTAACAAAAATAAATAAAAAATAACATTTTGTTTTGGACTCGCTGATTAAACACTAAAATACCCAATTAACCATTAGTATTAACTCATACCACTTTTAAGGCGCACCATTTTTTTACTATGAAAAACACTAAATCCATAGACTATTGTTGGTATCGATATAGCTTTATGATATTTTATACTACTATGTTTGATTAACAATTTAGCACACAGATGTCGTAGTAAGAAAACAAAAAAGACACATGACTTGACTGGTTGGTGAACATAAAAGTCTTCAGATCACTAAATGTAATAAAGGTAACATATAGATCGTAATTTTCGCAAATTTCCCCTGTTGGCAAACTTTCACAGATTTAACCGTTTACTTATGATTTTTCATTTTCCACCCGTACATTTGAAACCAAATACATAGTGAATCGATCAACTCTTTATCTCCTCCTATGGCTGAGACGGATCCGGGAAATTTGGGATATCTAGATTCCGGATTCAGATTTGCCGGATCCATAGATTTAGTATCCGGATCGGGATTCGGGGTTTTCGGATATCCGGAATCCGGATATCCGTCTAGTTATCATACTATCCGCAGATATCCGGATCCGGATTCAGATTCGTAAAATAATTAATAAAATAAAAATAATATTTTTTAAAATATTAAAACTTTAAAATAATACATAAATTAAATATTTATATAAGATTTATAAATATAAATATGAATATAATATTTAAAAATTAAAATATAGTATTATAAAACTAATTTTATGATAAATATTAATATATCAAATATAATTATTAATAAAATTAAAAAAATTAATATATTTTAAAAGTACGGATCCGGATATCCAAACCTAAAAATTAAGATATCCGGATCCGGATTCGGTTTTGACGGATCCTTGATTTTACTATCCGGATTCGGATACGGACGCCTCGGATATCCTATTTTCGGAGCGGATCCGGAGCGGATTTCGGATCGAATCCGGATCCCAGATAATAAGTCCCAGACCTATCTCCTCCCACTATATAATTCTGGAAATGAGCGTCATACTACCACTTTTTATTTCCCACTTTTCAAGTTCTAGAAATGATCATACACGTTACTGTAGTGGCCCGTATACCAGGTCATCGAAAATATCAGTATAGCATATATTGATATCTTCAATGATTTGTGGTACAAAAAATGGTTTAATAGGTAATATATATTGATGGTATTAGATAAAGAATTATTTCATGCTAAAATTATGAATACTATACGTCCACTTAAGGACTGTATACTTGTTCTATTTTTGTCTTAATTATCTTTAAATACAAGACAATCAAAATTAAAAAGAAAACCCAATCACTAAACCGATCTATACAAACAGAATATAAGAAACTCTAGATCAAACGGTTGAGAGCCAAAAGAGGAAATTTGGAGCCCATCAACCCGTGGGAGCAAAAGCCGCCATGTCGACTGCAGTCCACCAAATCCAAACCGCCAAAAACATAAGAACCAGAGGAGGAGCAATTACCGACTTAGATGAAACCGAGAAGCATGGCGGAGAGCAAGTCCTATCTAAACGACACTTACCGACAAATATGGCTGAAGAAACGCGAAAAAGATGAGTGTAGAGCAAGAAAAGCAAACCAAAAACTAGCAGGCTTCGCCAATACGAGGCCAGCACATGTATAATCCTACAACTGTAAAAATACCCCTATCAATACAGCCAATCCCCTCCACTTCCACCAAAAATTTCAAACTCGAGCTCAGTCCGTTATTGTCAAAACAAACATGCAAGCCGAGAAAAAAGAAAGACCAGTGAGCTAGATCTGAAGCAAAACCAGCCGCCAAATCAGACTATATACTACTACTCTTCTTAGTTATATATCATGAAGATAACATAACGGCGTCACGTAAATTGCAGTTTTGTCCAATTATTGTATTGATAGTAACTTACTAATCAGAAGTTGTTTTGTTTATTTCTTACTGATATTAAAATATTTTTACACTAAAAGAATATTGAAAAATATTTACAAAAAGAAATTCATTATAGCGTAAGAAATATCATCAAGAATAAATTTTATAAATCAGCTAGGATTGGAAGTACGTACGGTGGTATGGGATCACGTACCCTCTACTAATTTTTATTTTTCTCTAATAGTTTAATTTAATTTATTAGATATTATTAGTTTAGTGAAGAACATTATAAAAGTGAAAGCACCGTAGCCTATTGGTTAAGGTTTAAAGGCTTCTACACCCAGGTTTGAGGTTCGAACCTCAGACTATGCAATTTCTTGAAGATTATAGGAAATCCAGGTTTCAAATCTCGGAGAGAGCGTTTTATTATAACAATTATGCAGACTACGGAAGAAAGGCTTACAAAGGATCTACAACATGGTAACATGGTGCAAGTAAATCTGGTCAGACGTGGATCTTCATAGGACGGGTCAGGTGATGCAGTTAGACGTAGATCTCATAAGACAGGTAGTATTATCGGTTGTCGAATCGTCTATGTAATCTTTCTCATATCATAATTGTAATATCATAATGAATCAGCGTTAAAAAAGTGAAGAACATTGTAAAAATACCTCCATCAAAATATCTTTTTGGGTGTTTACTATGTGATGCTTTCGATTAAAAACCTTTCTAGATCAACCCCAGAAAGCAGTTTATGGTGAAAATACGACTGCATCGTTAATAATTAACCAGCGTTAAAAAAACGTATGCGAAACTATTATACGTACATCGACTTGTTAGATTCTGTTAAAAAAATGCATCTGACGCGTCTGTTTAATCACCGATAAAACGTTTGGTCGGTGGAAGTCACCGCAATTAAACATAATCTATCAACAATGCAATATAATTCACTAACCATACACTTACATATATCAAAAGAGAAAAGTGCTATTCATCAAAGTAGTTCTTCTGTGTTTTATCATATTCCTCTTGTTTGGTTAAATAATACAAGAAATTAATTAACCAAACAGGAGGAATATGATAAAGCACAGAAGAACTACTTTGATGAATAGCATTTTTTGCAATAGCAGTTTATGCTATTCATCAAAATAGTTCTTCTGTGTTTATCATATTTCTCCTATTTGGTTAATTAATTTCTTGTATTATATTTTTACGATTTAATTTAAAAATAAATAAATAAAACTTTGTGGTTAAAAAAAAAATCAAAAGAGTAAAGTGTATTTGATAATGATGTCTATATTCTATTTGATAACAAGAACCATACAGTAAAGCACTCTAGAGTCTAGACTGAAGGTTCTAATTATACATATACATAAACACGAGAAAAGCGAAGCATGGGAAAAAACAAGTAAAAAAGGATGTCTTTTGCTGGAAGAAAAAGAACGGCATCATCATCATTATCATCATCCCATGTGTATGATAGCGATTGATGTCATGTGGTGGTGGGTCACTTTCACCATATGCTGCATCATATAGCCTATGATATGCCTTAAATCGCGTTATCAAACTATATTACACTAAATGGATCACTAAAGTCTCATTGTTAATCTCTGTCTTCGAGATCAATGTGGCGATAGTTTGATGGCTTATTTAAAGATGTGTCAACGGTTTGATCATATATGCTGTGTCGATTCAGTTTCACTGATAAACGAAATATTATATTTCCTGTTAACTTTTGGCACCTCTCTATAAAGTCTTTAAATATGCACATGTAACGTTTCAGTGCAGACATTTAGTGAGACACGGTCACTAAATGAGATTGGCAGGAAGAAGTTTTGTTCTTAATAGTGGTGTCAGTGGTCTGAATAATTTGTGCTGCATTTTTTCTTGAAGTAGTGTGGATCCTATTGTTCCTCCCATGCCAAATCTCAGAGATATTTGTGTGTCATATGTATATATATACAGTTGAGTTGTCTTTTTATTTTATAGGTAAATTTCAAGTCAAGCAGTGGAGAGAATGCAATGATTATTACTGAACCAGTTGACCAGACTTCAAGAGAGAAAGGTCAACTTAAGAAGAGTTGGTTCCAAAGAAAACTGAGTGGGTTTACCAGAAGTCCCCAAGTAATCATTTTATCCGGTAGCCACACCATAAAGTTCTGCCTCGTAATCGCTTGTGCCTATGGTGCTACAATGGGACCAGAATTTTGAAGCATGGAAGGATCTCTTCAACTGATCAAGAATCATTGTCTGGTTGATCATTTTTAGAGATATATTAGTGAGGAAAGCATAAAGAGAACTTGTGATTGTGCTGGTGGTACTTGTTGGGTTTTGAAAGCCGCATGTAGTATATTAGCGAAGTGGAACACTTAAGTTAAATGGGCCTAACAGTCCGAAAGCATAGAAAATAGCGGCCTTTAAGCAATTGATTTACTACGAGGACAAAACCGTAAATAAGAGACGGAGGCAGATGGATGATGTCCGGAAACCTAGTTCACTTCTTACTTTCGGGAGATTTGATCCTCAGAAATGGCTTCTTCTTCCGTCTCTACGCCGCCATCTGCTTCCACGCCTCAGCCGATGGAAAGCGAAGAGCCGATCAGAAGCTGGGCGGAGCTTCCGCCGGAGCTGATTTCATCTATCCTGCTCGGTCTTAACTCGATTCAGATACTGGAAAAGGCTCAGAAAGTGTGCAGGTCATGGCGCCGCGTCTGTAAAGACCCTGCCATGTGGCGGAAGATAGACATGTACAACCACGGAGACTTTGGGAAGCATGGGTTTCGACTTAGAGATCATGTGTTGATCGTAGCCAGGGAGGACTGGTTGAGATCGACATTTGGTACTTCGGTACTGATGAGCTGCTCAATTACATAGCCGACAGGTTTTATCTCTCTCTCTCTCTCAGTTCTAGGGTTTATGTATGAAAGGTTTTACTAGTTTGAGTGATTTGAAGTGGCAGCTGTCGATTGCTTGCAGGTCAAGTAATCTGAGAAGCCTTAGCTCTCATAATGTGTTATCCGATAGGAGACGAGGGATTTGTCGAAGCAGTTAGGAAACTGCCATTGCTTGAATACCTCGAGGTCACATACGGCTCATTGTCAAGAAAGTCTCTGAAAGCTGCTGGACAGTCTTGTCCGAGCCTGAAGAAATTGAGGCTAAACTACGACTTTGACCCCAAATCTTATCACAACGAGTTTATTGACAAAGGGATTGCAGAAAGCATGCCTGAATTACGCCACCTCCAGCTTGTTGGAAACACACTAACCAACACGGGCTTGACCGCCATTCTTGATGGTTGTCCTCACCTTGATTTACGCAAGTGTTTCAACGTAAGACTTGAAGGGGATCTGGAGAAGAGATGTTCCGAGAGGATCAAAGAGTTGAGACGTCCGGATGACTCAACTGCTGACCACCCATATGGATTTAACGTTGAGGATTTATTAGGCCCCAACAACTATTATTGGGATGACTCCAACGAATTTTATTGGGATGATTTCTATAGATACATGTGGTTTTCGCTTACCTTTCAATTTATGGACTTGTTCAGATTCCTCTTTTCTCTCTATGTTGTTTCGTAGTCGTTCATCTCGTTATTTCCTTAACCTATGAGAGCTGGGCTTTAACTCTCGTTTGAAGAATGTGATGATGCTTTTCTTTACTGGATCTCTTCTGATGAATTCACTTGTGAAACTTTTGAGTTACTCGTACTTGGGAATAATGTCTTGTCCAAATCTGAACACATTGAATCTAAACATTGGTGCTTACTTGCGCCCTTACAACTAGAGTGCCTAGCGGATAAGCATGTGAGATCTTTATAAAATCTTAGGAGTTCCTAGTTTCAATAAACTTGTGTGTGTTCCTGTGTTATGTGACTTGAGCCTTTTTGCAAACAAAGTCTTCTTTCTACAATAACTACACTCAAAGAAACTAGTTGATGTGTGATTGTTTCATCTTTCTTCGACCGAGTCTTTGATGTCTCAGTCTGACTAATTTTCACTGCGTGTGTGTTTTTATTAGCAAATATAATACCTTGATTTATAAGTTAACATTCCGCCAAGCCCTAATGTTATGTTGCCCTAAATTATAGAAATGTACCATGAATTAATATATGGTCTTTTTTTGGTGTGATATCTTCACACACTTATTTAATGAACTTGAGGCAGTTTGTTGACCGTTCAGAGAAAATGGTCTCTTCCTCTTCGCCGTCTTCTTTGCGACCATACGTTCCTTGAGTGATGGTCAAAGTTTTGGAAATCGACACTGCTTCGCTCCCTTTATTTAATGGACTTGAGACAACTTGAGATCATCACACAAAAATGGCTTCTTCCTCTTCCTCGGGGCCGTTTTCTCCTGCGCCGCCGTTTTTGACTACGGTGATGAAAGAGTGAAGGTGTATAAACTGGGCGGAGCTGCCATACGAACTAAAGTCATCGATCCTGAGCAGACTCTGCACGGTTGACATATTGGAAAATGCTCAGAAAGTGTGTACATCATGGCGTCACGTCTGTAAAGACCCTAAGATGTGGCAGAAGATTGACATGGGTAACCTAGGAAACTTGGGGTTCGACCTCGAGATCATGTGCCGTCTCGCAGTCAGGGCCGGCCTGTAGAGAGATGTGAATGAATGAGTTGTATTGACATGAGAATGGAGTACAATATATATACAACTAAGAGAAGATCACGTAGGATCTCTAGAGCTTATCTACAGAGTATATGTTGTAACTATATGATAGATACTCCTATATACAAGGAACTATAACAGTCTTGTACTTATCTCCTATACGCCCCCGCAAGATGAGCGACGGGTAGAGAGCCCAATCTTGGAACTTAGTTGTTGTAGACGCAAGCGTGGTAACGGTTTTGTAAGAGCATCAGCCAGCTGATCCTTAGTAGAGACATGAATAACCCGAAGAAACTTGGACTGGACCATTTGACGAACAAAATGATAGTCAAGCGCTACATGCTTCATCCTAGAGTGAAAAACAGGGTTCGCCGCAAGATAAGTAGCACCTACATTGTCACAAAAGATAACAGGTTGCGACGCAGAAGAGATGCCCAGTTCAGACATGAGATAAGACACCCAGCGCACTTCAGCTGCAGTGTCAGCAACCGACCTGTACTCGGCTTCAGTGGAGGAGCGAGCAACAGTTTTCTGTTTCTTGGATGACCAGACCACCGGATGGGATCCAAGATAAACAATGTACGCTCCGGTTGACGTGTAGTCATCGCGATTGCCGGACCAGTCTGAGTCAGAAAAAGCATGGAGGTTTGGAGTGTTGTTGCTTCGAAGGAAGATACCTTGATCACGAGTGCCAGAGAGATAACGAAGAACACGTTTAGCTGCTTGCCAGTGTTCATCCGTAGGGCGATGCATAAATTGCGGCAACTTGTTCACAGCAAAGGCCACATCCGGTCTGGTAAAATGAAGATACTGTAAGCTTCCAACAACAGTGCGGTACTCACGACCATCATCAAGAGGAGTTCCAGAGGTGAGTTGTAAGTGACCATTAGAAGCCATCGGAGTGGACACTGGGTTAGCATCAAGCAACTTCATACGAGCCAACAAATCAGTAATGTACTTCTGTTGAGTGAGAAGAAGACCTTCACTGGTGCGATGAGCTTCAATTCCCAGAAAGTAGTTGAGAGCTCCTAAATCCTTGAGAAAGAAACGAGCACCTAGACGTTCGATGAATTTCTCGACAGCAGTAGAGTTATTGCCTGTGATGACAATGTCATCGACATAAACCAGAACATAAAGTGTGACTTCTGGTCTTATGAGGATGAACAGAGAAGCATCGGAGAGTGAGTTGGTGAAGCCAGAACTAATAAGAAAGGACCGAAGCTCCTGGTACCAGGCCCGTGGCGCCTGTTTGAGGCCATACAGAGCTTTGCGGAGTTTGCAGACGTGCGTCGGTTTTGCAGAGTCAACGAAACCAGTTGGCTGGGCAATATAGACATCCTCCTCAAGCTTTCCTTGAAGAAAAGCGTTATTGATATCCAATTGACGAAGAACCCAGTTATGAGCAACTGCATGTCCGAGAACGAGACGGACCGTACCTGCTTTTATTACAGGACTGAAGGTTTCCTCATAGTCAAGACCTGGGCGCTGATGACAACCCTTTGCAACAAAGCGAGATTTGTACTGCTTGGTGCCATTCGGAAGTCTCTTGATTCGATGCACCCATCTAGTACCAACCAGTTTCTGAGACGGATCTGGCGGAACCAAATCCCATGTTCGATGCTTGATCGATCTGAGCATCATATTCAACTGAGAGAAGATCACATAGGATCTCTAGAGCTTATCTACAGAGTATATGCTGTAACTATATGATAGATATTCCTATATACAAGGAACTATAACAGTCTTGTACTTATCTCCTATACGGCCTTGGGCCATGCGTGGTGAAACATTTGCAACAGGCCCCCGAAATTTTTAAAGAAAACTACATAGACATGAGCCCCCAAAATTTTTTTTAAGCCCCCAACTTTTTTTTTACATTGACATTGCAACAGGCCTCCAAAATCTCAGGACCGGCCCTGCTCGCAGTCGATCGTAGCCAGGGAGGCTTGGTTGAGATTGACATTTCTTATTTTGGTACCGATTCTCTGCTCAACTACATTGCCCTTAGGTTAAGCTCTCTACCTCCTTGTGTCAATATCAATTGTGCTAGGAAAATTTCTCTTTTAAATATATTTTGCGTCTCATCGTTCTCAGTCTTTTAAAGCTGTTACACGCAATTACTTGCAGTTCAAGTAACCTGAGAAGCCTTAAACTTGATTTAGTCTCTCCGATAACATCCGAGGGACTCACAGAAGCACTTGTGAAGCTTACATTGCTTGAAGACCTCGAGGTCGCACAGTGAACATCCTGGGGAGATTCTCTGAAACTTGTAGGTCAGTCTTGTCCTAAATTGAAGACTTTGAAGTTACACGGCTTTGGAGTCGGGCCTCCTATGCACGTGAGTGATGATGATGCTCTAGCCATCGCTGAAACAATGCCTGGACTTCGCTTCCTCCAACCTTTCGCAAATGGTTTAACAGATGCTGGTTTAAAAGCCATTCTTGATAATTGTCCTGATCTGGAACATCTTGATCTACGTCGGTGTTTCAATGTTTACTTTTTCGGAGATCTGGAGAAGCGGTGTTCCGAGAGGATCAAAGTTTTGAGACGACCTAATGACTCGACTCATGAGTACCCATGTAATACGACTGTTATCTATCTTTGATGCATCTGAAGATGGAGACTTCTCATGCTAGATGCTGATTATTACCAGTAACTTTGCAGGTGATAGTGACTATTCTAACTAGACTACCCGTTGGTGAAATCTGTCTTCTAGATGCATTGTGTCCGTTGTATCCCAACTTGTTTATGAGTACTTAATCATCTATGTAATGCATATTCTGTTCTTGCAACACACTTTTTTTCCTCTGATAATTGATTATGAATCTATTCTAAAACATTAAATAAATCCTTTGCAAGTTAGAATCGTTCAAAATAATTACTATTTGAAGATTGTTATGTTTAAAATCAGAAGAGTATATAAGATTCTTATGGTTGTCAACCTTATGGTCTTGTTTATATTACTCTCTCTGTTTCCTAGTCTTTAAAACTCTAGATTTTCCAAAGCAGTTGTGATACTCCCATTGCTTGAGGATCTTGAGGTTTCTTAATGCTCACTGTCAGGAGAGTCTGAAAGTTGTAGTCCAGTCTTGACCAAATCTGAATACATGGAAGCTAAACCAGATTGACGAGGATAATTCTCTAGCGGATACGCATGTGAAAATTTTAGGTGTCCCTAGTTTCAATAAACTTGTGTGTCCGTGTGTTATGTGACTTGAGTCTTTTTTTGCATCTTCAAGATTTTTTTTGTCCTACAATAACAACGTACACTCAAAGAAACTAGTTGTACGTGATTGTTTCATCTTGATTCGACCAAGTCTTTGATGTCTAACTAATTTCCACTGCCCGTGTGTGTATTAGAATTATGATATCTTTTGTTTTTTAAAGTTAATAGGTAGCCAAGCCCTAATGTCACTTTGCCTTCAATTATGCTTGTATACGTAATACCATGAATATATTGTCTTTTTTTTTTTTTTTAGTTATATACACATAGGAAAAGTTTTGAAAGTTGAAACTGCTTCACGTATACTTATTTAATGAACCTGAGGCAGTTTGACCATTCAGAGAAAATGGTCTTTTCCTCTTCGCCTTTGCTCTTGTCCTTGGAAACATATAGTCGTCATTGTCCAAAGAAAAAAATCATTTAGTGATGGTGATGTCTACGAAAAAAGTCTTGGAACGTGAAACTTGCTTCATTCCCTTTTAATTAAATAGATGGACATGAGACTGTTTGATCATCAGACAAAAAATGGCCTCTTCCTCTTTGACTTCGGTGATGAAAGATGGAGAGGGTATAAACTGGGCGGAGCTTCCGTCTGATTTGACGTCATCGATACTGCGCAGGCTTGACTCGATTGACATATTGGAAAACGCTCAGAAAGTGTGTACTTCATGGTATCGCGTCTGTAAAGACCCTGCCATGTGGCGGAAGATTGACATATTTAACTTTTTAGATAAGGGGCACAACCTAGAGATCATGTGCCGCAGTCGATCGTAGCCAGGGAGGCTTGCTTGAGATTGACATTTGGTGTTTAGGTACTGATTCTCTCATCAACTACGTGGCCGATAGGTTAAGCTCTCTCTCTCTCTCTCTCTCTCTCTCTCTCTCTCTCTCTCTCGTGAATATTTTTCCTTTGTATCGTTCTCAATTTTTAAACTATTACACGGGATTACTTGCAGTACAAGTAACCTGAGAAGTCTTAAACTTGCATTAATCTCCCCGATAACAATTGAGGGACTTACGGAAGCCCTTCGGAAGCTTCCATTGCTTGAAGAACTCGAGGTCTTTGAAATCACAATGTGGGGAGATTATCTGAAAGTCGCAGGCCAGTTTTGTCCGAAACTGAAGACGTTGAAGTTAAACTGCTTTAGAAGTGGACTCGGGACTCCTTTGCACGTGAGTGATGATGATGCTCTAGCTATCGCTGAAACAATGCCTGGACTTCGCTTCCTCCAACTTTTCGCAAATGGTTTAACAGATGGTGGTTTAAAAGCCATTCTTGATAATTGTCCTGATCTGGAACATATTGATCTCGGTCATTGTTTCAATGTTCACTTTTCCGGAGATCTGGAGAAGCTTATGAAACAAAAATCTAATATTATAAAACTCAGTTTCCTCCTTTCTGAGCTATGCCACGTAGACTGACAGGTCACAAATTCACTCTTTCCGCAACGGACACGTGTTCAATTAGTTATACGATGCGTTTCATCAAGCAACCATAGAAGTGGGCCGTGATATGTATTGTGGGCTTTGTGTTTCTCATGAAATCCAGCCTGATATATAGTGACTGACCTAACCGGTTAATCCTCCCAACCTGCGTGTGAATTCAATGTTCATCCCGTTTTTTGTTGACAGTCGTTGGAAAGCTGCAATTTACATGAGGAACCAACTCGATGGATTTCGATTACGTTGTTTGATCATCACTTTCCTCCTGCAATGGGAAATCAAAAGCGTTATGGATCTCAACCAGATTCAATCAATGTCATTAAAGTTTCACTTAACTCCATCTCTCTCTCTCCCCTCTCCTTTCACGATTCCTCATTCAGTGTTCCCACCTTGCTTTCACACTGAATCTACATATATAAATATGTGAGTCTTGCTTCTGAAAATCTCATCATTTTATTCATCACAATCAAATTAACTCTAAATTCCTTTGCAGAACACAATGGCAAACTCCTCGCTATGAGCTCTGGCCTATGCGAAGAAGCCTAAGACTTTTCGGAGGGAAGACAATTGTCAGAAACGAGTGCGGCACAGTAGGAGGAAAGTGGCGACGGAAGAAAGGAGTAGGATGAAGGCGGTGTAGGATAAAGAGAAATCCATTGATGATGGTGAAGAGGATATAGAGAAGAGATCATTAAGGGTATCTTTGGCAACACCGAGGACATGAGCTCAAAACTTGGGACGCTGAGTTCGTCAAAGTTAAGTCTCTTTGAATTTGAGTAAAGTTTGAGTATTTTGATGGTTTCTGATCGAATACGGTTTTGAGTAAAGATAGAGTCTTTTGATGGTATCAAATTTGGGGTTTTGATCAAATATGGTTTAGAGTGTGATTGATATTGAGTAAAAATTGAGTATTTTTGATGATTTGTTTTGTAGGCTGCTAACTATTTGACATCACTGGACTTCTTGACCCGACGTGTAAAACTGTGGCGGATATGATATAGGCAATACTCTAGAAGAGATGCGCACGTACTTCAACATCAATAAGGACTACACGCCTGAGGGAGACGCTGATGTTCGCAAGGAGAATGCATGGGCCTTCGAGTGACTTTTGCTCCCTGGTGGTTATGGCAAGTTCTGTTGGTTTTTCTATCATAAAGTTTGGGTCTTTCTGCTTTCTTTGATCTATAGTTTTGGTCGCTATAATCATCTTTTGGTGTAACTCTGTACATACCTTCACACCAAAAGAACTATCTACGTACCAGTAGACCATGTTGTTGATCCAAACGCATGTTCCTTAAGTGTGGAAGTTGATGATAAAAAAAAGACTTGGTAGCTTAGTTTATCTCTGTTCCCGAAGTGTAGCCTTCTTGGTATCTAGAATACGAAATAAAAATTCATTGTCATTACAAGTATTCTAGATTCGCTCATATAAATACCTTACCACTATGTATACCACTGGACTTCTCTTATATATCTGTGGGAGAGTACATAGCCCAATTAATCAAATATATTTCTCTTTACCCCAGAAGACCTTAATAATGAGCACAATTATCTAATAAGCCTACTTATTCGAATTCAACGAATTTTGGGCATACTGATCTTTTCTATCTAGCTAGCAAATTACATATTTAAGAGAAAGATTTAACCTAACATAAATGAATATATTTTGGGTAATAACTATATGTAGCTTAAGGTTACAAGTGAAGCCCAACATTTAAAAAATAAGTATACTACTGTTGTTCAAAATAAATAAATAAATATACTACTTCACAACTATTAAGAGTTTCCAATGTTTTCTCTATGAAATTCTCAAATTGTAAATAATCCAAATTAACGGGAAACTTAATTCTAAATATCTTAAATATATAAAAATGGACGAACAACAGATTTTCAAAAGAAATTACCTTCAATTTTAATAATGAATAAAAATAAAAAGGTATTTTAAATTAAATACAATTTTATAAAAACGATAAATAATAAAAACAACTTCTTTCTTAATCTGACACTATAATGAAAAAATTAATAAAGTATCTAGAATATTTGATTGGCCTGGATAACACTAACATTCACTTTATTATTTTTGTAAAGAACCGAAAATTATTTTACCATGACAAAAAGATTTTGAAAATGTAAAGATTTATTTATTTTTTAGTTTTTGAAGCCGAAATCTTAATATTTGGTTATGCATGAAACCTACGCGTCAAAAATGTCGAGCCGAGTGATATTAACATTTTCCACCTTTTCTATCACCGTGTTTTTTGTAAGTAGTTGCAAGATTTATTAAGTAGTCATATAACCATTAACCATTATTGCTATACATAAATTAATAGCTTAATAACTGGTTTAACATTATATGTCTAAGTTATTAATTTTAAGTATAATCAGAATATTAATAAATAAAATAAATTATTGAATTGTTAATATACAACAAACCAATGACATTTAATGAGGTTAATGTTAAAATTATTTTCTAAAAATCATTAAAAATTACATTAAATTGGTTTTAAGGGTTAAATATTTATATGATTGTAAGTATTGCGAACACAAAATATAAGGTTATTTTATTGAACTAAATGGGAAGTATAAGTAAGTAAATAAACTTAAATAAAAGATCAACCATAATTTTTGTGTGTATATATATATATATATACTTGCATATCCTAACAAAAGACGCAATGTAAAATAAACCGATAACAAACAAAAATAATAGAATGAAATTAGATAAATTATACGAAAATAAACAGATTAAAGATATTCTAAATAAGGACCCCAAATCCCAAAAGCAATTACTACGACGTGGATGACAACACGTGGCAGAAATCCAACGCCATATCGTTATTCTCGTCAATCTTTCGTTTTCAGTTCCCAAATCCCGACAACGACAATGATCTCGAGCCACTACCACCACAGCCATCAAGTCTATCCAGCCACCACATAAACCGGTCATTATCCTTCATAACCGACATGCCAGTTTTGTCCATGAAAACCAGTATTAATTTAGTGAAAACTGTAGCAAATTTGCAATTTCAGTAGTAAAAGAAACTGTATCAATTTCAAATTTGATTTATAGGATCGAATCCTTCCATTTGAAACTCATATACTTCGCCTTACTTCATAGTTAACTTTTTTTTTTTCTTGACCAAACTATTAATAAACCAAATTTTGGTCTTATATGGTTTAAGTATTTTCGTGGGCCCGCTGGCAATCCCAGTAAATTGAAAGTCGTCTTCATTTTTTTTTGGTCAACTAAGTCGTCTTCATTTACTTGCCATGTCTCGCAAAACTACTCCACGAGCAAAGGCCAAACAAACCACAAATCTTAAAAAAGAAAACTATATCAAGAAAGTAAAAATAGAACTAGATACTGACCCGCCCTTTTCAAAGGCGGAAATTATTTAAACAAACTTTTCAAATTGTTACCGAAATTAGAATATACAAATTATAACAAAAATAACAATAGTTTTTTATATATATAATTTTTGAATAATATTGTTTTTGGTTATAAAATATACACATTTTTTTAATTACCACTTCTACGGTGAAACTTCTATAAAATAATAATGTTGGGACTACACTAAAACTATAATTTTTAATTTATCGATATAATAATTGAACGAAAAAAATTTAATTTGGGACTATACAATTATATTATTTTATAGAAAATTTAGTGTATATTAATTTATAGAGTAATAATTTAAAAAGGTTATACTGTATATAAACGTTAATATGTGTGAGATCCAAAATTTATAAGGAAAATATTTACACAATGCTTTTTAATTGTTACTGAGAAAACGCAAAAATCAAATAAACTTTAATTCCACAAAAAAAAAATTAATTTATTTTTTATTATAAATTTTTTGTGGATATATTATATAGTCTTTTTATTTTTAAATTTCAAGTACAATGTTAGTTGGTTAAAACCCAACATTTATAAGGTCTAATGTAAATTGGTTTACATAATTGTATGGCCCTTTATTTGTAAATCAATACAATTTTAATAATTTTCCAAAATCCATTAGTTAAATCAATTAGAATATGTATTTATATGTTGGTTTAAATTAAATTGTTAGTTATGTCTATATATTTAAGGAACCAAACAGATTTAAGTATCCAAACATTACTATCCTAGAAAAGATCCAAATTTAAATAACAATTTCTAAATGGTAGATAAATTTTATGACCCTAAATTAATAGAGTAGATGACTGATTATATATGTGGTTACCACAAATCTTAAAAAAGAAAACTATATCAAGAAAATAAAAATAGAATGACAGGTTATATATGTGGTTAACTTTTAATATATATATTTTGGATAAATCTCATAACCGCGTAATCGGCATTTTTTATACGTGATCAACTGGTGACTTTATTGTTTTCAGTAACTTAACATTTAGACATAATTTATTTTTACTAGTTTTTTTTTGCTAATTTGGAAATTTATTTTTACCAGTTTCAGACGCCTAATTTCTTAATTAGCCGGCGTTCTAATTTTATTTTTCTAGTTCGCAACATTTTATTAACAGTAGTTTTATTGGTGGGTAGTCCAATGACGTGATATCTGGAAATTAAAAAAACGTAACTGTTATTTTAAAAGATTATTAATATATGGAGTGATATTTTTAATAGTTCACATCTTTTCTTCGTATTTTTCTTGGATCGAACATGGTATTTTGATATAGTCAATCAAAAGATATGGTAGAGGACAGGAGTAGAACACAGTATTAGACACACTTATGGTAAAAAGTTAGGCAGCCTAATTAAACAATATATACATGTATCTGTATTCTGTACATATATATATATTTTATTTAGTTGCTGATATACTTTTCAAATTGGGGATGACGATTTTGATACTTACGTGTATTGTAAAATCAATGCTAATCTGTGCCTTTAAACCCGGATTGATTTGCTCTTTAAAACTTGCCTACCAATAGACTACCATTTTTATGTTATGGTTAAATTGTTTCAAATTTTAACTTTTTCAAAAAAAAAATCAATGCTAATTTTTCCAAAATAAAGTGATAACTACGAAAAAATTAACGTAATATAATAACTGAGATTATTTCTGATGGTTTATTTATTTATTCTTCAAAATAGAGTAACTCTGTAATATAATTGAGTTATATTCCAGTGATATTATATTTTACAATGAAAATAAAATAATAAATAAAAAATAAATAAACTATTCTATTTATAGAGCAAACTCATTTTTACTCTGTTATATAATGAAAAATAGAATATCATTATAACTTTTTCACTTTAAATTTTTATTAATTGGTATTAATTGGTCAGTTTCAGACATAATTTCTTTATAAAAATAAAAATAATTATTAAAATTATTTAAAAATACTCTATTGAAGCCACTATCGGCCTATGGTCTACTGATTAATTATTAAAATTTAGGAGGCAATTTGTTTTTTGATAAAAGATGGATTGGAGAAGATGTATTAATGGAATCAATTGAACGGGGATGGTCGACGCATCGGGATGCAGAAAGAAAGGATATAGTGGATAAGATTCATAATTGTAGACATGCGATTTCAGTCTGGAGAAAAGGTAATCCATCTAATGGAAAAGAAAAAATAAATTCTCTACAAAAGGCTCTGGAGGAAGTTCAAAACGATATGTCGAAGTCACATGATGAGGTTGCTGAGGTTTCACGTAAACTCAAAGAAGCATATCAAGAAGAAGAGCTATATTGAGAGCAAAAGAGTAGAACTATGTGGCATGTTTACGAAGATAGAAACACAAATTTTTACCATGCTTTGACTAAACAAAGATGCATTCAAAATAGGATCATTGGCCTGTATGATGAGGAAGGGAATTGGAAAAATTCTAAAAGTGAAATTGAAGGAGTGGTAGTTAATTATTTCAATGATTTTTTCCAGTCAACCTCCCCATCAGATTTTGATAGTTTTTTGGAGGAAGTTCCAACACTGGTTACAGACTCCCAAAATAGAAGGCTTGTTACCCCGGCAACGGAGGAGGAAGTGCGGATGGCACTTTTTATGATGCACCCTGAGAAATTAAGACATATGTGGTGATCAATATGGTTAATGATTTTCTTAGTTTGGGGTCCTTTGACGACAGACTTAATATGATAAATATTTGTCTTATTCCTAAAACAGTCAGACCAAATAGGATGAAGGAGCTATGCCCCATTAGTCTCTGTAATGTCGGATATAAAATTATTTCCAAAGTAATTTGTCACGTTTGAAAGGTTTATTACTGAAGTTATTTTCAGAAACGCAATCTGCATTTGTCTCTGGGAGACTAATTTCGGATAATATTCTCATTGTTTAGGAGATATTTCATGGGCTACGTACAAATAATGCTTGTAAGGAGAAGTTTATGGCAATTAAAACGGATATGAGCAAAGCTTATGATAGGGTGGAATGGTCTTTTATGCAGCAGTTGCTTTTGAAAATGGGTTTCTGCCAGACCTGGGTGTCTAGAGTGATGACATGTATCTCCTCGGTTAGATATAAGGTCCTGCTGAATGGTCAACCTAAAGGTACTATTATTCCAGGAAGAGGTTTGCGACAAGGGGATCCCCTATCAGCGTACTTATTTATCTTATGTACAGAAGCCCTTATTGCAAACATTTGGAAGGAGGAAAGGGAGAAACGATTGACAGGTTTGAAGATTTCGCGGGGTGGTCCTTCGGTTTCTCGTTTACTTTTTGCAGATGATGGCTTATTTTTCTGTAAGGAGAATATGGATAAATGTGGAATTATTCTTAAGCTCCTTAAAGATTACGAGGCGATATCAGGGAAATTAATTAATTTTGATAAATCCTCTGTGCAATTTGGGCATAAGGTTCCAGAACCGAAGAGGTTGGAGATCCAAAATAAAATTGGTATTACTAAGGTTGGAGGTATGGGAAACAATTTAGGCATACCTGAAAGCCTGGGGGGGATCAAAAACTCAAATCTTTGGATTTTTAAATGAAAGGGTAAAAAATAAGGTTAACAGTTGGACAGTTCGGTTTCTCACTAAAGGTGGAAAAGAAGTAATGATTAATTCGGTGGCTACGGCGATGCCAAATCATGTTATGTCCTATTATATATTACCAAAGACTGTTACTAAAAAGATTACAGGGGCTATTGCACATTTTTGGTGGAGTAGTAATGGAAATAAAAGAGGAATTCATTGGTATTCATGGGATAAGGTCTGTAAACCTAAGGAGGAGGGAGGTTTAAGTTTTTGAGACTTTCAAGATTTTAATATTGCATTATTGGCCAAACAATTATGGCGCTTAATAGACAAACCAGATTGCCTATTCTCGAAGGTATTCAAAGGTAGATATTATCGGAACTCTGATCCAATAGATCCACACAGATCTTATTCCCCATCTTATGGTTGGAGAAGTATCTGCTCAGCTCGATCTCTGTTTAAAAAAAGGCTAATCAAAAGAGTGAAAAATGGAAAATCCATTTCAGTATGGATTGATCTGTGGATTCCTGCTCCTCGCCCGAGGTCAGCAACACCAAAAATGCAACCCCAATTTTTCAATCCTTCTCTCAAGGTGGATCATCTATCGATCTGATTACTTTGGCATGGAATGTGAATCTGCTTAATGCATATATACATCCAGATGATGTGAAAATTATTAGAGGTCTAGCTATAAGTCGGAATTCTAGGCCAGATTCCTATGGCAGGATGTTTACAGAAACATGAAAGTATACAATTAAGTCATGTTACAAAATTGAAACACTTTATCCGGATAAGGTCCAAGGGCTGGTTTCTTTTGGTCCAGATACCAAACCTTTGTTGGCCTTTACTTGGAAAATTAATTGTTCACCAAAGTTGATACATTTTGTTTTGGCAAGTCATTTCAAGTACTATAGCGGTTGCGAAAAACTTAAGGGCACGGGGCATTGAGTGCGACACTCGTTGTAGTATTTGTGGTGCAGAGGAACAATCAATTAATCATGTCCTTTTCGAATGTCCTCCAGCTTTGCAAGGGCATTATCAAAAATCCCGTCGGCTCCAGGAATTTTCCCTACTCCCTCGGTGTTTACTAATGTGGATTATCTTTTCTGGAGACTTCCTAAAAAATATGATTTCAGTAATTTTACGTGGATTTTGTGGTATACTTGGAAGAACAGAAATGATAAAATTTATAAAAATAAGGGTGGGAACCCTCAAAAAATTTTGAGGGCAGCGGAAGTGGAAAGTGAAGTTTGGGCAGAAGCTCAACTTACTATTCCACCGAACAAAAAAGTGGTTCCTCCGGTTATTGAATTGCAGTCCTTGGGTCTTTCTAGAATTTGTTCTATAGATGGAGCGTGGAAGGAACAAGACAAATACTCAGGACTGGGATGGTTTTGTAAAACAACCGAATCAGAGGAGAAAATGATAAGGGCGATGAATCTCCGCAGAAGTCTATCAGCTTTACATGCAGAATGTGAGGCTTTAATATGGGCTATGGAGTGCATGAAGACCCTGAATTTTCCAGATGTAGTTTTCGCAACAGACTGTTCTCAATTGGTAAAGATGGTGTCCTCACCCGAAGAATGGCCTGCTTTTTCTACACACATGGAGGAGTTTCAGCGAAGTAAGACTTTCTTTCCTACCTTCAAGATTCAGCATATTCCAAGAGCAATCAATTTGGAGAACAAACTTACACAAGGTGCGAGGAGTTCCCCTTCACATGTGTTTCATGTTGACTCTACGCCTCCGGTTTGGTTTTCCGAGTCGGTAGGACCCCTTTCATAGTTTAGCTATTATTATTAAAAAAAGGAGAAAAGCAATACTATCATCACAATATTTTACATCTTTTGATATACAAAATTTGAAATCCAAAAACAATTTGAATATATTGATCTAAATTTGTTAGACTGTATAGTATAACCCTTTTTAGAAAGATAAAATAGACGTTCTAACTTATCTCATACGTTATTTAAAATTATAATTCGTATTGTGAAGTGTTCTCTATGATTTATCCAAATATAAAATATGTTTGCCTCATGATTTCTAACCAAATGTCTTTATTATTTATAAAATGTTGTGAATCAGTGAGAAAACTTATATTATTCCATAGCCTAAAGACTCTATATATATACAAGGTTTAGACCGTCATAAATAGACCGTCATAAGATAAATAGAAAACTAACAATTCCTAGTCTAACTAGGAAAAGGTAAATACAAATATGTAAAAGTACAAAATAGATAAGTAAAAGAAAAACATAGTATGGTCCGTCTCTTCCTTCCTCATGTGGTTATGGACCGTCCACCATATGATTTATAACACTCCCCCTTGGACGCCATAACCGTTCAAGGTTCGTAGTATGCTTAATGTTGCCTCATTAAAACCTTACCAGGAAAACCCAGTGGGACAAAACCATGGTGAAGGAAAAAGAGTACAACACACACTACTCCCCTTGATGAATGCATCATTGAAAGTCTTTAAGTTGACGCATCCCAAGCTGATGTATGAGCTTCTTCAACGTCGCGGTTGGTAAGGCCTTAGTGAACAGGTCGGCTGAATTGTCAATGGATCGGACCTGTACCACTTGGACCACACCGGCCTTCTGCATCTCGTGTGTAGAAAAGAATTTGGGCAGGATGTGTTTCGTCCTGTCCCCTTTGATGTATCCATCTTTGAGTTGAGCAATACATGCTGCATTATCCTCATACATCACGGTTGGACCCTTGTCTCCTGTCATCCCACAATCTGATCGTATATGTTGGGTCATTGACCTCAACCAGACACACTCACGGCTGGCCTCATGTATGGCCAATATTTCCGAATGATTTGAGGAAGTGGCCACAAGTGTCTGCTTCATTGAACGCCATGAAATGGTCGTTCCACCATATGTAAACACATAGCCTGTCTGAGATCTAGAATTGTGTGGATCCGAAAGGTATCCAACATCAGCAAATCCAACTAAACCATCTTTGTTTTTGTTGGTATAAAATATACCCAAATCTTTTGTTCCTTGTAGGTAACGAAGAACATGTTTTATCCCATCCCAGCGCCTTTTGGTCGGACAGGAGCTAAACCTAGACAGTAGGTTCATGGCAAAGCATATATCAGGCCTTGTGTGAGTTGCTAAATACATCAATGCTCCTATGGCACTGAGATATGGCACTTCGGGACCAAGGACATCCTCACCGTCCTCCTTGGGACGAAATTGATCAGTGTCCAAGTTCAGAGATCTCACGACCATAGGGCTGGACAAAGGGTGAGACTCAGACATATTAAATCTCTTGAGTACTTTTTCTGTATATGCCATTTGATGCACTAGGATTCCATCATTTATGTACTCAAGCTGTAATCCCAAACAGAATTTTGTTTTGCCTAGGTCTTTCATTTCGAATTCTCCCTTTAGATATTCGACTGTTTGGGAAATCTCTCCAGAGGTTCCAATGATATTTAAATCATCAAAATACACTGCTATAATCACAAAGCCCTTATTTTCGAATTTCTTTATGAAAATGCATGGACTGATAGGATCATTTTTGTATCCTTCTTTTATGAGGTACTCACTTAATCTGTTGTACCACATGCGGCCAGATTGTTTCAGTCCATAAAGTGATTTATTCAACTTTATGCAGTGTTGTTCACGAGAGCTCTCTTTATTTTTCAATTCAATACCCTCTGGGACTTTCATATAGATTTCATTATCCAGTGGGCCATATAGATATGCTGTAACGACATCCATCAGTCTCATATCTAGATTTTCTCTTATGGCCAGACTTATCAGGAATCTAAAAGTAGTTGCATCCACCACAGGGGAATATGTTTCCTCATAATCGATTCCTGGTCTCTATGAGAATCCTTGTGCAACAAGTCAGGCTTTATACCTCACGACTTCACCATTCTCATTTCTCTTCCTCACAAAGACCCATTTGTATCTCACTGGTTTTATATCATTTGGTGTTCGAATTATTGGACCGAAAACACCTCTCTTCTTTAAAGAGTTTAACTCCACGTTTATGGCTTCTTTCCACTTAAGCTAATCTTTTCTTTGCATGCATTCATATAGACGTGGGTTCTTGATCCTCATTATCCATTAGTTCGAGTGCTACCTCATAAGCAAATATATCTGTGATGTCGACATCATTTCTATTCCATTGGTTTCCAGACATGACATAATTTATTGAGATCTCATTCTTGTCCAAACCATCAGTACCATGAACACCGGCGTCCCGAGGATCACTGCTTGGTACGTCCGGACCAATATCCATTTCTATGGATTTATGTGCGCTCTCATCTCGGGTAAGATCGGGCACTTCCTTGTCTGGGGTTCCAACCTCGGATATAGCACCTTTCTTTGTTTTTCGAGGTTTCTTATCTATGGAACCAATTGGTCTACCACGTTTCAAACGTGTTTTGGAATCTGTAGCAACTTGATTTTTTCCCTCTTGAACATCAATCCGAACTGGTGCATTAATAGCTGGTACATGTGACTTAGTCACTCTTTTCGGGTCAGCAAAGGGATCTGGCAATTGATTAGCTAGCTTTTGCAAATGTATTTTTTTCTGGACCTCAAGATCACACACTTGAGTCCGAGGATCTTGCCAATTTATGGATGTCTGATTCCATGATATTTCTTTTACCAGCTTATTATCTCCCCCTAATGCTGGAAGTTCAGATTCATTGAAATGACAATCCGCATACCTGGCCTTAAATAAATCACCCGTAGTTGGCTCAAGGTATTTTATAATTGTGAGGGAGTCAAATCCAACATATATTCCCATCCATCTCTGTGGTCCCATCTTTGTTCTCTGTGGTGGAGCAATAGGAACATAAACCGCACAGCCAAAGGTTTTTAGATGGGAGACGTCTGGCTCATGACCCGTTAGTAATTGGGATGGGGAATATTTGTGTTCACTAGATGGCCTGATGCGTATAAGCTCGGCCGCATGAAGGGCTGCATGTCCCCATGCTGAAACCGGCAGCCTCGACCTCATGAGTAATGGTCGGGCAATCAGCTGTATTCGTTTTATAAACGATTCAGCTAAGCCATTTTGTGTATGTACATGTGCCACGGAGTGTTCCACTGTTACCCCCATGGACATACAATAATCATTAAACGCCTGAGAAGTGAATTCACTAGCATTATCAAGACGTATAGTCTTCAAAGGAAAATCTGGAAAATGAGCTCGTAATCTTATTATCTGAGCTAGCAATCTTGGGAATGCCAAGTTGCGGGTCGATAGGAGACAGACATGGGACCATATGGTCGATGCATCAATAAGGACCATAAAATATCTGAATGTCCCACAATGTGGGTGTATTGGTCCACAAATGTCTCCTTGTATTCTTTCCAGAAAATTAATAGTTTCCTTTGTCACCTTAAAGGTGATGGCTTTACTATGAGTTTCCCTTGTGAACAAGCAGTACACATTAAGTGTTTAGGGATAACTCGTTTTTCTTTTAGTGAATGGCCGCTGGTATTATCAATGAATTTACGCATCATAGTTGACCCGGGATGACCCAGCCGGTCATGCCATAAAGTGAAATTTTCGATGGCTGTTTTGTTAAATGTGGCATTGGCCTTAATCATACTGACTTTAGCATGATAAAGACCAGTAGATATTGCGGGTATTGATTCTAAGACTTTCATATGGCCTTGGGCGATCTCATAGATTTGAAGGAATACTTTGTCTCCTTCGCCCTTAGTTTCAATATGATAGCCATTCATTTATTATTAAGTTTTAATAAGATAGTTTCAAAGAAATGACAAGATAGAAATGAAAAACACCAAACAAAGAACAAGCAAAGAACACACAAATGTCGAAATCAATCTTTTAGAATATTTGAAGTTTCATACTCCATAAGATCATTTTTTTCATAATCAAAATCGTTCTCATCATCATGGATCACCATGTGGGCTTCATAATTCTTCCCTTTCATACTTTCTGTGTATAGCTCAATTAGATGCTTGGGAGTCCTACAAGTCTTTGCCCAATGGTTGCTCATTCCACACCTATGAAATACAGATTTGGTCGAGTTGTTTGAGTGCTGCGGTTTGAATGAAGATCCGCGGCCTCGACCATGACCTCGTCCAAACGAGCGTCCCTGGTTCTGTTCTCGACCAGATTGGTTATCTCTTCCGCAGCCATGTGAATTGTATTGACCACGACCACGTTCTCTCCATCCACCACGGCCTCGACCGTGTGTTTTACCATGATGGACGTGGTTAGCCTCTTTATCAGCCTCAGTGGCCGCATGGGCTTCAGGTAATGGTGTGGATCCTGGAGGTCTCATCTCACTGTTCATCATCAGTAACTCATTATTTTGCTCAGCAAGTAATAAGCATGAAATCAAGCTTGCACAAGTCTTGAATTCTTTTGCACGGTACTGTTGCTGAAGCAACAAATTGCTTGTGTGGAAGGTAGAGAAAGTTTTTTCAAGCATATCTTCCTCTGTTATATCCTCACCACATAGTGTAAGTTTAGACACGATCTTAAGCATTGCTGAGTTGTATTGATCCACAGACTTAAAGTCTTGGATCCTGAGGTTTTTCCATTCGTATATAGCCTTTGGTAACAGGATCGTCTTTTGATGATCATATCTCTGTTTCAATGCATTCAAAGGTCTAGAGGATTCTCAATGGTTAAGTACTGATTTTTGAGACTCTCAATCAGATGATGGCGAATAATTAATATTGCCCCATAACGATCTTTTTGTTGGCACTGTTATTCTCGGTAATACAGTCACCGTGACCCTTGGATTTTAGTATGATCTTTGTATCAAGAGCCCATTGTAAGTAATTGTCTCCAGAGACATTTAGGGCAGCAAAATCCAGGTTATTGATTTTCGACATCTGAAATCAAACATATATATATATATATACTTTTAGAAAATTTTATATCTTTATATCAATACTCTATGGCACACGCATCAGAAAAATTTCTAACAAGTATATATGATGCAAACAATATGACCAAGGTTATAATGCATTAGGTCACATGACCATACAGGATGAAGCCACACGGCTATAATGAATCATCAATCCTAACGCTTGCTAGAGGCGCATTGATCGATACTCCTATAGAGTCATCGATCGATAGACGCAAGGCATCATCGATCGACACGTGTAATGGCAGGTCGATCGATAGACCTATTGATCAAACATGAATGTAAAATAAGCCACACGGCTACTGATATGGACAATCGGATTCTATATGATTTTTAATGCAACCGGATTTTAAAACACCTTAGCAATCACAATTTCTAAGTGATTTATGAAACAAGAAACCTCAAACAATTTTTAGTTAATTCAAAACAAAAAAATTCGGATGAGATACTAACAATTTGTTTTTAGGTGATTCAAAATTCGGATTTAAATAATCATGCAATCATTATCAAGAATTTATAATTAATAATCAATCGACAAGAGACATCATCGATCGACACGTGCAATGGCATGTCGATCGATATTCGAGACAAAGAAACCCAAATTTTTAATCTCAATTAAAATCAAGCAAGCAGTCAATCAATTTTAAATAGATTCGATTTAATTTTAGGGTTTATGAAATCGACCAGGAAAAAGGGGGTGATCGATTTCTAGGGTTTTCGATTTGATCGTTAAGATCAAAGGGGTTTAAGGGACACGATATGATCATAAGATTTAGGATGATCATAGGATTTTGAGATTCAAAACTTTTTAGGGTTTTAAGTTTAATTGTTTAAAACAATCTCTATCGGACTTGAGAGCTCCGATTTACTCAATAAGGGTTTTGAGATCTATTATCTTAGGGCTTTCAACATTAGAGATTTCAAATTTTAGGGTTTAAACTTTATCAAAACAACCAATTCGTTTTATGGATTTTAAGGTTTAGAATTTTAATTACCTTTAGATTTGCAGGGTTGAAAACCGGACCACCAAAGAGAAGGAGATCACGAGCCAGCCGCAAGAATGGAAGCTCTTTGGTTGGATTGGAACTGCTCGGATGGATACAAGTCGGATGGATCTTGATCTATGTCGGTTGAACCAATATCGATCGATGCGCGTGGTGGTACGTCGCTCGATCTAGGGTTTATGGGATGATCTCGAACTAGAAAAGGAAATTAGGATTAGGGTTTATGAGAAAGTAGTTGACGGCTTGATTAGGGTTTAGAGGTGGTCGATTTTTAGCTAGAGTTTTTAGAGAACAACTCGTGCTGATAACGTGTTGTGAATCAGTGAGAAAACTTATATTATTCCATAGCCTAAAGACTCTATATATATACAAGGTTTACACCGTCATAAATAAACCGTCATAAGATAAATAGAAAACTAACAATTCCTAGTCTAACTAGGAAAAGGTAAATACAAATATGTAAAAGTACAAAGTAGATAAGTAAAAGGAAAATATAGTATGGACCGTCTCTTCCTTCCTCATGTGGTTATGGGCCGTCCACCATATGATTTATAACATAAAATACAATATGTGCTGTAGGCTTTTTACTTTACTGTTGAAAAATCTAGAAAACGTTAATTTCTGTTCTATCTTTTACTCTATTATATATTATAGATAAAACAGTAAATTGTTACATGTATGCTATGTTCTAAATATGGTATAATTTAAATTTTAACATTTTCTCTATGCTATTTTTTTTATAATATGCATTCTAACCTTTGTCTACGTTCTTTCTTTTTTAGAATATGTAGTTCTATATTTTTGTATGTACTATGTTTTTAAATTTGAGAAAATCTTGAAATCAATCCTAACTAATTTTATCGTAACTTATCTTGTTCTTGACGTTGAGTTACATTGAATCATGTTGTTTTTAACTTTTTATTTAACGATCTTTTTCCTTTCTTCAGAGCGATGCCTTTTGATGAGTTCTGATCCGACAATCCCCTTGAATCACCGAAAACATAAGAGGTTCCGACAATCCCCTTGAATCACCGAAAACATAAGAGGTTCCGACATAGCACATAGAGGATGGCGATGAGCCAGCGATAGTTGGTTGGAATTTCCAGAGATAGTTCACATGATTGATTGACACCAGAATCGCCAAAAAAAGTTGAGAGGAAGAGTTTTTCTCTAAGTGGAGAACACGATGTTGATCTGTGAAAAATTGGACTAAATATTTAAAATCATTTTACTAATAAACTAAATAGATAAACTATAGACATATTTAAATATTGAGTCTTAATTATCCAACATAATTTAGAAATTAGATGGTTAATTTCATATTTACAAGAACAAAGTTATATTGAGACAAAAGTAATACAGTCAAATGTATAAAGAGACAAACATTTTCCAATATGGTCTGATTAGCCAATTTTTCCATTTTTTTGACAACAAAAGGCAAAGTATCTAAGCTGATTCCTGAACCAATTTTTCCTATTTGAAACCTCTTATTGTAATAATGTAATTTTGGACAACACTAGTTTTTTTTTTCTTTTTTACAAAACAACACTTTAGTTGGTTATTAAGTTTTGAATTCTAATCGAATAGATTAAGAGATTAGAAATAAAATAAAAACAAACAACCACGTGAGGATCGTGAGATGTGGACGAGGAAAATCGTCAAACTTTGAGATTATCTTTGATTAGGTGTCTGTACTCCTGAATTTCAGAACCTTCTTCTTTCTTGTGTCTTAATCATTTTTATTTATCTCTCTGTATTATTATTCTTTTGAGCAAATCTTTCTGTATTTTCTAAAATTAAATAAATAAATAAAGTAAAAACCCAAAAGAGAGGATTTTGAAGAAGCAAAAGAAAGAATCTTTGAAGAGAAAGCAAATCGATTCCATCTCTCTCACCTTATATATATATAAACCCCATCTCTGTTTCCTGTCCCGATACCCTCTGTTTTCTCCGAGAAAGTTTTCCGGGAGAAATTTGTTTTCATCGTCTTCTCTTTTCTTGGTCAAGTCTGCAATTTTTCTCGTCTCCTTCGAGTATTATTGCAGAGAATTTTCCGATCGCAAACCATTACATTGTTCATCTCGTTTCAAATTTTCGATCATACAAACATACAATAACCGCAAAATAAGCTGTTATTTTTCGCAAAATAAGCTTTCTCCAGAGAAAAATATAAAAAGACTTTTATTTCTTCTCCAAGTTAACTCAGAAAATTTCGTTTTTCTTTCTTAAAAAAAAAAAACATTTCTTGTCCGTAAATTGCGTTGCCCTTAAACTAAGCTGTCCTAACGTCAAAACTCAAACACTCGCTTGCGTGTTTCTTCCTCTTAAATTCCCCCCCACATCTCTTTCTTCTCTCTCTATTCCTCTCTGTTTCTCTCTGTTTTTTCAAAGAAGAATCAAGAAACCCAATCTCTCTCTCTCTCTCTCTCTCTCTCTCTAGAGAAAGGAATCATGGTGTATGGAAAAGGGTCAATGCAAAAATCGAACTTTGACCGCTTCCTTCATTGCACAACACCTGTAGTGCCTCCCCAATCTCTCCCCAAGGTCTGAAACCTTCTTCCTCTGTTTCGTTTCTCTCAATGGTTTTAAAGTTTTATTATGATGCAATTCTTTAAAAATCAATCCTTTTTTTTTGCAGACGGAGATTAGGAGTCTGAATCGGATTTGGCATCAATCAGAGAGAGAAAAGGTTGAGTTTTTCAGATTGAGTGATCTGTGGGATTGTTACGATGAATGGAGTGCTTATGGAGCTGGTGTTCCTATTCGTCTCACCAACGGCGAATCTCTTGTTCAGTACTACGTTCCTTATCTCTCTGCCATCCAGATCTTCATCTCTCGCTCTTCCTTGATCCGCTTAAGGTACACTTAGAGAGCTTTTTAAGATTTGAAAGTTTGATCCTTTTGATGAATCTACTGAATGTTGTTGGGGTTTGTTGATTAGGGATGAGTCTGAGTATGGGGAGAGCGAGACGAGAGATTCGTTTAGTGATTCATATAGTGAAGAGAGTGAAAGTGATAAGCTTTCAAGAAGTGCTGCTTCTGATGAAGGACTTGAGCATGACGCTATTCTACATCCTAATGATCGTTTGGGCTATCTTTATCTGCAACACTTTGAGAGATCAGCTCCTTATGCTAGAGTTCCTCTCATGGATAAGGTAACTAACTCTCTCAGTGCAGCTCCTCTCAGGTTATAAATGATCTGATCATTCAATGACACATGTTTGGGTTACAGATCAACGAGTTGGCTCGAAGGTACCCTGGATTGATGTCGCTGAGAAGCGTTGATCTGTCCCCGGCAAGTTGGATGGCTGTAGCTTGGTACCCTATTTACCATATACCAATGGGAAGGACCATCAAAGATTTGTCTACTTGTTTCCTCACTTATCACACTCTTTCATCTTCTTTCCAAGGTACTACTAGTAGTAGTCTTCTCAGTTCTTTCAATTCAAGTCCTTTCAATGTGTTATGTCCAGAAACGGTCCTAGATATAGGACAAGTGAAAAAATGGCATATAGCTTTCCTTTTTTTTTTTACAATAAACATAAATCCTCAAATTTGTAAATGTTTTTCTTTTAAAATTAAAATCTTTAATAAACCGTCTACTAGTCTCTAAAATTCCAGGACAGGTTCTGGTTATATCTTGCGAAAATATAACTGTTATGGTCTCTTGATATACAGATATGGCGCCAGAAGAGAATGGCGGGGAGAAGGAGAGGGCTCGGAAGGAAGGAGAAGGTGTAACTTTGCTTCCTTTCGGGTTAGCCACTTACAAGATGCAAGGCAATGTTTGGCTCTCTGAAGACGATCATGGTCAAGATCAAGAACGAGTTCTGTCGCTGCTAAGTGTTGCTGATTCTTGGCTAAAACAGCTGAGAGTCCAACACCATGACTTCAACTACTTTTCAAGAATGGTTCACCGATGATTTTCAACCGTAGATTTGTTTTTATCTCTTTTTTTTTTGTTTTTTCATGTTGCTCTCAAGTGAAAAGGAGATTACTTTTTTTTTTCTGTCCCTAGTCGCAATAACCATGTTTGGAGCAGCAGTAGCGGTTAAGAGGAGACTCAAACCGCTCACTAAGCGTTTCTTTAAAGCGGTTGCTGCGTTTTGGGTGTAGAATAGCTTTTGTGTCCTATCTATGGGAGATGTCGTATATTATATGAAGGGGTGATCTTGTTGAAAGAGTGTTTCTTGTTTCTTGATAACATTTGGGTGTTGTTCTTGTACCTCAGTAACATCTTAATGAAATAGTAAAAACGTAAAAATTTGATCATCTTTGTAGAATCTGAGGATTTTAAATGATATCTTTAACCATTTGTGTCTTTATTGATCAATGAATCACCTTTAATAATCGTATGACCAATTACTATGTATATAAAGCATACCTAATCTACTAAAGATCGATTAGATTATACACCATGCCTTTTTTTTTCACACCATGCCTTTTTGTTTTACATTTGGTAGATTTCCGGATAATCACTTATATCAAAAACAAAATAATTCAAATTTTCTTACAATTCAAATGTTTTAAATATCTTCCAATTTTTGTGTATTAACTTAAATTACATTAGAAATCAATAAAGAGTATAAAATATAACTGAACTGGAACATTCAAACTTAGATATGAAAAATGAATATCCCTATTCTAAATATAAAACCAAACGAATTAAATATTTTCAGTTAACTTTTAGTTTAATTTTAGTTGGGTTCAAAAAAAAAAGAAATAAAAGTTATTCAGATATATTTATTGATTATTTGATCCATATCTCTTAGATAACTCAGTTTGGTTCAGTTCTGTCAATTCTTTAACACAATTTGGAAAAAGTGGGACCTTTTGAAGACAAGATTGTCAAACATGTGGTGGAGACAAACTAAAGATTGTGGACCTTGTACTGTAAACTGACTTCATGGAGTTTTCAAGTGTTTGGCCCCTCCACCGATTTTTCTAGACCTACTTGTATATGGAGTATTATTTATTTAGGTTTATTTAATGAAACGAATCATATGCTAACAATTAGTAAGGAAACTCATTACGTGGTAGGCACATTTCATTTTCCCGTGATAAATAATATTAATTGAGCTTTAATAGTATTATTATTTTCATTACTTGCAAACAGAAACAATCTAAAGAATTGAAGAAAACGATGCTTGGGGTTTTCTTCTTGACCTGAATTCACGTTGTCGATGTTTTGAAGACTCAAAGAGGCATCTAATTCCGAAAATGACCAGCACTTTTTATATTTTTATTTATGTCGACCACATTTACCTCTTTTCACATTCAGTATCTAGTTTTACTTTTCATAACTGATGCATATTTATACCGTTGATAGTAATGACCGGTTTAGAGATAGTGCTCACATGTGCTAATAGTTAGAGCATCTTCAGAAAACACTATATCTTCAAATATAGAGTTTCTTGCTCTCAAAAAAGAAACTTCAAAACTTCAAATTTGAAGTTCTGAATAGTGAAACTTCAAATATAGAGTCTTACTACTCAAAACTTCAAATTTGAAGTTTCATCTTTTTATTTGCATTTTGGTCCTTACAAATACACATCTTATTTATGATTCTTAAAGTATTTTCTTATTTCTAATTTTAATCTTTAAAACTTTTTATATCTCACAAATCTTCAAATTTATTTTTATAAATTTAAGTTTTACATATAAAATTAAATAACAATTTTAAAATAAGCTTTATATTATTTTAAAAGTAGAATCATTTCTTATTAGAAATGCACTAGTTGATCACATATATGAGCATTACGGAAATAATTTTATGGAATAATAAGATATTTTGTTTGTAGTTTAACATTTAATTATGTATTTCTATTTCTAATTTTAGATTTTAATGTAAGTTTTTATTAATTAATATTGCTGTAATATTTTTATATATGTGTTAGTTATTTATCAAAATTTTCATAAATTTCTATTAGTTATAACAAATATAAGAACCATAGTGAAAAATACAAATAATTTTGAAGTAAATTTTGAAGTTTTACTTTTGTAAAAGAACACTTTGAAACTTCAAATATAGAGTCTGGGAAACTTCAAAATAAAGAATCTATTTGGAGATGCTTTTAGGACATACAATATTTCTTTTTGTAAAAACTATCCACACATACATATATATATATATATAGTTAGGACATATTTCTTTTTGTAAAAACTATTCACACACACACACATATATATATATATATATATTTAAAATCCTAGAACATGATCCATGTTTCTTTTTGGAGCTGGCCCAGTTAGTTATTGTTAATTATGATAAAAAGAATTGTTTGTAAGACAACCTAAAAAAATATTTTATATATATATATATAAATATATATATATATATGTGTGTGTGTGAAATAATAATAAAAATTATTCTCCATCTCTAGAAATTTACGGGTATTAGTGGGATATGAATTGTAGTTATTGTTAAAATTATTAAATTCTATTGGTTGGTGGATTCTAACATACTTATTAAAATCTAGTATTATTAGTTTGATAATTATTTAGTGACTTATAAAATCTCTTGTTATTCAAAAAGTTTGGCTTTTAATGATTTTAAGTTTCCATCAAATTTAGTGTTCACTACAAGAAAACATATTTTTTACGAGGGCTATATTCGACGTAAACTCGTCGTAATTGGGCAATTACGATGAAGTAACGAGGAAGCGTGTTTCGTTGTTAAACGTCTGTCGTAACGGAAATTTCGTCGTAATGCACTTGTTATGTTACGAAGAAATCTTATCGTCGTAACACGGAAGGGAAATGTTCGTCGTAATGGCGTAGTTAAATTACGTTGTAATATACTCGTAAATGTTCCTTGTAATTACCTTGTAAATGTTACGACGATTTAACATGTCTTCTAATTTAACCTCCTCGTAAACTTTACGAAGAATTTACAAGTTTGTCGTTGTAAATTTCTTGTAAAGTTTACGGGGAATTTACAAGGCTTGTTTTAAAATAATAATATTTCTATTTAAATAATATAATATTACGAAATATTCAAAATTTTATATATTTTAAATATTTAAAATATAAAATAAAATATGAAAATTTAATATTTTAAAAAAAACATTAGAAAAGTTATAAATAAGATAATATTTAAATTCATAATACAAAACAAAAACAAAATATAAAAAAAGCTACGGGAAGGTTCCGAAGTAGTCGTGAGCGGGGATCGGATCCTCAGAATCTCCACCAGTAGGTTCGGGAGGAGGTTGTTGCATCCCGAGAACAGCTCGTTTAGCATCCAACGCTCTCTGCAGAACCGGGTTTCCCACCACCATAACATCCAACAGATCCTCGAGGGAATCCAAATGAACCTGTTGTGTATCCATCCGAGACTGCATCTGAGAAACCACCTGGTCCCATCACGAAGAGTTTGACGAAGTCGCCCTTGCGACTTCGTTGACAGAGCCTATTCCCACCGTCCGTCCGTTCTTTCTAGGAACCACCTATTTTAAAAAATAATCAATATAATTAGATTTTAAAGAATCAAATTTAATTTAATATATTTTTGAAGCTTACCTCATGGAAGATCCTATCGATTTCTTCGGTGGTTAATGTGGCGGGTAATCCATCGGGAGACTCCTGTGTAAGCTGCGTCTCCCGCTCTTGAACCCGAGCAGCCACGTCGTGAAAGAGCTTCTCCGTGCATGGATCTAGAAAAACCCCATCTGCCGAGGTGTGAATCATCTTGAATAGATCAGACATAGATGATAATACTCCGGTCTTCTCAAGCTACAATTTGAAAAAATAAATTAAATTAAATATTAAAAATAAAATTCAATCATAAATTAGATTGAAAAAATAAAATTTTAAATTAATAATAAACTTATAGTTTCTAGACGGATCCCCGCGTGTGGTTTTTGCACAGTTCTATGAACCATGGGCAAATTACCATCCTTATCCTTCGTCCTTCGGAAAGCAGAGCAATTGTTGGCCTTCGCGATCGAGCTGGGTAGCTTCCAGTAAGCGATGAGGCCGTCCCATACTTCCTTCGTGATCTAGGTGGGTTTCCCATCATAACCGTAGATCTCCCACTTGTCCTTCCAATCCGAGATGGTGTTACAAAGGCCAGTGCCACCTTTTGCAACAAATTCCGCCTTCACCTTCTCGGTGATTCCCAAAGACCAGTGCCACCTTTGCTGGAAAAAACAATTTTTGTAAAAATTAACTAATAAGATATTTATTATAATAAAACAGAATTAAATAATTTACCGCAAAAAATTTAAACCAAGTGGTCTTAATGTGGTATGGAGTCAAGGTCCAGTTTGGGTGGGGCTCGGTGAGATATCCCTTCATCGTCTCTGCAACGCTCCGGCCAGCACGGTTGTTGGCCCCAAACCTGAAAATAGAATCAATTTGTTAGAAAATGAATATGATTTAAATTTTAAAATTATAAAGTAAAATTTTAAAACTTACCAATAAGTAGCCGGCGGTCGATCAGGGTCCAAAATATCCAATCCCTCTCGTCCAGGCTGGGCAAGAAGATCCTCCACCGTATATCGAGCGTATGGTGCAGATGGAGGCACATGCAAATCTGGATGAACTCCAGCTGCGGGGGCAGCCTCTGGGGCAGCATGTGGAGCTGCTGGAGGAGGAGGTGGAGGCATCTGATGGGTTATCTGAGGTGCAGCAGGAGGAGAGCTGCGAGATACTCCCTGAGAAGTCTGAGAGTCAGGAACCGCCTCGGAAGATGATGGGGCGGATGACGATGTCCCCGCAGAATGACTAACAGTAAACATCTGCGAGTAAGAAGGCCGGCCTCTCCTATCTCTAGGACCCATCTACATTTAAAAAATAAAAAGTAAATCAGGAAACAATTTTAAAACCGCAACCTAATCTTTGTATATTGTTCTGTTACCTAAATTAATTACCTAAACTAACCACCTAATTACTAAACTAATCTAAAAAAAAGAGAGAGAGGAGAGAATTTACCTTAGTAAATTTCGGAGGTTTGGGAGGAATGAACGAGGCAAGCCTCGTTCTGGCCTCGCGTATATATAGGAAAGAGGTTTCCTCGTATGTTCGTCGTAATGTTACGAGGAAGTTACCATGCCCGTGTTTTTAAATTACGACGAACTTACCACGCCCGTGATTTTCTATTACGACAAACTTACCACGCCCATGTTTTTTATATTACGACGAGGTTACCACGCCCATGTTTTTTATATTACGACGAGGTTACCACGCCCGTGATTTTTGGATTACGACGAGATTACGAGGAATTTTTATTTACGAGGAAGTTACCACGTCCGCGTTTTGTATTACGAGTAATTTACTAGGAAATTTACGTAACCCTTAAAATCAAATCCCTAAACCCCAAACTTACTTATGCACAAAATCATCTCTCTTTACACTTTCATCCTCTCTGTCAAATTTTCTTAAACCTTAAACTACAATTAAATTTTTAAAATTTAAAGGAATTTTATCATATCGAACAACATTTGTTACACTATATTAAGACATATGTTTATGATAAACAAAAACAACATTTATTACTTATCATTACATCATTCCGAATCATTTGAGTTCTCATAGTTATCATTACACTGATCATCGCCGCTTCTATAAAACTCATCTTCACCTGCTCAGTCTCAACTTCAGGAAGATCTTCATATTGACGATTATCTGGATCAATCAGAAGGATTTGGTCAGTTTGTTGATCAGGTACCTCGACCTCAATGGTAGCATCTTCTTCTTGCAGAGGTGGTTCTTCTCCAGCAACTATTCTTCAACGAGGTGTAATTTTGATAGCAACTAACCAGTTTATCCTGGAATTTCGAAGGCGAGGGTATGGAAGGAAGCTAACTTGCTCGGCTTGTGAAGCTAAGATAAAAGGCTCGAATTTGTTGTATTTTCTTCCAGAATTGACATCCACAACACCAAATTTGTTAAACCAAAAACCTCTATTCACAACGGGGTTAAACCAGTCACATTTGAAGATGACATATTTTAGCTTCAATAACTCTGGGAATTCCACTTCAATAATCTTCTGCAAGATCCCGTAAAAGTCTGTTTCACCTTTCACACATATTCCATAGTTACTTGTTGCCGACGTCTCCATACTCGTATGCATGAAAAGTAAATCCTCGTGTGGAATACATAGGTGATGTGGAGACCTTTGCTACCGGACCTTGTACCAAATCATGAAACCATACTGGATAATATGGATCGTCATAATCAACCTGCAAAAAAATGAAAACCGTTAAAGTTTCATATTATTTATATTATATTAAAACTTGCTTAATATTATAGTGAGATATATTACCTGAGATTTTAACCACTTCACAAAGTGTTGATCTTTTCGTTGGTCCATCTCTGTTGCGGATATACCTGGTATTGCTTCTTCAACTTGCGATACAAACAAGCTGCAAATTAAACAAACCTTGCATCATATCATATAATTAACATATATAAATTCAGATAATTAATGTACACATCAATATTTACCTTTCAAAAGAACGTGTCACGGCATCCTCACAATTGAGCAGAATATAAGTGTGTGCACTGTGCCTATCCTCTTCACTGGACCACAATACTTTTTTTAGTTTGCCACCAAACCGGCCTATTTGGCAGAAAATGATAGGAACACCGTCAACTGCATATGTTGGTGCTACTCCACCATCATCATATCTTCTAGGAACACTTTTCCTCGTACGATCTGTAGGAGCAAAGTAGTATGATGTAAAGTGAGATGTTTCTGATGTCAAACTTCCAGCAATAATTGAACCTTCCACCTTTGCAAGATCTCTTGCTTTCCCCTTCAAATGTTTCATGGAGCGCTCATACGGATACATCCATCCATTGTGAACTGGTCCACGAAGCAATGCTTTGTACGGGAGGTGAACAACTAAATGCTCCATGACGTCAAAAAAGGCTGGAGGAAATATCTTCTCTAGGTTGCACATTATGATTGGAATGTTTTAATGAAGTTGTTGGATGACTTCTTCCTTGAACGTACGTGTGCTAAGGTCTCTGAAGAATGCTCTGATGGCTGTATATTGCACAAGTAACCCAATAAGTAACATTTCATAAAAAAATATGTAAATATATTATTAAAAATAGTATTTACCTGCAAGTGCTTCATGTTCATTTTTTGGAAGTAGCTCGGCAAAAGCGAATGGAAGTAGTCATTGCATAAACACATGACAATCATGACTCTTCATTCCTGAGAACTTTTGACCTTTTTCAACACATCTTGAGAGATTTGAAACATAACCATCAGGAAACTTAACTTCTGTTGCAACCTAGTCAAACAAATCCATCTTTGCTTATGATGACAACCGGAAGATAGGAACATGAACGTTTCCATTATTTTTGATATGTAACTCACTTCTTGCGCAAATATCAGGTAAGTCCATCCTTGACTATTTGTTATCTTTTGTCTTTCCTGGGACGTTGAGTATTGTATTCATGATGTTGTAAAAAAAAGTTCTTCTCTATATGCATCACATCAAGATTGTGCCGTAACAGAAGATCCTTCCAGTAAGGCAGCTCCCAAAATATACTCTTCTTATGCCAATTGTGAGATACCCCATACACATCAGGCATATTTGCAGGAACATGCCAGTTTCCTCCTTGCTAGACAGTTTCTTGAGCTCCGTAATAATCAATTTCCGCTTTGATCTGTTCTCTAGTGAGATATGGAGGAGGGCTGTCTCTGACAACTTTTTTGTACCTAAACAATGTCTTATTTCTTCGGTACGGATGGGAAAGGGGAAGAAATCGACGATGACAATCAAACCAACAACTCTTCCTACCATTCTTCAGCTGAAAAGCATCTGTCGATCGTAGACATTATAGACAATATAACCTTCCATGTGTTGTCCATCCAGACAACATCACATAAGCAGGAAAGTCACTTATCGTCCACAACAGAACTGCTCGCATCGTAAAATTGTTTTTCAAAGAACAATCATATGTCCTCACCCCTTCTGACCACAAGTATTTTAACTCTTGTATCAATGGTTGAAGGAAAACATCTAGCGACCGTTTTGGATGCTTCGGACCAGGGATTAATATGGTCAAAAATAGAAATTCTTGTTCCATGCATATCTCCGGAGGCAGGTTTTACGGCGTAAAAATGACTGGCCACAAAGAATACTGTCTCCCAGACATTCCAAATGGACTAAACCCATCTGTGCATAACCCAAGATAGACATTCCGAGTATTGCTTGTGAAATTTGGGTGCACCTTGTTGAAATGTTTCCACGCTCTTGCATCTGATGGATGAGCAACCTCGCCATCCCTCTGGACATGTTCAGCATGCCACCTCATCGCTCCAGCAGTCCTCTCAGATTGATATAATCTTTTCAACCTGTCCGTAATTGGTAGGTACCACATCCTTTGGTACGGTACCTTATTCCTCCTTGCGGTTTAAATCATGGCTTCTTGCAGAATCGACACTCTTCTAGCTTCTCATCATCTTTCCAGTAGATCATGCAGTTGTCGATGCAAACATCTATCATCTTTGAAGACAACCCAAGACTATAAACCAATTTCTGAATCTCATAATAAGATTCAGCTGACACGTTGTCCTCTGGCAAATACTCTTTAAACAACTCCGCCCATGCATCCATGCAATTCTCAGATAAATTATGATCTGTTTTAGTATTCATCATCCTAGTTGCTAGGGATAATTTAGAGAGACCTTCTCTACAATCAGTGTAGATTGGTTGATTTGCAGCATCTAGCATTTCATAAAACTTTTTTGCATCCAAATTAGGTTCTTCAACATTTCCGGTTTCATCAGCTATTGTTGTAGTATTTTCTAAAAATGCATCAGTAATAATGTCGTGCTCCTGATGGTAACTATATTCATTATGCAATTGATTCGGTTCTACATTATTACCAACATCTTGAAAATTGCTATTACTACTACTAGCTTCATTTCCACCATAACCCTCTCCATGTTGATACCAAATATAGTATTGTGGTGTAAACCCTCTGTTTGCTTCCATACAGTTTCACTACGTGCAAATTTTGAATTATTGCATTTCCGACAAGGACAGAACATCTTACCGCTTTCCTGCGTGATCGGTGTACAGGTGTACAGCCTGCCTGGTACATGAATGTTTCTAGCCCGCTAAGAAATGCATATGTCACTCTAGCGGCGGAATTTTTGTGTGAATATATCTAACTCCGTATCTTGTAAATATTTCTGTCATTAGACATTTTTTTTCTTGATTTCGAATGTGTGAGTTTTTAGGATTTATAAATGCCATATATATAGGGAATTCTAGAGGTTTTGGTAGGTGAAGGTATTACAACGAATTTACAAAGAAATCTATTTACTATGATTTTACAAGTCTTTACAAGGAAATTACAACGACTTTACAACGAAAAATTGTCAAGTGAAGCTCACTAAATTCAAGTTTTCACCTAACATAACGGTCACATTATTCGTCGTAAAGTACTTGTAATTTTACATGGACATTACGACGAAATTTTTTACTTCCGCGTACTCTCGTCTTAATTTTGCATTGTATTTACGAGGAATGCTTTTCCTTGTAAATTTACATGGCTGTTACGACGAAACTGTCTTTCTACGTAATGTTGTTGTAATCACCTTGTAATTTTACAAGGAATTTTTTCCTCATAATTTTTCGTCGTTAGAGGCATGTTTTCTTGTAGTGGTTATTGGAAATTGAATTCTAGATAATTTTACATATAAAACAAAATTTCAAAAATATTGAATATTTCCTCTTGATTCTTAAAATTCTTGAACTAAAACATTTTCATAAACTTCTTAGATATGAAAAAATCTTTAGAAATCTTTACAAATTTAGCAAATTTCTTAATTTTAGAATCAACCAACTCTACAAAAATTCTATTCCCACTAACCCCCACCCCCCTTAGAATAGGTTTAAGTATGGATAATTCATATGAAAGAAGACACGGGATAAGCAAAATATTTAGATCCAAAGAATCAAACTGAACCCCGATTCAAAGTGTCAAATCTAAACTAACATTGATAAAATATTTATACAAATTTAAAATTTTAATATTCAGAAAATCGAAATTGAATCTTACCCAAACGAAAATTTCTGGGTATCAAAAAATATCTACATCACAAATATATACTTATATATACTAACTATTTTAGATATAATCTATAAAGTATTTAAAGTATATCAAAATATTCAAATTATCCAAAAAAAACCACAAATAACTATTTAAAAATAACAAAAATACTCAAAACATCATAAGTATCTAAAATAGCTACATGTTTTCCATCTAAATATTTAAATCAACCAATTTTATTTTAATATCTGGTATTTTCAAATTCATATATATTATATTATTTTTATTTTTTAGATTTTGAAAGTTAAAGTTATATTTGGATTTTTTTTAAGATAATTTAAACAGATATCCAAATCTAGAATTATCTAAACGAAAATTTATAAATATTTAAATAAAACTCTAGTCTATAATTCTGAAAACTCAAAATTTGAATAGATTTGAACCAAATCCAAACGCTCACTTTTAACTATTTAGACCTAAGTTTTAGAATACTTGAATTATAAAAAGTAACCTTTGACATAATATTATATTTCAAGTGCATTGGTATAAATTAGTTATTACATTAAACAGAACCAATACAATTCATTAAAAATGTTACAAAACCAACTACACTGAAATTTCATTATACTTGTTTCATCATAATTAAATTGAACTGAATTGCTGGACCAACTAAATACCTTATCTTGTTTAGATATTGATCTAGGTTTTATGTAACTCTGAGTCACTGACGAGGAGATAATAATTTATATACGATAATAGTTCAGATTACGTCTTATCTAATAAAATCAACTATAAACCACTAACCATACCACAGAGAAATGAAAAGAGCGCAAACGTCTAACCCCCACCCCAAGATATTTAATAGAAAATAATAAAGGGTTCAACAACCAACAAGCCACGAACACTTGATAGTACCAAAGTCAAATATGCGGTTTTCATATGTTTCCACTCGTATTATTTTTCTGTTTATGCGCATCATACATAGACCAACAACAGCGTTATCTGTTTGCATTATTTCTTTATGTTTTTGGAAAAATGTTACCGAACATGTTCTCGTCCCATCATCATATGATGATCACAAACCTCATAATGGATTAGTTTCTATCTTCTTATATTGTTGGTTCTGCTTTTGGTAGCCATTTTGGGGTCCATCTTAAGTTGGTATATGTTTTCTTTAATAGCAAAGTATAATGAATCCATCTTATAACGAGTCAATAGAAACTAGAGTTATAGACAAAAAGTTCTTATCTAATAGAGGACTAGATTTACACCTGCTCTTTTGGTTATAAATTTCTAGTTCAAGAAGTATATCTGAACTGAATCAAAAGCAATAAAGATTATCGATTTATAATATTAGGATCAGTCGTCCCTAATTGCAAACACATACCATAGAGATATAGTGGTAGTGTAGTACATGAAATCCCTAGTGGAAGACTTTTGAATCTGCTTACTAAGAACATTTTTGATGTATTATTCTATATTTTTCTCTTTTGTGAAGATATATTAGTAGTGTGATAGTACATGAAAGCCCTCATAGTGGAAGACTTTTGAATCCGTTTACTAAGGACATTCATGTATTATTCGATTTTAATTTTCAGAACTGAGATTAAAATGAAGAATTTATTCGAAACCTACTCTATTGTCAAGTAAAAGGCGGAGTGAGTATAAGAAATAGAATCTTGATCTTTCTACATAATAGAATCTTGAATAGAATTGTGTAGAGAGAGACTTTGTGATATAAATGGTAAACTTGTACTGAATAATGAAAGTATTACAATGTATTTATACAACAATGAAAGTTATATCTTATAAGGTTCTAACTTATCTATTAGCACTCAATCCTTATCTTAGGGTGAATCTTTATCCCAATAAGATTCCCTAGTAAATTGCTTTATTTTGAAAGTAATTCTATAGTTGTAACATTTTGGAAGTTAATTAGAAATACTATATGGTTAAAGAAGATTTTACTCTAGTGTTTTTTTGGACAATTACTCTATTGTTTTTAGACTAGAAAATATAGGATTATTGACGAGTTGATAAAGTTGTCACATGTGGATCAAAATTTGAACACCGAACCAGCTTTACACGTATATCACCAAGCATATCGAAGTCAACAGACAGACCAAACTGCCAAGTTCATCAATACTTTGTTTTGTATTTGGCAAGATTTAAAAGAACCAGAGAACCCCTTCTTAATCCTCAATCATGTCTGAAACGAAAACTAGAATAGAACCTATCTTTGTGGAAGATTATCTCTATATCAAGAATCTGATTCGATTCATGCGGTCGTTCCCGGTCCTTTAAATCCATCAACTGGATCGGTGAAATATTTTGATAAATCAATTAAAATATTTTTAACGTGTCAGTAACCTAATACTACTTTTTTCTTCATTGATTGATAGAAAACTAAGAGATCTCACAATTTTAAGAACTAAAAATTGGAATTTAATAGAGATATTGATGCAGTGGCGCTTTTCAAAACTAAAAGCTTTGCAACACAAATCACAAGAACAATTTCGTTAGATTGCTCTTATATATATATGATCATATGACTTCCTAGTGACCTCATCGATATGTAACATTCCCACTGGAGTAATACATAAGCCTCCTGCATTTTGTCGTCTTTGTTCCGAAAACTTGCAATATTAGTACCAGTTATAACTTCATAACACTATCATGACGCAATGGTGACAGCTCCCATTAACTTGGATTCCCGTCTTCTTTCCCTGTATTTGTGATGTTTTCCCAGTAGCTGATCAATCACTTGCGATGTAGGAGGAATAACAACCCAATTGTGGTAGCATATGAGATCATTCTTCCAATCCTACAGGTGTCCTAGGATTATTAGTGTCAGAGTAGACCAACAGTTTCTTATCTATCTTTTGGTTTTGCGGGTTCTTGTGATTCATTTGCTTGAGCATATTGTACGTTTTTTTTTTGACCAACTCGCATATTGTACGTTTAGTATTGTACAAAAACGCTATGTGCTACCATATCCAAGACCTCTATCTTCCAAGACTTTGTTTGATTACTAATGATGACTTAATCAAGTTGTCTTATGCACCAAAATTTGAACAACGGATCACTCAGTATAATGATGAAGGCAGGACCAAAATGTCAAATTCATCAATATTCTCAGTCAGGCCCAAAACTCTAACTAGAACCGTCTGAAGCTATAAGCAATAAGGACATCTACAATGGAAATGACTCACCATATGGGTCTTTCACCATTCATATTAGAATAAGAACATAAATGGTGAAACTTTATACTAGACGCCCATTGCAGATGTGAGAAGACAAGAAACTTATTAGAATCAATTGGTCGGTCATGATTGTTTAGCACAAATGCACACACGAACGTCTTTGGTTAGATGAGCACAATACAGCCTAATGTGGTCCAACTATCGTACCAAGTGGGTAAGCAGATTATCTCTGACTTGGCCCTAATATTTGGTGCAGTCCAGTTCCTATGAAACTATAGATCTGCAAGTAGTTTTAACAGCCAAAAAGTCAGCTGTGTCCAGATGAAGTTGATCCTGATTTAGAGCTCTATCACAACTATTGACTGCGACAGGTTCAGGCATTACTAAGACTTGTAGGAAGCATGAGCAACTTGTGCGTATATGAATATGACTGCGACTTCAATGAAGAAAATCAAAAGTTTATCTGCGGTTTCAGAGTCGCCATTGAATTCTATCCAACCCTGGTTGTGTTGACACAACTAGTACGTTCAAATATCTTAATACCACTTATTTGGATTCTCTTCCTGCCTTTCCACAAAATATAATGCACACAACAAGGATCTAGGGGAAATACTAGAACAAACCCACCTCTAAAACAAGTCTCTTAACAAAACGTGGGCACTACCAAACTAATTACCTAAGACTAGCACAGACTGTAGTTGAGAGAAACACAAGGCTTTTTTAACTTTCAAGCCCAGAGTCTACTTAAGCTGGTACTTTATTTTGAGAATCAGCTCTCCAAAAGAAGCCAGTGTTGTAGAGAGGGCAAATAAATTGTGGGAAGTTAGCAAGAAACTAGTTGGTTGATTCGAACATGTAAGAGGTTCAATATTATTTCTCCTGGGATTTTACTATCACAATCAGTGTTGTTAATAGCGTGGACAAATAACTCTAAAAATTATGTCAGGGGTTATTAGTTGCTTACACTGTCTAAAGAAGCTTTGAAGTTGGATTTCATGAACACTCTCCAATCATAGACACCATGAAGACAAGGAAGGCCAAGGCATGAAAGGAACAATAAATGATCATCAATACACCAAGATAAGAAATAAAAAGTTTAACAGCACACAGAAACTCACATAGAAGATTCAGTGAACAAAGTATCAGGTGAAAACACTCCAGCAAATCATTATCAGTTCTCGTTACTGAATAAAAACATGAACAGCTAAAAGTTGAGCCTGCAAAGAAAAAACAAAAGAGCAAAGGTGTAATGTGCTATGAGCAGAGTATGATGATGATCATGGAAAACAAAAGCGAATATGTTTACTCTCAAGCAGCAGCCTTCTGTTCCTTGCTCAATGCAATTACGACTTTCTTCAAGATGACATCGATAGGCTGGTGTGCATTCTCCACCGCTTTTGAGATAGCTTGCCATTTCTCACCATGCTTCGGCTCACAAGCTACACATTTGGCAAGGACCTCCTTCTGGCTCTCTTCAGTGCCGTGCTGAAGTTCAAATTTGTAATACAATGCCCAGAAATCACCAATATCTGGGGCGAGGGTCACAGCCCGTTTTAGCCACGCTCCAGCTTTCTCCACCTTCTTGTCTTGCCAGAAGAGCTTGGCAACAGCTGCAGTGACATGCGGGTCACGATCACACTTCTTCATAGCATCTGCACTCTTTGTTTTCCGGCGAGGACGTGGCGCCATCTCGATATCCGCAGCCCAGAGGATACCACTGTGGGGACACTCCTGGAGAGCCTTCGACATCAAGTGCTCTGCATCTCTCTTGTTGTCATGCCTGAGTTCAACACGAACGGCAGCTAACCATAGCTCGTCTTCCTTAGGATTCTTCTTCCTGGCCGTGGTGAGAATAGCCCGAGCTTTGTTCAGCCCAGTCACTCTCTCTTCAAGATTAGCAAGCGCCAGCCACAGAGGTACGCAGTCTGAACAGTGCTTCAAACCAGATTCATAAGCTTTCCTGGCCTGTTCCAGATGTTTGAACCGTTCCTCGAGCTGTCCAAGCATCAACCAAAGCTTGAAGAATCTTGGGAACTGCTTCAATCCTTCATTAATCAATCTCCTCTCCACCTCTACGTCGCCAAGTTCTCTCTCCACAATGGCTGATTTCATCCACACCCTCTCAGTACCTCCTCTTTCCCTTGCTTTCGCGAGAAGCATTCTTGCCCTCTCCGGCTCCTTGTTCTCAAACTCAAGCTTGAAAGCAGCAAGCCAGATTTCTTCAGAGTTGGGAATTGCAGCATAAGCCTCTTGTAGAATAGCACGGGCTGCTGGAACATCTCCAGCAAGCCATTTCTCTTTAGCACCCATGAGCCAAAGAACTTCAGCCTGAGGGACATATGTCACAGCTTTACGCAACAAGGCATCAAGGGACTCCTTACTCCCGTGGCTCTTTTCAAGCTGAGCTGCTTTAAGCCAGATACTTTTCTTGGTCAAGAACACAGTAAGAGAATGGGCATATATTGCTCTTGCAGTCTCAATGGAACCCCTCTTCTTGCACTCCTCTGCGTCAGCAACCCATGTTCTCTTTCTATCCTCTTCCTCGACTCCAATACCAATAGTGTTCTTGATAATTGCCTGGCATGTTGCGACAGACCCCGCTCTCTCAGAGGCCTCAGCCTCATTCATCCAATTTTCTCGGTCAATAACAACCCCAACTCCCTGCAGAGTCTTGATACCCCTCTCAATAATCTTCCCCACCATTTGCGTGTTCCCATTAGCTTCCTCAAGCTTAGCAGCTGTAATCCAAATTGCCGGCTCTTTTGGGAGCTTCTCTCTGGCTCGATTCAACACCTTCCTTGAATTCTCATATGTTTCAAGCCTCGCAAGTGCCAACCATAGCTCAAGATGCAAAGGGCAGCACTCCACAGCCCTGTGAAGCAGAATCCTCGCATCCTCCTCATTAGCCAACTCAACAACAGCCTTCCATAGCCTCACAGAGTCTGGAATATGCTCCAGTCCCTTCCTCAGCACCCTACTCTTGTTCTCGTCGTCACGCTCCAGCTTTGCAGCCTCCAACCATAGCTTCACAGAATTGGGTATTAGCTTAACTCCCCTTGCAATCACCGCCTTGGCATCTTCGGGATTAGCCAACCTACAAGCTTCAAGCCAAACATCTTCATTTTTCGGGCACTCCTCGCATCCCCTCTGAATCTGAAGCCTAGCTGCTTTGATCTTCCCATCCATCTCCTCAACTCTAGCTGCAGCAATCCAGCCATTGGGATTCTTTGGATTCGACTGAGTGAGACTCTTGTACAGCAATCTAGCTCTGTTGCGATCGTAAATCTCTTCATCAGTGGTTCTCTTCATACTCTTCAAATCAGTCAAGTAACCTTTAGGATCCACAACAGTCTGCCCCGAGACAGAATCCGACAACCTATCAAGCTTCAGAGACAACACCGTACCTCTCCCCTCACCAACAGCAGTCAAGTCAGTCACCGGAGTCTGCCCCCACGGTGTCTCGGAACCACCAGCGGCTCTGCTCTTCGGATCCAACGCCATGACAAGCTCCTTCTCCTTCTTAGCCTTCTCCAAAAGCGTGTCAGGAATAGGCACAAAGCTCTCAAACTTCTTCTTCTTGTTACGAAGCGAGTAATCACCAATCTCGGGAATGCTATCCCATTCATCCGCAGACAAAGTATGCAACTTCCTCTTCAAATCAGCAAACTGCTCAGTAATCTTAGGGTTACTCGCTCTGTACTTCTCAATCTCCTCCTTGAGCTTCGCTTCCCTCCTGTCTTTCCTCCTCGAATCCATCCTCTGATCAATAGACTCCCAGATCGCATCAGCCTCCTTGTCATCCTCATCATACTCCGCATTAGCAAACAAACCAGCATCGTTCCCTTCAAACTCATCAAACTTCTGATTCTCATCGTACCCCTTCTCCTCAGCTTCCTCGTCGTCCTCCGCCTTCTCCGCGGGAGCAGGAGCAGCAGCCGCGGCGGCGGATCTATCGGGAAGATCGGGAGCGGCACGAGCGGGACCGATATCGGAACGAGTGGTGAATCCCGTGGCACCACGACCTAATCCGGCGACGTAATTGGACGGAGGCCTCGAATTGAGGAAATCGAGACGAGGCTTCGGAGGAACGGGAGGAGCGGCTCCTTGCATCCCGCCGAGAAGAGGGACGTGGATGATCACGGTGGAGAAACGAGAGAAGCCGAGATCGGATAGGAGGAGCGAATCGGGATTGAGGAGGCTAGGGTTTCGTATACGAAGGGAGTGGCGAAGGAGAGGTTGAGGAAGATCGGTGCGTTGGTGGATCAATTGTTCGAAGGCGGAGATGGTGGTTGCGTTAGGGTTGATATCGACGGAGATTGCCTCCCCGTTCGGAATCGAGAGGAACACCATCGTTAGAGATTCTAACGAAATTGAGAGAAACAAAAATAAATAGGGCGAGCTCGGCTTATAATAGACGAAAGCCACGAAATAGTCGGTTTAAGCAAAGGCGGTTGAATATGTGGTGGGCTTCGATATGGGCTCTATTGAACCTTTCTTGCTAAAGCCTATTTGAAGTTCTTTTTAAAACGACGTTTCGTTCTTGAATAAATTGTAAAGCGACGCCGTTTTGTCTTCTAATAAATTGAAAAAACGTTGCGGTGAGCGTGGGATCGAACACGCGACCTTCAGATCTTCAGTCTGACGCTCTCCCAACTGAGCTATCCCCGCATGTTGAATTTTCAACACATGGAGAAAACGTGTTTTGTAACCAAGTTTTAGCTACGAACGTTGATAAAGACAATCTCTAAAGAGCTTTATTGTGCAGAAATGTAAAGAGAGGAGAAAGCTTAAAGTTGTCTTCAAGAACACAAAAGCTTAGATAACTTTCATAAACTGTTTTTGGATGAAGCTGATACAATGGCAACCAAGATTACATAAATAAGAGCTCATGACAACATATATAAGAGTCTAGATTGCTGGAAACCCTATCATATATGGGTCTTGGCCTGACTTCATAAACTTGGGCTTATTCTCTAATAGTTGAAACATTTTTTAATATCATAAATATTAAGAGATGGTTGTCACAAAACATACTGTAACAGAATACGTGGGAAGCATACTGCATACATAAAACCCAGAGAAAATGTAATTATGTTGTAACAACAGCTGATAATAAACATACATATATCTACATAATTATAATGAACGTGACAAGAGTTGCAATCAAATGGACTAATCCTTGCGCTTCATGTCGATTGTGACTGTGTGACACAAGAGTTCTGGATACCCCAGCTGAGCCCAGATAAGAGATATTATTGCTATTCCATCATCAAGATATCTCATCCCTTCATTGTAACATTGAGAACCTTCAGGATTGCTGCTGTCACCGTCAGTCTTGCTTTCTCCATTGTTTTTTTTTTTTGACAAAAGGGCTTTTGCTTCTCCATCAGTCCATTGTTCCCCTACTCTTTGCAAGGTTAGATCCATGTTTTGTGTTTAAAGGACTGATATTTAATGGAAAAGAAGTCATAATTTTTAATGGAATATAGATACGAACTTGATCAGTATACCAAAATCTGGATAACAAGTGTTTGGTTTTTGTTTTCAAGTTTTCTTTCTAGACCATCGGCATTGAAGGTTCATAGGAGTAGTTCACACAGAAATAAAAAAAAAAATAATAATAAAATAACTCAATCACATGAACCCCTCTCTCCTAAAGCTCTCTCGGCTGAACCCCTCTCTCCTAAAGTTCATCACTGTAACGCGGGCTCCACGTGTCGTGGCGGCCCGCGATTGGTCTAGTTTTTTAAAATAAAAATAAAAATAAAAAATTAAATCAAAAATAAAAAGAAAAAAATTAATAATAGAAAATTGAAAAGATGAACCCCAAGAGGGTTGGGGTTCATTGATGCTCATGCTCTTACCTCACAAAAAATGATTTAGCTTATTAATTGGAGTAGCTAACACGAGCATGAATATTCTTAAGTGTGATTTTGTAATCTTTTTAATTTATTTTATTATTTTTTTTGTCTAAACATAATTAGGACGGATCTGTTGAGAGTCTTGAGACCATGAAGAAAACCAAGACTAAAAGAAGAACAAAGAAAAAAAATAATGACAGACAAGATGAATGCTCTATATTTTGTATTTTTTTGGTCAAGAAGAATGCTCTATATTTTGTATTTAGTTTAGTTTTTTAATGTATGTTTTCTTTTGTTGCTAAACTGTATTTTGTTTCTTTTTTTTTGTTAGCAACTGTATTTTGTTTCAAATAACATTTAATCATATTTATTCAATTTTCAATAAAATTTACTATTTTCATATAATTATTATAATTATTTATTGAATTAATAATCTGATAAATTATTAAATAATAACAAAAATCAACACAAAAAAATGATCATAAATTTATCAGAAAATGGATAATTGTTTCTGACCATTACCTGACGTCTATTTTTTACAGCGTTTCTGACCAACTGATAAGGTCAAAAATTACTGACCATTTTTTTGACCATAATTATTTTCTGGCGGAGTTTTTCTGACGACTTTATATGCTCAGAAAATGGTCAAAATAGAGTGTTTCTGACCATTTTCTAACAAAATTAAAGGTCAGAAATTAAACTATTTCTTGTAGTGCTAGCATAGCCACAGCATCAGCTACCACAAAGAATAAAAAGTTTTAATTGCATAGCAAAGTTAGAAGCAAAGCAAGTTGGAGTTACCTGAGCTGTTGATGCCTCCTGGTAGTGTAATAGCTGCAGCAAAAGTCACAGTGGCTACGTGAGTTGCAACAAGTAGAAGTACGTTGAAACTGTCTTTGTGATGGTTAACGAAATGATGCCGAAAGGGGGGGGGGGGGGAAGTGAGACTTAGCAACACAACATCAACCCCTGTGCGTGAGTTGTAGTCAAAGCCAATGCAGAGCGAAGCCTGTAAACCTGTCAGCCAAGGCCACCTATGTACATTGACATGCCTCAATACAATGCATTTTAAGAAGCCTACTAACTTGGCACTTCATTTACACGGCACCGTATCTCCCAGTCCCAGATCAAAATCTATACAAGAATATAAACCAACGCAAGCTCCTGAATATTAAGCAGCTTTGAATGTACATTTCTTTGACTACATTCCTTACAGTTAAAGAACTTGGAACCAGTAGAGCTTAAAACAAGAGAAGACACAGAGAGACCATTTCTGTGTCTTGATCTTAGTTTATCTCTTCAGGAAGTATTCCATTTTCGTCGATCTTCGTAATTATCCTCGAGTTTTCCCTATTTTTCGGTGACTTGATGTTTATCCGATGTTCGGGAAATCGGATAAACCGTCACAGCATGATTGGGCCTGAATTCTTAAAATCGTAAGTAAGTCCGTGGACTTGTCTTAAGTCGTTGAACGTTTTATACGATTTCTCGAAAAGACTATCTTTCTCGTAACATAAACCGTATAGCCTAAAGGATCGATGTTCAAGTTAATCGATCTTTGTTTTATACGATATCTTCTACGAGAAATCCAATCCTTCTAGTTTTTGTCGTAAAACATCGAGGATGATTCCAACCGAATCGAAAGGTGTTCATTCCGTAGCCGTGATCGTACCAAACTCACGAGGATCGATCCAAACAAGTCAAGATGGGATCAGACCGAGCATGATGGGACCGAGACCAGGACGAGGGGCGTCGACCGGCGTCATGGGGATTGCCGCCGGCCCCAGGCTGGCTTGCGGGACGCGTGCCGCCGGCGCCAGGCCGGCTTGCCGCCGGCGCCAGGCCGGCCCGCGTGACGCGTGCCGCCGGCGCCAGGCCGGCTCGCGTGACGAGTGCCGCCGGCGCCAGGCCGGGGTGCAGCCAGCGCCAGGCCGGCTCGCGTGACGCGTGCCGCCGGCGCCAGGCCGGCCCGCGTGATGCGTGCCGCCGGCGCCAGGGGTTCTGTGCCGCCCGTGGGTTTTCCGTTGCCCGATCTTTCCCCCGTTAGTCGTTCGTGCGGGAAATCTTTGAGTTTGGAAGGATCTTTGGCCGTAGATTTCGAGATAACCGTTTTCGACCTCACCAGAGAGTGGATATTCTAATTTGAGATAATCTCGTATAACTTCTTTTCAAATTATCCGAGACTTTTTGTTTCAAAAAATACTTTCCAGAGACTTTCAGTCATTGATTCCGTCGTGACCAATTTTGACACCAACACAGAGCACGCTAGTTCATTTACAAGAAGAGAATTGGTGCAAGAAACCTACAACAAAGACAAGATCAACGAGATGTTCACCGGTTTACTTGGAGAACGCAAATGGGAAAAGCTCTCCATGGAAAAGAGTTTAGAAGAGGCCACAGACAAGCTTGCAGTGAGATGAACTGGATGTTCAGTGCAGACCAAGGATTACTCAAGAAGGTTCAACGTCTTGAGCTTGAACTTGAAGATCTTCGCAACGCACAGAACCATAGCCAGAAAAGATCAATATCGATCGACGGAGCACCATCCACATCGATCGATACGGAGCCCACACCATCGACCACTTACTCAAAACATGAGGTTGATGAGTCTCTTGGAGATATCTGGAAAGAATTGAAGGAAGCAGAAGATCGTCTCAGCAGCAAACTCACCAAAACCTGTAAACATATCTTCCACAACCTAGGGGATCTAAGCATCTGCACAGAAGAGATAAAGAGATCTATCCGCCTTATCAATGAAGCACATGCAGATATGAACCCCGCTGCACCTTGCAATCCTTTTGGAGGATTGACTCGTCTGAAAGCAGTTGAGAGGAAAATTGCTGATATACACTTCTTAGTAGACAAAGAAGTGGAGGAACTCGCAGTACGAATAGACACCATACAGCAGGAAACTGAAAAGTTCCAACGTCAACTTGATTATCAGGCTGCATCGATTGCATCGATCGACGAGCTCAACCTTACATCGATCGATAGGCGATTGACTGAAATTGACGGCCAGATGAAGCTCTTTGCAGAAAAGCTTCACGAGAATCTGCAGAAGCAAAAATCGACCGATAAGCAACCTATTGCATCGATCGATATACAGACTTCAGAGATCTGTACCAGAGCCGATTTGGATAAATTAGCTGATGATGTCTACACAGCAATAACAAGCGTGGATGATTCACAAGATAGACGTCTAGACCAAACGTATTTCCCGCTTGTTAACGAGGTTGGAAGCATGGAATCTAGCATAGAAGGGATGCAGAAAGAAATTAAAGCTATTCAGAGGCAGCTTGCGAGCAGACCTGCACCCTTAGAATCGATCGACCGAGCAACCAGCGCATCGATCGATGGACTTCAACAGCCATCGACCAACATTTCAACAAAGGAATCGATCGATACCAGCTCCATCCACGACAAAATAATCCAACGCCTTGATTCAATGCAAGCGGAGCTCGGTGATTGTTCAGAACATGCCTACATGAAGTTAGGATGGCACAAGTTCAGCATTGAAGGTCATGAAGAAAGGATTCAAAGGATCACTGATGAGTTGACTGAGATAAAGAAGAAACGAACCAGAGAATATGAAGCCACAAGAAGCCTATTTGACGCATGGTTCGGTGAGAAGAAAGATACAGAGGATACTTGTTTCTCAACAAGTACCTGGACTTCATCTCAGTAGCTCATTCCATCCAAAGTCAAGCTAGATGACTATAATCAAAGTGCTGAGTGGGAGGCAACCCACTGTTAGATAGTTTTTCATTTTATTTTATCTTTAGGATTTTATTTTTCGTATTTGTTTTTCTTTGCAGTTACAACTAGACGATTACCATTGAAATCGACCGACATGACACTGTCGATATCGATCGACATGAACCAAACAGAAGCGATCGACGAAGGTGACTCAACATCGATCGATACGCATCTCGGTCAGGTATATCGTTCTAAACTTTTGATATCAACGTACTTTATTATTGCATATGCCTTCACTGGACTGGTTATACACTGGGGACAGTGTATGATTTAAGTCTGGGGGGATGTTTACTGATGCTGTTTACCTTTTGATTTCATCAAAAAAAAATGTTTTCAAAATGGTTTTTATTGAGTCAAGAAAGGGATAATGATAATTTAAATTTTCACTTTTTATCTAACCAATCTTTTAGGCACCATTCTTAGATTTGTTGATGCAGAATGTACTATAGATGCTAAAGTTGATCACATGTCAGCTATGACAACACTTTCATTGATTGTCTGGAGGAACCAAAGCTGATTTCCAACCTAACCTGACAATTCTTTGCTTGTCTTGGGGCTTGGTATACATGGGATCGGATGCTTCAAACAAGTCTGGAAGGTAAAAGCCTTGTGTTAAATAGTTTTATCACCCTCTCTCTCTCATTTTCGAAATTATATTTAATTTTTATAAGTTTTAAGTTTTTAAAAAAAAAAAAAATCAAAAATTTTCTTAAATTTATGTTCTAGGATTAGTTAGTTATTAACTAGGAAGGAATTTGAACAGGACTTGGCGGTTACCCCCCTCAAGACTTGATTCATAAGAATTCTATAGGTAAAGGGTTCGAACAGGGCTTGGTGGTTACCCCCTTCAAGACTTGCTTCGCAATTAATCCTAGGATATAGGTCAAAAAGAAGTGAACAGGACTTGGTGGCTGCAACCATTAAGGCTTGATTCATGGAAGCCTGTCCAATCTTGGTCAATGTCTTGCAAATGAAAGCAGACTTGACTAGGAGAGAAATAGTAGAGAGATGATAGGAACTAATTTTTACCTGCAGGTCCAGATACTTGTTTGAGCAACCTTGCATCCTGTGATCGATACTCCCAAGGTAAAGCCTGCACTTTTATTTTTATGTACAGAAATGAGATCAGTAGAGGGGTTAGTCAGACATGATTGCTAAGTTGTTGGCTAGATGATTAAGGTTGTTTAATTAGGATATTGCATAATGTGCTTCTGTGATTGACAGACTCTTAGATGTGGTTTGCAACAAAGTAGAGGTTATGATTCTAAGTTTGAATTTGATTTAGTCCCTGCTTTTCAAAACCTCTTTCATAAAGACTGCCTGTGTGTTTGCTTGAGGACAAGCAAAAGGTTAAGTCTGGGGGAGTTTACATACCATGGATTTTACCCGTTTTTACCCATGGTATATGAGTGTTTTTACTACTATTACCTATGTTTTGGAGTCTATTAGGTATGTTTTCAGGTTCAGAAGCATTTTGGAGAAAAGTGATGTTTTAGGTGCCTTTTTGGAGCTTAAAGAAGAGTTCACCCGAGATCAAGACCAGAGGTCGACACCAGAGTTACACATCGATCGATGCACACTATGTGCAATCGATCGATGCACATTAGCCGAAGAACGATACATCGAGACCATAATCGATCGATGTACACCCTGTACTATCGATCAATACTGAGGCGGCAGAAAGACAAGTTGGAACTGGCCGAACTTGAAGCCCAAGATATCACATTTTACAAGAATGCCCCTGACGAGTTTTTTAACCTAATGAACTCATATATTTATATGCCTAAGTGTTTTGGCATTAAAAACAAGTTTTACAAGTTATTAGATATAAGTTTTCATACAAGTCTTTTCTACAATACAAGTTTTATTCAAGTTTCTTCTACTTCTACTTATTTCTTTTAGTGTTAACAAAGGTTATAGAATTCTAGACCTAGAGGAGAGATCCAAAGATATTTGTGATTGGAACCTAAGTGTTCACCCTCTAATAGGTCTATGAACTTCTATTATTACCTTGTTGCTATGAACTACTTAGCCATGTCTGAGTAGATTCATTTGTTAGATTGTGGGAACCGAAATTCACACCGTCAATTTCCGATAAAGATTTGTGGAGGAAAACCGAGTTAACCCGATCTTCCTTGAAGGTCCCGGATATCTGCTGGGCCGCACACGAAACAATCAAATAGATATTAAAGTCGAAAAGTAAAAATCGTAAAGTAGAGCGGAAAAAGATCTTATTTCTGAATTCGCGTTTTGAGCGTGAACAACGGGTAAGAAATAAGCTACAAGAGCTGTCGAAAGGTCCGCTAGTCCGGCCGCCTAGATCTAACCTAGTTGAGTCGCAGCTCGCTAGTAAAAACAGAAAAGAATGCTAAATCGCTCTAAGTGCTAAGTGCTCGAAAATTTGTGATCTTTTTTGCTTCTTGCTCAAAGCTCTCCTTATATACTCCTCCTATGACGGTCTATCTTCTCGCGGGCTGAGTCGGGCTTTTTCCATTTTCGTCCATCTTTGTGTTTATCTGGAAACTTGACATTTATCTTCGGAAATCTTGACATTTATCTTCTGGAAACTTGATATTTATCTTCTGGAAACTTGACATTTATCTCTTATGTGAGGATAAAGATAAACCGTCATAGTTATCCTTCCTTTTCGGAAAATCGTACGTGGGCCGTTTTGGCCACGTTGGGCCGTTTTGGCCACGTTGGGCCGTTTAGGCGTTTTTACGGTTTTTCGAAAGGACAGTCTTTGAAGGTTTCGGTGTTTCCGAAGGAACCTCAATTCCTTGTTTAGTCGAGGAAGTGACGTTCTAGAGTAACCGTGACCATACCAAACTTGCGTAGATTGATCCGAACAAGTCAAGATGGGATCGAACCGGGCACAATAGGAACGAGACCGGGACGAGGGCCGTGGACCGACGCCAGGCCGACCCGCGCGATGGGTGCCGCCGGCGCCAGGCCGGGTGCCGCCGGCGCCAGGCCAGCCCGCGTCCCGCGTGCCGCCGGGCCAGGCCAGGCCCGCGTCACCGCGTTGCCCGCCGGCGCCAGGCCGGGTGCCGCCGGCGCCAGGCAGGGTGCCGCCGGCGCAGGCCAGCCAGCGTCCCGCGTGCCGCCGGCGCCAGGCCGGCCCCCCGCCCGTGACGGGTGCCGCCGGCGCCAGGCCGGCCCGCGTTGACGGGTGCCGCCGGCGCCATGCCGCGGTGGCCGCCGGCCGCCAGGCCAGCCCGCGTCCCGCGTTGCCGGCCGGCGTGCCAGGCCGGGTGCCGCCGGCCGCCCAGGCCGGGTGCCGCCGGCGACAGGCCAGCCCGCGGTCCACGGCAGTGCCGCCGGCGCCAAGGACCTGGGTTGCCGCCGGCGCCAGGGGGTCCGCCGGCGCCAGCCCGCGTCCCGCGTGCCGCCGGCGCCAGGCCAGCCCGCATCCCGCGTGCCGCCGGCACCAGGCCAGCCCGCGTCCCGCTTGCCGCCGGCGCCAGGCCGGGTGCCGCCGGCGCCAGGCCGGGGGTGCCGCCGGCGCCAGGCCAGCCCGCGTCCCGCGTGCCGCCGGCGCCAGGCCGGGGTGCCGCCGGCGCCAGCCCGCGTCCCGCGTGCTGCCGGTGCCATGCCGTCTTGCCGTCTGTGGGTTTGTTCGATCTTTCCCTCGTCAGTTGTTTGCGGGAAATCTTTCGAGTTTTGGGAGGGTCTCTAGTCGTAGATCTCGAGATAATTGTTTCCAACGAGATTCCGCGAGTATCGGGATTTTGAGATGGACTTAGATCTGCAGATTTTCCGTCGTCGAGGATGAGAGCAATGTGGCTCCGAGCTTTAGATATGTTAAAAGATGAATCTTTTAATCAATCGGGAAGGTTTTACGGAAGACTCATTGTAGATCTCGGACAATCCAGACATGGGTTTCAAGGGACCAAGATGCTGTCATTGCCCGAGATCATGAGACGATCGCATGGACGGGCGCCAGGACCCTCGCCGTTGGCGCCAGATGGGAGTGGACGAGCCTTCCGTGAGTTTTATCGAGCGACGACCCGTTTCCTGGATTTGATCGTCGCTTGGCTTTTCTTTCGAGGACTTTCGGGTGACGATTTCGTCATTGACCGATTTTGACCCCAACAGTTAGCCCCCCAGCTAGCTAGGAACCGTAGAGCCTGTCGGATCCTAGCTTGCGGTATAGCCGTGTGGGAAGGTGTTGAGATGTAATCGTTTGCCGAAAATCGGGGTAAATAGTGATTTTACCTCCTTTATATGGAGTAAGAAATCTCATTCTTACTTCATCACAAGGTTTTTACTCTCTCTCTCAAGAATCCTTTCTCTCTCTTTAAGAACAATGTCTTCAAGATCCTCAAAGAGAAACTCTTCTTCCCATTCATCCTCGGATGACTCTCCTGCCCATGTAACGGTAAAGCAGGAGGAGTCGGTCGAGGAGGAAAAGAAGAATGCGTATTACCGAGCCCTTGTAGGTTCGCCCCCAACAATGCCAGAGATCCCTGTTCCGAGGAGGCCTCTGAGGCAGCCTGGTGCTCTTTTTGCACCGAGCTCGGTTTCTCGTCAATATCTCAAGGTTCTTCGAGATTTTTACCAGGTTCCTGAGGGAGTTAAATTCCGGATTCCCGTTGGTAACGAGAGTGCAAGGAATCCTCCGCAAGGTTTCTTTACATGTTACGAAGCTTTCTTTACGTACTGCCGTATGTGGTTCCCAATTCCTGGTGCCATTGTTCGTGCGCTTCACCGCTTCGAACTTTCGATCAGCCAACCCAGCGTTCCTGCCTTGGAGAGTTGGCTTGGCGTACTAATCGCTAGCTACGAACTCGGGATTGATCTTGGTCCCGATGATTTCGAAGGTCTTTGGGGTACTCGACCGACGGGGAGTGACGGTTACTATTCCATGCTGCCTAAGAAGGATATGGCCGTGATTCAGGGGACTACTTCGAATCCCAAATCGTGGCAGGAGCGTTTCTTCTTTGTTCAAATAGATGGCGAGTCTGTCGAGGAGAGCTGCCTCCATCTATTTCCGCGAGCATGGAACTTCAACCGAGGTAATACGACGAAAACTCTGTTGTCTATCTCACCTTTTCGGAAGTGCGAGTTTTGAAAAAATTTTCGTTTTGTAGGGAACAACCCTACCGCGCATTTGCCTGGTGACGTTTTCGTCAGGAGAGATCTTCTTCGTCAAAGGCCGTTTTTCTGGAAATCCTTCACCCTCGAACGGATCCGAGATGCGGTTAAGCTTTATCGGTCCCGAGGTCCTGTTCCGTCGTATGACGCCGAACCTGTTACCGTGGCTCCTACTCGGAGGCGCAGACAGAGGTCTCGTGAGGGGAAGGAAATCGACGATGGGGAAGGCTCGGAAAATCCTTCACCGTTGGGAGGAAAACCTAGTTTTGTTCCAACGGAAAAAGGCGGAGCCAGCGGTTTTCCACCTAACAACTTCTTTGATGGCCTTCCTCCGGAGTTTACTACTGACGAGTCGCTGGAGGATGAGGAGAAACAACGGGTTTTTGCCGAGGGCTCCCAACGTGTCAACGAGGTTTGGCCCTTCGAACTTCTTTAACCTTGCGTTCGAATCCGTATATAAGCATGCTTGCTGATCTTGAGTTTTATGCAGGGACTAAGAGTGTTTAGCGAGGCGCTTGACTCGAGTTTCCGCAAATCCAGGATTGCTAACTTCAAGACCACAGAAGTGGAGCGAGAGCTTTTCCGGTTCCGTCAAGAGGTGAAGGCACAGAACGCGAAGCAAGCTGAGCTTCACGCTCGGGCTCTCGTACGGGCGGAAAGGAGAGGAAGAAGGATGGTCGCAGCGGAGGTGGCAAGACGGGCGGAATCGTTTGCTGCTGAGTTTCAATGCTTTAAAGAAGCTCAGGAGTTTGTTGGTGATTTCCGCGAGTGTCGAGGTTCGGTCGTAAACCTTTACAAGTCTCAGAACCCGGATTTCTCTTTCGATTCCGAGATTGCTGAAATGAAGGATTTCATGGCCGAGTGTGCTCATGCTGAGTCCTTGGTTCCTCCGGTAGAAGAAAGAGTCCGGAGACTATGGGAACCTATCGAGGTTTCCGAGGATACGGTGGAGGTTGGAGCCGATGAGAACGCCGAGAATGGTGGGAATGCTCGAGGCGTGAATGAGGAAGTGGACCAGCCTGCTAGTTCATTTGGGAATTTCTGCATCCGGATTTCTCAACGTTGACTTCCTTTTGTGAATTGAATTTTTTGGCATGTGTGTGGCCGTTTTTAGTAATTTTATCCTGCGACCGTTGGAGGTTGCATTCTTATGTTTTGGGACTGGCCGTTGGTGGCTTTGAATCCTGCCAGTCTTTTGCGGCATTTTATGAATATGAAAATTTGCGAGATTTCGTCTTTCAGTTTTGATTTATACTTTCGTCAAGTGTAGAGGGAAGGATGCGAGTAGTCACTTCGTATCCTAACTCTTTTTTCGTCGCTTGGTCCGTATGCTACTTTTTAGTGAGCGTTTTAGGTGTAAGCGATAAGAGACATGTTTTGGGATCTCGTATACGATACTATGTCTGTGAGATGTCAAGATCCAGCAAGACTGGGTTTAGGGCAAGACCTAGGTTTACTCTCAGCTTTGAGGCTGTGCGATGACTGATCGGCTTTCGTTTTGCCTGTTAGTGATTTCTTCCTGATTCTTTTCGTTTAAAGTCCGCGACTAGTCGCCGGCTTATATGACTTGTGTTAAAAGAATCGAGCTATCTTCGGAGTTTATCCGAGACTGCTAAACCAAAATTTTGGGTTTCTTGTATAGCGCGCTATGATATCCTTGTCGGATGTAAGAGGACCTTGTAGGTCTGACTACGATTTTGTATTGAGTGAAACGTTTCTTGTGAGCGTCCGTCGGGGCCAATCGACGGGCGTGAGTTTTTTTTTAAGTCGTTGGTGGACTGTCTTTTGCGGATAATACGAGTTTTGTTGTCTTTTTAAGAAGTTGCGACGTCTCGCGTTTCTTTTGAAGATATGATTTTTCGTTTCTCCGAAGCGTTGATGCGTTTAAGTGAGCATGAAAGATAGAAAGGATTTTATTAAAAAATTTCGAGAAGTTAAAGTACATATGCGGATTTTTCGCGTTTTTGTGGGAGTATAGGAGTATACGCACCCAGTCCCCCCCCTTTTTGGTGAGGGGGATAGCTGAACTCGCCGGGTTTCGACGAGCTGCCTACGTACCTCTTTCGAGGATCAAGCCATCTCGTAGTTCTGATAGTTGCCGCGGACGTTTTTACTCCCCGTGCGTCGCCGTTCCGATCATGCTGGTCGGATCAGTGGTGTGTGCGGGGGTCGAGCTGTCCGGCTCTTACGGCGGTGGATTCAGAGGCTTTGTCGCCGTCTTGAATCGTTGCCTGTTCGGATGATTCTGGATCATCTTTCTTCGAGTCTTCGGGAATGTTGTGTGATTCCTTTGCTCGTTTGGGTTGGCCGCAGGGGCGTTCCGATCTTTTCGCAGTTTGAAACTCCGCTAGGTAACAGAGTCTCGACTGTTTCTGACTACCCCAGATGGCTGCGGTTCCGGTCGGAGTCGGGAACTTGATACCTAGGTGATATGTGGACGGTACTGCCTTCATGGAGTTGATCCAAGGGGTTCCCATGATGGCGTCGTAGATGGCCGGGTTGTCGACTACTGCAAACTCGACGATCTTTGTAACTTCCTTTGCCATGACTGGGAGTTTATTTTTCCGAGGGTCATGGTAGTGACGCCCGAAAAACCCCGTCAAAGGTTTTGGCTCAGGGACGACTTCCCCAAGTGGGATCTTCATCCTGTAGAGGGTGTCACGGAAGATGACGTTGACCGTGCTTCCAGTATCGACAGAGAATGCGGCCGACTTCGAGATCCTGGATGACCAGGTCGATTACCAAAGGGTCGCAGTGAGGTTTGTCGATTCCGACGGTCTCGTATTCCTCGAAAGCGATTGTGTGGTTAGGAACATCGCTGTCCGGGAACCAGTTGGAACTGATCTCGGCTTTTCGCCCGTAGGCTTTTATCGATGAGACAGAGTCTTGGTAGAACTGTGATCCTCCGATGATCATGTTTACCCTCTGGCGACTGCTGTTGTTCCCTTGGTCGTCCTGTCTTCTTCCGCGCTTTTCCCCTGATTGATTTTCGGTCGCGCGGTCCTTCGGAGACAGTTTTGTTAGTCTTTGGGCGGTCGGAGTCCAGGAGCAAGTCCTTTATACTCTTGACCTTTGATAGTTCGCCGGTGAGGAGTTTTGCGGCGAGCCGGGGCGCCGAGAACCTTGCAGTTCGCAGTGGAGTGTCCTCTGGTCTCGTGGAACTCGCAATAGGAGTTATCCTTGTATTGGTTCCTGGTCCAGGTGTTTCCGGAGGTTTTGCCTTGCTCCGAGTTGATGGCGTAGTTATGCTCGCCTTGGACGTCTTCCCCTTCGTGATGGACGTATTTGTCGTTACGAGAGGGTTTCTTCTTGGACGCGGTTTTCTGCGGTCCGTGCTTCTGCGATAGAAGCTTCATCTCTTCTTCCATGATGATGAAGTCCATTGCCTTGTGTAGAGTATCCTGGATTGTCCGCGGTTTTTCCAGTAGTATCCACTTTCGGAACTTCGACTTGTACCAGAGAGTTTTCCTCAGGGCGTCGATTGCGACATTGTCGCTGATGCCCGTTACTCTGGCCATCACCAGTTTGAACCTTCGCATGAAGTCGCGGAGCGACTCGTCTTCCTTCTGAGCTAGACTCCATAGATCCACGTCGGATGTTTCTCTGTCCATGAACATGGAGTACTTGTTTGAGAAACGCCGAGGCTAGTTGGCGGAAACTTCCGATGGAGTTCCTTTTGAGCCGGGAGAACCACTCGAGCGCAGCACCTTTGAGGTGCTCGACGAAGAGAAGACAATGACCTGCGTCCCGTTCGCGCTCCGGGAGTTTGCACCTACCCATTGCGATCTGGAAGGACTGCAGGTGCTGACTTAGGATCCGTCGTACCGTCATAGACCGTGATTTTGATCTTCCCTGGGTCTGAGATGCGTGTTTCCGTGATTCGTGTGGTGAACGGTGTTTTCCGTGCTTCCTCGAGAAGTCTATCGATCTCGGGGGCGGAACTGGTCGCCTGATGGATCTGCGATTTTACCGCTTTCACTTCAGCCACGGTCTTTTTGAGAGATTCACGGAGATCATGGATCTCGCTATTGCCTGCCGGCGTTCCTCCGAACCTGTCGACGCTGGTCGCGATAGATCCGAGTTTGATCTTCCGCGAGTTCTTCCTGCTCAATCCAGTAGAGTTCTTCTTCCTCTTCTGTCATGGGCCTATCGAAGGATACTGTCTGCCGAGCGGACTGGCTTCGGGTTCTCCTGGGGTGGATGTCAGCGTCTTCATCGGAAGGGTCCGATCGGTCGCTGATATCTAGATCGATGCGCTCGACGTCGCTTTCCTTGTTTCCCGCTGCCGGGAGTGGAAGGTTCTGCGAGGTCGTTTGCTGTCCTTTCGGAGCCGTTAACCTCGGGAGTGGGCTCTTTCGGGGCATCTTTTTCTCGTGCTTCGGGAGATCCGAAGTCGAGTCTCCTGCCGCGGCGTGCCTTGGTGGATCCGCGCGGCAACTTGCTCCTCGCAGTTAAGGTATCGACCTGTTTTGCGAGCGAGGTTATCAGCTTGTCCTGTTGTTCCGCCCGCGCCTGGGCGGAAGTAAACAGTTCCTTCATCTGCTTGAGCGCCTCAGTGTTTGCATCAGGCAGTGACTGCGGACGCGTCTCCAGCTGGAGTCTTCTCAGCGTTGGCATCGACGGGTGTTCCGTCTAGCGCTGGCTGATCCTTGGTGGCGTCGGCTGACATGATCGAGCGTGTGCAGTTGCGAGATAGATAGATCCGTAACCCCCCCCCCCCTCCTTCTAGCGCCAAACTGTGGGAACCGAAATTCACACCGTCAATTCAGATAAGATTTGGAGGAAAGCCGAGTGAACCAGATCTTCCTTGAAGGTCCCGGATATCTGCTGGGCCGCACACGAAACAATCAAATAGATATTAAAGTCGAAAAGTAAAAATCGTAAAGTAGAGCGGAAAAAGATCTTATTTCTGAATTCGCGTTTTGAGCGTGAACAACGGGTAAGAAATAAGCTACAAGAGCTGTCGAAAGGTCCGCTAGTCCGGCCGCCTAGATCTAACCTAGTTGAGTCGCAGCTCGCTAGTAAAAACAGAAAAGAATGCTAAATCGCTCTAAGTGCTAAGTGCTCGAAAATTTGTGATCTTTTTTGCTTCTTGCTCAAAGCTCTCCTTATATACTCCTCCTATGACGGTCTATCTTCTCGCGGGCTGAGTCGGGCTTTTTCCATTTTCGTCCATCTTTGTGTTTATCGGGAAACTTGACATTTATCTTCGGAAATCTTGACATTTATCTTCTGGAAACTTGATATTTATCTTCTGGAAACTTGACATTTATCTCTTATGTGAGGATAAAGATAAACCGTCATAGTTATCCTTCCTTTTCGGAAAATTGTACGTGGGCCGTTTTGGCCACGTTGGGCCGTTTAGGCTGTTTTAACGGTTTTCGAAAGGACAGTCTTTGAAGGTTCGGTGTTTCCGAAGGAACCTCAATTCCTTGTTTAGTCGAGGAAGTGACGTTCTAGAGTAACCGGTGACCATAACCAACTTGCGTAGATTGATCCGAACAAGTCAAATGGGATCGAACCGGGCACGATAGGAACGAGACCCGGGACAAGGGCCGTGGACCGACGCCAGGCCGACCCGCCGCGATGGGTGCCCGCCGGCGCCCAGGCCGGGTGCCGCCGGGAAAGCCGGCCCGAGTGACGTACCTGTGCCGCAGGCGCAGGCCGGTGAAGACGGCGCCAGGACGGCCGCGTGACGGGTGCAGCCGGAGCCAGGCTCGGGGTGCCGCCGGCTCCAGCCAGCCACGTCACGCGTGCCGCGGCCGCCAGGCCGGGTCTGCTGCCGGCGCCAGGCCAGCCCGCGTCCCGCGTGCCGCCGGCGCCAGGCCGGGTGCCGCCGGCGCCAGGCCGGGGTGCCGCCGGCGCCAGGCCAGCCCGCGTCCCGCGTGCCGCCGGCGCCAGGTCAGCCCGTCCCGCGTGCCGCCGGCGCCAGGCCGGGGTGCCGCCGGCGCCAGGTCAGCCCGCGTCCGCGTGCTGCCGGTGCCAGGCCGTCTTGCCGTCTGTGGGTTTGTTCGATCTTTCCCTCGTCAGTTGTTTGCGGGAAATCTTTCGAGTTTTGGGAGGGTCTCTAGTCGTAGATCTCGAGATAATTGTTTCCAACGAGATTCCGCGAGTATCGGGATTTTGAGATGGACTTAGATCTGCAGATTTTCCGTCGTCGAGGATGAGAGCAATGTGGCTCCGAGCTTTTAGATATGTTAAAAGATGAATCTTTTAACGCAATCGGGAAGGTTTTACGGAAGACTCATTGTAGATCTCGGACAATCCAGACATGGGTTTCAAAGGACCAAGATGCTGTCGTTGACCGAGATTATGAGACGATCGCATGGACGGGCGCCAGGACCCTCGCCGTTGGCGCCAGATGGGAGTGGACGAGCCTTCCGTGAGTTTTATCGAGCGACGACCCGTTTCTTGGATTTGATCGTTGCTTGGCTTTTCTTTCGAGGATTTTCGGGTGACGATTTCGTCATTGACCGATTTTGACCCCAACAACATACAAGAAGCAAGCGGAATAGTTAACAAGAAAGAGCCGACGAAAATATTTGAAGACAACTCGGCGTGTGTCGCTCAACTCAAAGAATGCTATATAAAGAGCGACAGAACAAAACACATCCCTCCAAGATTTTTCTCGTACATTCGGGCGCTCGAGAAAAATAAAGAAGTGGACATCGAGTATGTACGGTCATGCGACAATCCAGCCGACTTGTTTACAAAGGCTCTTCCGACTACAACATTCCGAAAACATGTTGATGGTATCGGAATGCGGCGTCTGCGTGACCTATGAAGAAGATTACGTCATAGATCCTCTTTCACAACACTTTTTACTTTTTTGTTCTCTCTTTTTCTTTTCTTCCTCTCTGTCTTCTCCCCTTCTCTTGTGTTCTTCGCTGCGACTTGTGCAAGCATTAATTCCCCATGGAAACAGAGTTCAATCTGAGTTCATGCACAGAAAGACAACACAGCAACGATCGCCCCTGGCCTGATGAGGTAAACAAACCTTTCTGTTTTGATTAGAGATTTAGTTTCGGTGGTGTGTTTGGTTCACATTAGAATACTGGTTTGGCTTTCATAATCTAGGTTTAAGTTTTGAGATCTCTATACTATGTTAATGCTTTTGTGGGTGAACAAAATAATGAGAGTGGAGGAGCTCGGAAGAAGGTTAAGTCTGATGAGGAGGTTGTGTCTCAGAAGACAACTTTGATTGTTTGTCCACCATCAAGAGTTATTGGCAAAGCTTGATTCAACGCCCGCTTGGTCAAGGGAACAAAGAATGGGCTTTCAAGTTTACAGGTAAAAGACAACATTCACTTCTATGTTTCATTTTATGTTGGAAGCTATTTACTTATATGCTTTCTCAGGTTTTGATGGGGACAATCTCCTTGCTGAGAACAAAGGAAAAGAGTTTGATTGGTTTGCCACCTAAGACTGATGGGACTTGTTATGTTGATCTTTCTCCGGAAGAACGTCAGTTATATGATCACATGGAAGGAGAAGCCAAAGGTGTTGTGCAGAATCTCATAAACAGTGGAAGCTTGATGCGAAACTACTCAACAGTTTTGAGTATAATCTTACGGCTTAGACAGCTTTGTGACGATGTTTCTCTATGCCCTCCGGAAGATCTTTGACCACTTTAACATCTATCGAAGGTAAAAGTCACAAAACAGTGTTGCATGTTATTATTTTTTTGGTTGGAAAGCTTTTAAGTGTTTGTGTGTGTTTTGTAGAACAGATGTGACTGATAATCCATAGCTGTTGCAAAAGCTGGTTACCATATTGCAAGATGGCGAGGATTTTGACTGTACGATTTGCATATCTCCACCAACAGACATCATCATCACTCGATGTGCTCACATCTTTTGCAGGGCCTGCATTCTCCAGACCCTTCAAAGAACTAAACCTTCTTGCCCTCTTTGCCGTGGCTCTCTAACCCAATCCGATCTCTTCAATGCTCCTCCTCCTCCTTCCGATAGTCAAGACAATGACGAAGGAGACACCAAACCTTCAACCAAGTCCTCGAAAGTCACGGCTTTACTATCGCTTCTCATCGCGTCAAAGCAAGAAAACCCCAACACAAAGTCTGTTGTGTTCTCTCAGTTTAGGAAGATGTTACTTCTGCTAGAAGTCCCGCTGAGAGCTGCGGGTTTCACCGTCTCACGCTTGGATGGGGGAATGACTGAAGAAACGGACGCAAGTCATTGGAGACTTTGGGAAACCGGAGTTAACCAGACCTGTGGTGTTGCTTGCCAGCCAAACGTAAGAAATTTTTGATAGCAATCACTTGTGTTCTAGTCTTCTGTATATTGTTGATATATTGTTGTAAAGATTTTTTTTTTTTTCAAGAAACCTTAATTAAGAAACTTCCATTGAACCATTTAAAATAGAAGTTTCTTAATAAAAATTCTTAAGTTACATTTATTACTAAAAATCATTAAGAAACCCATTAGAAGTTTTAGGGATAATCATGGTCTAAGGGATCTAAGACCAACATTAACGGTGTCCCACACCTTCGTCCCACCTCTCTTTCGGATTAAAAATAAATGGAAAAAGGGGGAAAAAATATGGGACGACCTTAACTAAGAAGCATTCTTAACTCGTCCCACCTCTCCCTTCTGTTTTGATCTCTCCTCTTCTCTCCCGATCTCCTCTTCGGATCTCTCTTCTCTGTCGATCTGTCCATTTCCTCCCCCGATCTCTCGGTTCTCCCAGTCGGCGTCGCCATCTCCAGTCTCGGCGGAGACAACTAGGGTTCTCTTGTCGATCTCTCCCAGCCTCTCGATCTCTCCCAGCCTCTCGATCTCTCCACGCCTCTCGATCTCTCAACGCCTCTCGATCTCTCCACGCCTCTCGATCTCTCAACGCCTCTCGATCTCTCCCAGCCTCTCGATCTCTCCACGCCTCTCGGATCTCTTGATCCTCGATCTCTCGATCTCTCGACACCGGATCTCGATTGGAAGTTCAAGAGGGTAGGTGTTCCTCTTCCGTATTGAGTCTTTGCATGTTAACCTAATTCGATTGTGTTGTAGAATTAGGGAATTGAAAATGTAGTATACGGCTTTGTAGTTACTGATAGTTACTTTCTCTTAAGCTAGTTTGAACTAATCTTACTCGTTTAAACTGACATAAAAGTAATGGAACTATTCTTGCAACTAGCTAGTTTGAAAAAGGAACTATTCTTGTTCGTATAAACTGACATAGAAGTAAATTGTTTGCAAGTAGCTAGTTTGAAAATGGAACTATTCTTGTTCGTTTGAAAAGTGACCCGGATAAGATAGAAGAACAACCAACCATCTCTGCTGAATTAAAAGGTAAATCTGTTTCTCATTGGCTCACTGTTGTTAACTGTTATTCATAGATAGCATTTGTTCGGTTGTGTCGTTTAATGGGAAGTAACTAAATTGAAATGAAATTCTAGTTGTCAATTGTTGTTCATGGTAATCCGGTTTCTATTCTCTTATCACATCTCTCTCATTATTGCAGATGGCACACTCTCATCAACCTCATTTCTTTCAGCCTCTCCTTCCCGGGTTCCAGACTGGCTTGGTAAGCACACAGTCTCTATTTGTCTTATGATAGTGTGGTAATTAGATGATACTGATATTTGTTTTGCATTTGGTATGTCGCAGAACATACTCATTGCCTTTTTCTCGAGGCACATCCACGGGAACACCACCGGAAACAGATGGACACTTCGATCAGACGCCCCAGACAATACATGGGAAGTGCTTCAGGAGGAGAGGAGACTCACACGCGGTTGGAAAGAGTTCACGGAGGCGCATGACCTTCGAGTTGGAGACATAGTGATCTTCAAACTCGAAGGCGAGATGGTCTTCCATGTGAGTCCCTTCGGTCCTAGTTGCTGTGACATTCAGTACACAGCACCTAATGTCCCAGCTTCTGCTTACTCATGGGACTACAGTTTCCGTGCTGAGGTCACAGAAACTAATGTCGAAGAAGACAAGCTGGTGAGTGTTTAGTTTCTCGAACATTTGATTTGAAATTTGTGTGTGTGTTGACTTTGGTTTGTCTTAGGCTCTTCCTGTGGAGGCAACGGGCTGTAAGGCTCTGAACAAACAATGCAAGGAGGCTACTCTAGTGAACATAGACGGAAAGCCGTGGACTGTGGCATTGATATTTAGCGAATCAGAAGGCTTCTACTACATCATAGGGTGGAGGAAGTTCTGTCATGATAACAAATGCCGCATCGGGGACTTGTTTGCCATCAACGTGGTTGGAGATGGGATGTCATCACCATTGTTGTGTGTGTATGCTCCAACGAAGGAGATCCTGGAGGTCCTGAGCACTTGGAAGAGAAAGTTAAACGTTGGTGTGGCTTAGATTCCCCTATGTTGTTCGTACTTGTGTTTATCTAGTGTGACTCTTCTTATGTAGAATGTGTATCAAAGACTCTACTTATGTGTAATGACTCGGATTTCTATGGTGAACTCGGATTAGTAACTTTCTATTGTGAACTCAGATTATGTGTTTATATATTGTAGAATTAGGGAATTGAATATTACCTTCTTCAACAAATGAATTTCAACTTCTTCAACAAATTAATTTACCCTAAGGACCAACATTAAGTCCCACCAATAATCCTAATTTTCATTAAAAGTCCTTAACATTGTCTCTAGCTAGAAATAATAATAAAAAACACTAAGGACCAAAAAAATAGGGACATGGATAATCATGTTCTAACAAAAATAAAATAAAATATAAAAAAACTAAGGAAAGAGAAGGTAAAAATTCTAATCTTGTACTTTTAAGAACCTCTAAATACATCACTTTGCCACATGTCCTTATTTAACTAATCTAGTATTTTAATTTAAATTAAAACTTAATTATTTAATTTGAATATTATTATTTTATTTTTAAGAACCTATGTTTTACAAACTCACCATTAAAGTTGCTCTAATTCCATGGCGATACTGATTGAAACGATGGTTGTCCTAATCTACGTGGATCCTTCCTTTAGGACCCCCACACACTTTTTTTGATTTATAACTTCATTGAATAAATATAGGTTTTTTGACAGACAGAACAGAGTGTTAAAAAAAACAAAAGAGGAAGTCTTTTATATAAAATAAAACTAAGGTTATCCACCTGAAAAATACACAACTACATACATGTATGTATATATATAATTCTCTCCTTATATACACACATGTATGTAATCGTATAAATGTTTCATTTACTGTGTTCTGATGTTTTAGTTTCCAGAACATGTTTGGCTTTTATGGAATCAAACATGCAAAAAAAAAAAGAAACTAATGAACTCTCCAGATACCCAAAAACTTTCATCATAAAGAAAAAGAAAATTGATTGATCACTTCTTTTTGAATTTTCTTTGTCTTGATATGAATGAAGATCATCTATCTGCAAAGACATACGATCTAATATCAGATTCAGCATTAGAAGAAAGCAAAACTAATGAAATTTATATTCATGATTCAGTTTAATTATTACCTGTGCTTTCTTGTAATTAAGAACATGAAAAAGGGAAAACTGGGATCATATCTCAAGAACAATGACTGCAACCACAAAGCAGAAAAAGATCAAATCAGTTCTCGAACTAGCTTTTGTTTTAATTATAAGAAATAAAAAATATGAAACTCACAATCAGAATCTGTTTTGACCCATTTACTCCCATCGCTACTACTTCTTCCTTCTTCTTCCTCATTCTTTAATGAAAGCTGTTGCTTGTCTTGCACGTATTTCTTCATTGGTGTTTGCTTTGAAAAAGATTGAGCATTAATCTTCTTGAGTAGCATCACCCTCAGCAACTGTATATATCGTGTAAATAATAAGTAACATGAACAAAGTACTTTAATTAATAATACACAAAAAATCTATGTTATGAGCTTCAGTAGTACCTTTTCCATTCTGGATTCTTGAAACGTGTCTCTCAAGCTAGGGCTGGGATGAGGAGAGAACCCTTCTGTACATACAAACATCTTCTTGAGTAGATAAGAAACAGAGGTTTTGCTCAAATCTCTCTTACTCATCTTCTTCTTACTGCTACTCTCTGTAGAAATGGCTTTGCATCTGCCCAAGATAACACTGATGGTACGCTCAATGTCCTCTTCGTTCTCATCAGAAAGTGCGTTGCTGATTCTTCTATCGACTTCAAGACTCGAAGGACAATTCAAGAATCTATCCAAAGGCAGATTCGCAAGTTCTCTATTCACATCAGACTTCCTCTTCTTGTTCTTTCTTGTCAAGAGCTTCGTCAGCTCCTTTTGCAGTTTCCCAACTTCCTCGGAAGTGAAATCTTCTGGAGAAAGATCTTGATCTCTGTCTTGCGCTTGACCTTCTACGTGCACGTTAGAGGGCCTCTCTTCTTGAATCACTTCTTGAACAGCCTTTATTGGTGTGTGCTCTTTGGTCACACTACCAAACGTTCCAATCGCAAGTAGTCCGTGAGGCCAGTCGCTGAACTCCTCTCTTGGTTGATCTATGATTTACAAACATAAGAAAATAAACTATTGCACATGTTTCGAGTAGACAACAACTTTGGTAAATTATTAAAAGGTTTGTTTCAACGATAAGTAAACAATAGAATATAAACTTCAGCTTACAAGAAGAAGCAGATGATATGCTTGGTCTATGAGTGTTCCCTTGTCTCCCATGTAACTTGTTCTGCATCCAACCGAAGAGCTGAAATAAAAATACCATCTATGAGTACTTATGTTCATTTTCAGACACCATTTGATAAAACCAATGGATATGAGTGATAAAGCTAACCTTCATGTCTTAAAGACCCGACTAAGGAGGAGAAGAACAAGAGACAGGTGAAAAAGAAATGAAATAAGTCTAGAGTTCTTGGTGAATCAAGAAGCTTAAAAGTACAAGTAGAAAGCCAAAAATAAGATCTTTGAATATATATTTTTGATGAATTTGATGGTTCAAGTTCCAAACAGTTCTTCGTCCAGATTCACTTCTTCAAAAATGAATTAGGAAGGAAGAAAAAAAAAGTTTTTTTTTAATAAACTCTTGATTTATTTGGTTAACTTCTGTTCAGTTCTCACACTCTCCTTTATACAGCTCATGACGTACGGCTCATATCTCCATGCAAACGATGGAGGTCCAACGAAACATTCTTTCGTGCGTATTTAATTTGTATTATAGCTCAGTTAATACTATTTTAAATGCTTCATTAATAATTTATAAGGTTTGAGTTTTGTATCGGCGAGAACGTCGCGGCTTTGATCACAATTCACATAACGGCACTTCGTGTGATCTTAAAGTCTCATGTCTTTTTACCATTTTTCGACTATCTATAAAAGGAGAGAAAAATAATTTTGAATCCCTAGAAAATTGTTTGTATTGTCACTGAGTGGTTACTATGGTCTCGATTGGTACAGCAGATGAAGAAGCAGTAGCAGTATGCTGTAGAAGCAGTATGCTGCAGTAGCTGTATACAATTTTAAAATTATCATAAAAGTTAGTATATAATATATTTATTTTAAAATAATATATCTTAAATTATAATATATGTTTTATTAAAAAATAATGAATCTTATTTAATTATAAAATTAAATTAAATTAAATTTTAAATATAAATATTATTATTTAAAAAATAAATGTGAATATTATTTTAAAACATAAATTTATTTTGGATATAAAAATAATTTTGATATTATTAAATAAAATAAACTAATTATATATATAATTTATATATAAATTATCATTATTTATCTATTAGTATAGCAGTAAATGATTCATATAATATTATCAGAAAAATTAATATATGACATACAATTTATTTTTTATAAAAATATAGATATTTTTAATTTCTAATATATAATATATATAGATATATATTATTTTATTTATTTATTAAAAATAATGAATGATATGTGTAATTATATAAGTTATATTATATTTCAAATGTGAAATATTGTTCTTTTTAAAAAGTTAAAATAATTAATCACAACTTTTATTTTTTAAAATGTAATTTTTTTTATTATAAACATAATTTTTATATTATTAAATAAAATATATTAATTATATTTAATTATTTTTAAATTTTTATATATTCTAACTGCAAATGCTCTACCAAAATCTTCATATGGGAGCATTGAGTAAAGAACATTTGGAGAGCATTACCATCTTGTAAATGCTCTTGTAAATGCTTTTGTGATAAATGTTGATTGGATAATGACGAGCATAATGCTTATGCTAATGCTCTGCCAATCATAATGTTGATACGAGGATATAGAGGTTTCTACACATTTTGTTATTTGTGGGTTACTTTTGTCGAATTTATAATTTTTTCTTGTAATCATATGATATATGGCTATGTGTGTTGGTTTATTTTTCTAACTAAGTGCACAAAAAATTACCGTTATCATTTTAAATGCATTTATTTATTTGGATACTTAATTTGTGATGGGGTTGTAGGTGTGGAATATAGCTTTTAAATTATAAAGAAATATTAGATATAAAAGCTGACTGAAACTAAAAAAGGACGTCGGCGGATAACCAGCTTTCCTTGCTACAGCCTAGTTAAATCAATCATTTTCTAATTAAAAGTTAAAAGTATATTTAACTTTTTATAGCTTAATAATTAATGCTTTGAAATTGCTTAACAATTATTTTATGGTATAATGTTTAACAATTATACAATAATAAGTCTAGAATTACAACTAGAAAACTTAGAGCATGATTAACCCGGGGTTCTGGAATTCTTAGGAAAATATAAGAAATTATTTCTTAACGTTTAGCTAAAAAAATTAAGAACCGGTTCTTAACTTTTTTTAGTTAAAAATTAAGAAATAGTTTCTTATATTCCCATAAGAACCCCACCTTAAAAACTCTGGGTTAATTATGGTTTTACAATTTGAATTCTAAAATAATAACTATAATATACATTGACAAAGTTATAGCATCAACCAATAATTTACATTGACAATATTAAAAATTAAAAGTACAAAATAAAATACATAAACAGATATAGTAAATTTGATAAATGAAATGGCTGTAGATGTAAACGAATATGGGTACAACGCTTTCAAATGTCTTACTGAAAGACAACTATGTGCTTGAAACAGCGATCGGTTTCTTCTTTTTTTTCTTCAAATCAATCGTTTTAACTTGTGGCCTCTTGCCGTGAAACGTGTTATTGACCAAAGATAATTGCACTTCAACTTTGTTGTTCCACTCGTAATTTATTTTAAGAAAAGACCATCTGACATGTTCACGACTATTGTTAGGCTAATATCAAATTCTAGAGAATTTCAGAAAACTCTAAGGGAAAGAGACATAAAGAAAGAGTGAAATTTATCAAGGCAAACCTCACGAACGAACTCATGTCAGTGTCCCCTTACCTTCTGTGGGTTTTTAACATCTTAGTATGGCACTGTGATGTTGTGTGTCTACCTTAATCAAATCTTGGGTCATATAATGTTATGGAAGTGCAAAACATTTTATCCAACCATCTATTCGTTGACGGCAATCTAATCATCTATATTACACTTTTGTTGGTGCCACGTTTGTGTTACAAAGAAATATATATGTATATATTTCTCTCTATTCCAGAGGTGTTGACACTAAGCAATTTTCAGAACTTACAAATAAAAAAAATATAATTACAGGAAAATTATAGTTTCTCATTACAACTTTCTTTTTCAATCAGGGATTTAAATTAATTCCAGGGAAAGAATGTGGTAGGAGTCAAAACTGAGAAGTGATAAAGAAAGAAGGAGACAAAAGGAAAGCAAAAAAAAAGCAGTCTCGCTTTATCATCGGAAGCTTGAGCCCACCACACCACTCCAATCACGTGGATTATTGTCCAATAGACACCAGCCACATCGTTTCTACCGTTGGTCCACTTGTCTGATATCAAACTACTACTGTTATAGTTTTCTTATAGTTATTGTAATACTACAGAATGGCTTAGTTCATTGGGAGGTGAATCATATGTCCCATGTGAAATTAAGGGATTCTTTTTTTGGTGTAACATATTCTCTTATTATGAAATCTAAAAGATTACATAGTGATCTAGTTACATAGGTGAAAGTACATGACTTTGATATTGTATAAATGTCACGTATCCGGTGTTGATAGGGTTTTCAGTGTAATTCATCAATCAGCCGCTTACACTGATGAAAGTAACGTGTTCATATTGTAGACTCATCATTTGTTGAACTGCTATTAATAATGTTATTGCTTCTGCTTCCAGAGAAGAATTTGTTGAATTGATGGAAGAAGATCTTTAGAGTTTATCTTGGACAAAAATAGATCTTTAGAAGTTTAGATGCATTTGTACTAATACAAGGACCATCCAATGTCTCCAATTTAATTTACATTTTTCTACAAATCTTCTACAAAACAATAATAGTTTGTGGATTAAGTTGAAACTTAGTTGAAACAGAGGCAGACCAAAGTGGAGAAGAAGATAAGTTGAATAAACTGGAAAAAGGTCACCATCTTTGTTAATGTAAGATAAGCAAGCTAAGCGATGTAGAACACACAGTAGTACATGGTTAATCAATTCCAAGAAATACGACTATATTTATTCTTTTAAAAACTCAACACGTTCTTCTTAAAGCAATAAATCAAACAAGCTCAAGACAAACCTCGACTTGTTTGCTAGTCTTACACGCTCAGAGATCTAAGATAGACTGTGAACCACCTAAGCCTTTAACCCCTAGATGCTTTGCTTCTCCTTCTTCGGACGTACAAAAACTCTCTATTGCTAAAAGCTCTCTCTGTGTGTTAACCGGCAACACAGTGCCAAAGTCTCTTTATATCATAGAGACAAATCCTAGACCTAACGATCTACCTAATGGAAACTTTCCATTTCTCTTACTTCAGCGAATAAGTCAATCTCCCTTTTCTCTTTGGTCGATTACTTCTTCTTCAAAACTTTCATCTTCTCACACTTTAGTAAAACTTTACTGATTCTTCCTTGACACGTGCTCCTCACGTTTGACACGTCACTCGAGGTAGTTCATGTCGTACTTCATGAACTACTTCAACTCTGCTACACCTCCGTCTTGACCATACATCTTCAATCTCCCCCTTTTTAATTCGTCGTCTCACAAGTACCTGAGATGAGAGCACATACAAATACGAGAGCAACTGACTTGATCAAAGCAACCAATAACAAACTTGAATTATCCTAAACATGGGTTCATGCATTTAATACATCTAAATCAGAAACAAGCAACACAAATGCTCCCCCATTAACCGAGATTGTCTGAAAACAAGAAAAACAGATTGCAGCAAGTGGTGCAATCGAAATACATAACAAAAGAACTAAAAATATGGTTGCTCCCCCACAAACTAAGCGCCCTCCATCTCATTCCTCATTTTCTCCCCCTGCTTGTGAGCACACGGATTAAAAACCACAAGGAAAATAAACACGAGTTATGATTTAGAATCGAAATCACTAACCTGACACCGAACGCTGGATTTCCTGAACTATCTCAGTAAGTGCTTGAAGAGCTCGAGTTGTGTCCTCCAGAGCCACTTGTAAATCAACCTTTGAAAGTGGACTCTGTGGAACTGCAACTGAGCCAAGCTCATAAACAGATACTTTACGCGGGCCGGTTTTGGAGCTAGGTGTAGCAGTTGATGGATCAGAAGATGTCACACGCGCTTTCCTAGCAGAGCTTCTTTTTGGATCATTTTTGGCTTGTGCCTTTCCTTTAGCTACTCGCTGCTCATAGATCTCACCCACTCGTTTATCCTTCTTGTACGCAACAGGACGCTCAAGTTTATCACTGGTGTAGGATGGAATCTCATGATGCTCTTGGAGAAGTCCCATGATTAACCGAGGAAAGATCAACCAACGTGCATCATTGCGCTGAGTAACTCCAAGATTGATGATCTGTTTGAACATCATCTTACCCAAGTCAACACGAACCCCATGAGCCATCTTATAGATCAGTCTTGACCTTTCAAGAGATATGTGAGTCTTGTGAGTAGAGGAAATCCAGTTCTGAGCAGCTATAATCATCAGGGCTCCATAGCACGGTGTAAGATCTGTTGTGGTAAGACCATCCCATTCTTTTCTTGTGTCTCCTGTGAGGAACGATGCCAGGTCAGTTACTGAAGCTTCGTCCACAGTCGTCTCTGCATCCTCTTCTTCTTCTGCGAGTGGCTCCCAGTCTAAAGCACTGTTGATGATGGAAGGTGAGAACTTGTACTCATGCCCTCTTACTGAGACAAGCACTTCCTCAACATCTGCTTCAGTTTTGGTACTAGGCAATCCAGCATAAAACTCAGCTACGACTTGCTCGACATATACACCAAGAGAAGAAACAGTGGATTCCATTGAGTCCTTCTTAATGACCGCTAAGTATCCCCACTGATCAGTTTCCTTCATATCCACCATTCGTTCAGCTATTACCTTACGTTTTAAGAACTGATCATACCTCTTCTTGAGAGGACTTGGCATTGCTTTAGTACTCTGACCATCTGACTTCTTTGATCTAACACGAGCTGAGACTCCTGCTTCCTTAGCCAAAAATGGAGATTTGGCCGCATCTTCAGGCTGAAGAAAGTGAGACTGAGTTCGTGTACTTGAAGCATTTGTCTTTAGCTTCTTGGACGAACGGAGTCCTAAACGCTTCAACACCCGTTTCTTTCTTCCTTCTTTAACAGTAGCATCTTAAGGAGAGGAAGTTACAGCTACGATTTCTTGATTTTGCTCGCTTTCATCCACCTTCTGAGCTGATTCAGATTCAGTCTCACTATCATTCCTTTCATCAGCATTCTTCTTGGCTTGAGTTGCAACCACCAGAGGTAGAGGAGATTCATCGATTGTCTCTTGATTGTCGGCTTCCAGTTGAGTCGCTGGCGGAGACGAGACCATCAAGTTTTCCGAATATGCTTCGACTGGCTTATCCTCTGTTCCAGCAACTTCCTTTGGCAGATCTGGCTCGCGAATCGAAGTTTCATAGCGCTCATCACTCTCCTCCGATGGCGCTGTCTCCTGGGCGGTATTGAATGAAGCGATCTCTTTAGTAACAGCAGGAAGAGCAGTAGATGATGAGGGATTGTTCATCGGTGGCGGTGGTTCGGTTTCTCTATCAGAGAGTGTCATCCTTCTTGCTTCAGTACTTGCATGCGTCCCTTTTCTGGAGGTTTTGTCTCCGGTGTGCTTCATCTTGGACAGAGATAGTGGTGAGAGATGTGATTGACGGGAATAAGGTAGCAGCTGCGGTTTTAAGCTCCTCTAGATACGACTTGAGAATTTTTAGGGTTTGTGACCCACGACTTTCCTTAATTGATGCAGCACAATCAACTGTTATGATATTACATTTCTGGTCCTCCTCTCCTTTGTGTACCTACAACTTTTGATTTCTCTCATCCAAGCCAATTAATATCAACCAAATTCGTGAATTAATGATGTATCATTAGACTCTCAGAATAGTAATAAAACACGAGTTACTCTTCACAGATGGTTTTGAATTTTTATCAGTAAGGTGAAAATAGATTTATAATACCGTTTTTGGATGTACGACAGCAAGTAACTCAGCACGTGATTCAGATTGCACATATGACCCTTGTAGATTCTACGATCTGGTGTACCCAATAATCTTTTAATGGCTAGCTTTCACATTGACATGCCTTCATCAATTCTGTGGGTTTTCAACCTTTATTCGCGCGCTGTGAAACCCATCCTTTTGACCTTTTTTTTTTTAAATATTGATTGAGCATCTTTCTGAAACATAACTGGCTCGATTTGGGTGTGGGCCACAGATTGACGCAAAACCTGTACCTTTCACAGAATTGATGGCACACCAAGCAGCTCTTTTCCACAGTGTTTTCGAGTTCCAAACATAATCTGAATCATATGTACATCCCGAATCAGTACCTGTATTACTCTCTGCACAACTTGACTCAACAATCAAGGTTACACACACCAATTGCATTTCTAAGAGTGATAAAGCGATTAAACTCAAGAGATTTAGTGAATATATCAGCCAACTGCAAATCAGTAACTACATGTTCGATTACTACCTGATTATCTTCAACTAATTCTCTGATGAAATGGTGCCTGATATCAATGTGCTTCATCCTTGAATGTTGGACCGGATTCCTTGAGATTTCAATTGCACTTTTTTTGTCACAGTACTAAAGGAAGGGACCTGATTGCATTCCATAATCAGCTGACATCTGCTTCATCCAGATAAGTTGTGAGCAACAACTACACATGGTAATGTATTCTGCTTCTGCCGTAGAGAGTGATACAGAGTTTTGCTTCTTGCTCAGCCACGAAATAAGATTGTTTCCAAGAAAGAAACATCCTCCACTGGTGCTCTTCCTATCATCAGCACACCCTGCCCAATCCGCATCACAATATCCTACCAAGTTCTTGTTAGAGTTCTTCGAGTAGTATACTCCCAAGTTCTCCGTACCTTTGACGTACTTGATGATTCGCTTTACTGCATTTAAGTGTGACACTTTAGGCTTGGCTTGATATCTGGCACACACACCAACACTGAATGATAGGTCTGGTCGGCTAGCAGTCAGATATAACAGACTCCCAATCATCCCTCGATAAAGCTTAGCATCAACATCTTCTCCAGCTTCATCTCGTGCAAGTTTCAGTGATGTGCTCATAGGTGTCTTTGATACCTTGGAATTCTCCAGACCAAAGCGTTTTACCAAGCTGTTAGCATAAGCGCTCTGAGAGATGAAAACCCCTTTCTCTGACTGAGATATTTGAAATCCAAGAAAATACTTCAATTCACCACACATACTCATTTCAAACTCATGGGTCATATTCTGAACAAACTCATCAACCAGCTTCTGTGACGTTCCTCCAAAGATAATGTCATCCACATAGATTTGGACAATTATTATATCTTTTTCTACTTCCTTGAAGAATAGCGTTTTGTCTATACTTCCTCTGATATACTCAGCTTCCAACAAGAATCCTGTAAGCCGTTCATACCATACACGAGGTGCTTGCTTCAATCCATACAAAGTTTTCTTCAACCGGTAGACATGATCTTGATGCACTGGATCCTCAAACCCCTTAGGTTGCTCAACATAGACTTCCTCCTGAAGTACTCCATTGAGAAATGCACTTTTCACATCCATTTGATACACTTTGATGTTCAGTATGCATGCCATTCCTAGAAACAACCGAATTGATTCCAATCTTGCAACTGGAGTAAAAGTTTCTTCAAAGTCTACTCCTTCAATCTGTGAGTATCCCTGAGCCACAAGTGTTGCTTTGTTACGAACAACTTCCCCATGCTCATCGGTCTTGTTCTTGAAAATCCATTTTGTTCCAACCACATTAACTCCTTCAGGTCGAGCAACAAGTTCCCACACATCATTCCTAGTGAACTGCTCAAGTTCCTCCTCCATTGACACAATCCAATATTCATCCCGAAGTGCTTCAGTGTGTGTCTTTGGTTTAATTGATGAGACAAAGCATGCGAACTGCACCATTTCTTTAAAGTTGATAACCTTGCCACAGGTTTTCCGACCTTCTTCAATTCCTCCAATCACGTCTGACCTCGAGTGGTTACGATGAACTTGCTGAGTCACCTGTTGAGGTACTGTGTCAGCTGTTGGACCTTCCTCAATCATTTCTTTAGCAGCTACGGTTGAGCCATCTTCATCCTCTTCATCCGATATCAAATCAACTCCTACAGCCACTGACAGATCATCGAACACAACATTTACTGATTCCACAATTTTTTCTAGCCGCTTGTTGTAGACTCGGTATGCTGAACTAGACTGTGCGTAACCCAGAAAAAATCCCTCATCACTTCTTGAATCAAATTTTCCGAGGTAGTCCTTGTCATTCAATATGTAGCACCTGCATCCAAATACATGAAAGTAACCAAGATTAGAAGTTTTGCCTGTCCACATTTCATAGGGAGTCTTTGTTGTCCCTTTTCTGACATACACACGGTTGATAGTGTAACACGCCGTGTTTAGTGCTTCAGTCCAAAATGTTTTGGCTATCTTGTTACCATGGAGCATTGCCCTTCCCATCTCCTGAAGAGTCCTATTCTTTCTTTCAACCACTCCATTCTGTTGAGGCGTCCTTGGTACTGCAAACTGGTGAGCTATTCCTTTGATTCAAGAAAGGTAGTCATGGCTTCATTTTCAAACTCACCACCATGATCACTTTGTATCTTCTTGATCCCTCCTTTTTCATTTATGAATTGGAGAGCCCAGATTCTGAAACTCTCAGGAGCTTCTGACTTTTCCCTGAGAAACCGCACCCAAATGAACCTGGTGTAGTCATCTACAAGCACAAACACATATCTTTTTCCTCCGACACTCTCTGTTTGCATAGGACCCATGAGATCCATGTGTACTAGATCCAATGGTGCTTTTGCTTGAACATCCGGTACCTTCCTGTGTTGTATTTTGACTTGTTTTCCCTCATTGCAAGCACCACATACTATCTTGTCATTGATCTTAAGTTTGGGTACTCCTCGAACCATATCATTGTGGACAAGATTTGTCATATTCCGGTAGTTCATATGCCCCAATCGTCTATGCCATAAATCAACATTTCCCTGAGCTGATAGACACTTCATCTTCTTTTCCCACATGTAGCAGTTGTTGCCGGATCTGACACCTTGTAGTACTGTCACTCCATACTGATTTATCGCGCGACAGTCAATTGCTGAGAAACTCACCGTAAGTCCATCATCACACAGTTGGCTCACACTTATCAGATTAGCTTTTAGTCCTTTGACAAAGTAGACATTGACTAGTCTAGGTACTTCTGAACTACATGTTGTTCCTTTCCCTTGAATGACTCCAAAGCCTCCATCACCAAAGGTAACTTTTCCTCCTTTTACTTTAGACACTTTGTCTAGATACTCAACGTTTCCTGTCATATGTCTAGAACAGCCACTGTCAAAGTACCATGGTTCATCAGATTCTGAATCACTTGAAACTCGTGCCATGTTGCATCGAAAGGTACTTCTTGTTTCAGTTGCTGTCTTAGGATACAGATCAATTTTCTTCATCCATCCGCGAGATGTCTTACCAATTCTCCAAAACTTGTGTTGCTCCACACTTGCTTGACCCGTTCCAGATATTTGTAGCAGTGCTTCTTGTAGTGACCAAACTTTCCACAGAAGAAACATTCGCTGCCTTGACCTGGAGTACTTAGAGTCTTAGTTTCTTCAGCATGGACAAAGCCTCCAGACACGAAGTGTGTCGTACCCGTTGAGTTACTGTGCCTTCCAGTGTAACCAAGTCCCATGGTAGAGTTCTCAGTTCTGCCACTGCTCAAAATCTTGTCAAGTTGTTTAGTTCCCGTGAGCATCTTGATCTTCCGATATTGTTGATCCAATTCAGCTTGAAGCTCAGCCACTTTCTTTCTCTCAGAAGTTACTTCTTCTCTAAGTTCATCAGCTTGTTTCGCCAGAATCAACTTCTCCTTGATCAAATTCACACTCTCCTTGGCTAACTCTGCCTCTCGGTTGAGTTCATCCTTTAGAACTTGTACTTCAGCTTCTAGTCTCGCCTTCTCTTTGATTAGCACAAGATTCTCTGTGCCCAACCTCACTAGAGTTTCTCGAACTTCTTTGTAGCTTTCATCGAGCTCGTTCTCTTGTTCAGCATCACTTTCAGATCCTGAATCACACTCTACTATTCCCAGAAATGCCACGAAGTTATTCACTTCTTCCTCACTCTCACTGTCTGAGTCGCTGTCATTGATTCCTATCATTGACTTTTCCGGTTTTCTTCTTCCATCAGATTCACATTCAGCTTGAGTATGTCCATATCCCTTGCAATAATGACACTGAAGATCTCTCCTTTTCACTGTAGGACACTCAGTTCGGAAGTGACCATACCCCTTGCACTCATAGCACTTAGCGTCACTCTTCCTGTAGCTCTTATCTGCCATGGACGTCTTTCTTCCAGGAACAACCTTCTTTTGTCCATTCTCCACTTTTCGTAGAGCTCGATCAAACCTTCTGACCAAGAGACTCACCGGATCATTATCCTCCGTCTGATCCTTTTCAACTGATGCAAGAGCGATTCCTTTCTCCTTCTTCACACCAGATACTTTCATCTCATGTGCTTGTAGCATTCCAATCACTTCATCAAATGTCATCTCATCGGTGTTACAGGAGACACTCATAGCTGCCTTGTATGCCATAAACTTAGCTGGCAAGCACCTCAGGAACTTCTTCACGAGTTTTTTCTCTTTGTATTTCTTTCCAAGTGTAAGTGCTTCTTGCGCCAGCGAGCTGATCTTTGAACTGAAGTCTCCAATGGATTCATTCTCTTCCATCTTTAACTCTTCAAATCTCGTTGCAAGCATATCCTTCCTGGAACTTTGGACTTTCAGAGTGCCTTCAAAGTGCCTCTGCAGAATATCCCATGCATCTTTAGCTGCCTCACACCCTTGAATCAGTTCGAATTGCTTCCTTGCCACACTGCAGTGTATGACAGTTAGAGCCCGAGCATTAAACTTCGCCATCTTGTTCTCATCGTCAGTCCAAAGCTCTTCCAACTTTGGAACGTCTTTGCCATCATCACCTTTTGCAACATGTGACTTCCAACCAGATTCCACAGCCTTCCACGCCAATGGGTCAATACCCTTGATTGTAGCCTTCATCCGTGCTTTCCAAAAACCATAGTTTCCTACTTCAAGGATGACCTTGGAGTTTAACATCAATTCGCGATAGCTATCCATCTTACTCCGCAGAATCCTACCTGTTTAAGACAAACAAAGTACAGATACCCGCTCTGATACCAATTGTTAATGTAAGATAAGCAAGCTAAGCGATGTAGAACACACAGTAGTACATGGTTAATCAATTCCAAGAAATACGACTATATTTATTCTTTTAAAAACTCAACACGTTCTTCTTAAAAGCAATAAATCAAACAAGCTCAAGACAAACCTTGACTTGTTTGCTAGTCTTACACGTTCAGAGATCTAAGATAGACTCTGAACCACCTAAGCCTTTAACCCGTAGATGCTTTGCTTCTCCTTCTCCGGACGTACAAAAACTCTCTATTGCTAAAAGCTCTCTCTGTGTGTTAACCGGCAACACAGTGCCAATATCTCTTTATATCATAGAGACAAACCCTAGACCTAACGATCTACCTAATGGAAACTTTCCATTTCTCTTACTTCAGCGAATAAGTCAATCTCTCTTTTCTCTTTGGTCGATTACTTCTTCTTCAATACTTTCATCTTCTCACACTTTAGTAAAACTCCCTTTACTGATTCTTCCTTGACACGTGCTCCTCACGTTTGACACGTCACTCGAGGTAGTTCATGTCGTACTTCATGAACTACTTCAACTCTACTACACCTCCGTCTTGACCATACATCTTCAATCTTCGCTGGAGAAGAAGTTGAAGACGACAGAACCATGAGCCGATGACACCATTGGAGAGAAAGATGAATCACCAGACCAAAAATCGGCCATACAGTGTCAAAAGAGCCAGCGATTTTAGAAAAGAGGTCCAACCAAGAGCAGAAAAAAAAATCAACCAAAATTCAAGAGTTTACATTTTTTTATAGAGTTTACATTTTTCATATACTCCCTGAAAGAGATTTACAAAAAAGGTTTTGTAAGATAGTTATTTCCGAGATTATTTCCCTATTTTAATACTAGTAAATTACACTTAAAATTTTATGTAGTTATTAATTACTATTGTTTTAAATTATTGAAATAGTTTGTTTGTGAACTAAATTATTGTAAATAATTCCTCACAGAAAATAATATATGTATTATTAAATTTAAATATGTTTTATTAATATATGTGAAAGATAAAAATATTTATTTTAAAGAAAACAGATGAAGTATATTTGTTTATTTGAAACAACAAATTTTCTTACTGTATGGAAAGATAATATAGTTTTTGTACCAAAAAAGATTACATAGTTCAGTACTCAAAGTAAACGCATAAAGATTTAATGAAAACAATATTTCTATGTTTTTTTTGTCAACAACAATATTCTATGTTAAGTTACATATCTGATATATTAATAAAACTCGTGTTTGTTTAATCATTCTAGATTCTGGTATATTTCCTATGCCTCGATGTTGGTAGTACTAACAAAATACTATACAGCATACGATGAAATAGTATATAGCAGAAATTAATACTAATACAATAAGATAGAAAGTGAAGCATTTCAGAACGCTTAAGTTTATTAAAAAAAACCATCCATGTATATTATAATAATTACTTGATAAATCTTATATATGTATAATTTTATAATATTAAATTAGATATACCGATCGCAGACAAAATTAATATAAAGCGACAACTATGTTTGAATAGTGATACAAAATATTTATTTACATATTCGTAAGAAGAATCTCTAGAAAAGTATAATAAAGCATATTCGTTAAACTTTTAGTAAGTAGATCAAGTTGATATTTCATCTTAATTTTGACTAATCTGAATACTTTTAACTAATGTTTACTCCTATATACAATAACAATAAATATATAATGTTGAGGAGATTATCAAATTCTCTTATTGTTTCATGTTACCAAATGAACTAATGTTTTCTCCAATGATTTAGCTAGTTTTTTTTTGTTCTCAAAAAAGAAAAAACTAGCTTACATCATTGAGGAAACATGCATATCTTATTTGCTCCCATGAAACTTTGGTTTTACTTCAGCGTCTTCTCTTTAATCTCGTCTGATAGCATATTATATGATTAACAGTAGTATCTTTAGCAAAATCGAGACTAATTTAATTAAATACCAGTCGGAGTGGAGTATACACGCATGCAATATGCGTTATTGCCATTTATAAACGTTACATTGGTATAAAAATGGGAGGAAAATTAGGTCAATGAATGGATTATGGACCACTTAAGCAGTCATTATTGTATCAAATGTGTGGTTTATATGGTTGATACGTTGGCTAATCGTAATTAACAACAAAAGTGAGGTTTTGAGATGTCTTTGTGATTTTAAACAGAGCACGTGTGAGGCATCTGAATTATAAATGTGTAGTTCATGAAACTACTGGAAGTATGATTAATGTACTATAAATTAGCAAAAGAAGCATACACATGGTCGTCAGCATGCTACTCGTTTACGAAGAAGCACACATCTTATGGAGTTATGGTCAAAGTAATCTAATCATGTAGTATCTACTAGGCCTTGGGCACGGATCGGATATCCGGATTTTTGAAGATATTTGTGATTTGCTTTGTATGTCACAGAAATCTAATTTTTCTATTTGCTTTGCTTCGGTAAAATACGGATATTCGGAAAAACGGATATCCGGAAAATAAATAAATATTTGTAGATATTTACGAATACTTACGGATATCTCATCTCTTTGGATCAATACAAATAATCTTAAAAATTTGATACAAATTTGTTTTGTAAAATATTTTTTTACATAATATAAAAGATAAAAATTAAAAAAGTAGCGAATCTACACATTTTGTAAATTTCTTAAACTCAGTTAACAATTATAATAACACATAACTTAAGAAAAAAATTATAATTTTCATAAAAATTTTCTCTTCCTTTTATGTAATACTTTTATATAAGTAATAATGAGAATAAAATTTGTCAAATCATATGTTAGAATAATAATTATAAAATTTTATACAGTTAAAACTTTAAATATAATCAAGATATACATGTATTTATATATTGCCAGATCGGATCGGATATCTGCTTCCCAAAAGTTTAGTATTTGTGATTTGCTTTGATTTTAACGGATATTGAGTTTTAGTATTTGCTTTCCTTCGAAAGTTTGCGGATATTCGGAATTTTCGGATCGAATCAAAATGAATAACGAATCGAATCAAATTTAACGAATAAAATGCCTAGCCCTAGTATCTACTGAAAATAAATTCCATTTTTTAGTTTACAGAAAAAAATCAACGGTAGGTATGTAAATTATTCCCACCATTTCGCAAAAAGTGTCTTTACGTGAATTAAGAAAACGATAAAATATATTAATATATTGTTGTTTAATGTATAATTATTAAAATAAAAATTATTTAAATAAATATTTATTGATTAATTAAAAGGGTAAAAGAAAAATTATGTATAAAAAATTTCCCTATAAATATAATATGATATTTAAAAAAAAACCAAAAAAGTAGAATTACGCTTTTAAAAGACAATATAGTACTATTTAATACTCCCTTCATTTCTCTGAGATAAATGTTTTACACAATTTTTTTATAAAGATAAATGTTTTACATTTTCTATGCAGAAATTGAAAACTTTAAGAAAATCAATTGAGTTTATTGAATTATTTAACCAATAAATGACCAACGGAAAACTCGTGAAGAGCACTCCCCATCAGTGCCATCTCTCCAGTATGCAAAGTAAACCAACATGGAAAAAGGAAACCGCAAAAAATAGCGAAAAACTAAAGGACTAAAAGTATAAGGCGAAGCGTAAGGGATGATGAGCAGAAGCAGAGCCATGAGATAGAAACCTCCTGAAGCCAAAACAAATATTGCAAGCCAATGATGCTGTCCTAGAACCAGGTATAAGCCTGCCACAAAAGCCAAAGACATGGAGATAATAGAAAACCCAAGAAGTGGCACAATAAACTTGAAGGTGGTCAGCATGCACTTCATGTCAGCCAGTTGTGTCCCTATAAGAGCAACTGTTGATATAACAGCACTATAGACGGCAATGCTATTGCAGATGACGAAAGCATGAAACGCTGATTCTTTGTAAGAATGCTTCACATTTGACTTGAACTCTGTGCTGTTGTAACCTAGCGGAACACTCAAGCCAGCAGCAAAAGCCATTGTAGCCACGAGTGTTGCGACCACAAGAAGAGTGTTGACTCTGTCCTTGTACATCTTTAAAGTGAAGTCTTCTTCTGTGGTAGGACTGTCTGCTTTCACGTGAACACGTGGAGCTCTCGTGGTACCAGCAGACACCAATGCCACCCATATCAACCACTGAAAATACATATAACATAGGTGATGTCAACAGCTTTTGTTAATTCTCTTGCATCCCCGTTAAGGTACACCTTTTAGAATTAGGAAAAGTACTTTTCTCTATGATAATTAATATTCTTAAATGGAAAAGTAAATCAGATTTTTGAAGCTAGTATAAATATGGTCTAAATGATTGTAAATTTATTCATTCACATAATCAATATACAAACCTATTTGTTTGTTCTTTTGAAAGCTAATTGCCTCAATCGTTTTGGTTTCTTTGCTTTTTTTAAGTTGATTCGCGTCTGTTCACAACAGCTTTGGACACAATGAGATGTTTGTAAAATTACAAACCTGTTGGAGTGAAGGAATCGCAGCCATATATTCCTCAGCTGCATCCAGTGTAGTGAACCCTTTGTGATTCAATACTTTCAAGTCAACTCTACTATCATGTATGAAGAGGCTTACAACCTTGGGATGAGAGTTGATGCTGGCTAAATGTAACGGTGTGTTTCCTTCTACATCTTGTTCATTGATTAACCATCTGATGTCAGCTTTTCTGAGCAGATAGCCAACAGCTCCTGCATTCCCATTTTCAGCAGCCACATGAAGAACGTTTTGTCCCTGTGAGTTAAGCATCTCTATTGTATCCGGGTGATGTTTTAATATCACTTTTAGAGCTGAGTTGCGACTTGCAATGCAAGCTGAGTGGATGGGGAAAGAACCATCTTCGTTCTTTATGTAAGCAATCTGCGTAGAACTTCCAAATCTGGTTAGCATATGCTCCACGCCTATGTCATATCCAATGGATGCTGCAAAGGCAAGTGGAGTTCTTCCATCTTCATCCCTAGAGTCTACAAGATCTGAGTCACTCTCCAATATAGCTCTTAGAACATCAAGATTCTTGCTCCTCACAGCAGCACACACGACTGACTTGCCAACAAAGCTTGCATTCAAACCGTGTAACATATACTCTACAAGTGAAACATGTCCAGCTTCAGCAGCCATATACAATGGAGATACACCCTCCTTGTCCAAAAGAAAGCAAGTGCTCAGATCTTCGCCAACAAGCTGCAAGGAAACAGCTACATGGTTCCCTTTCAAGGCGAGGTGCAATGCAGTGTTCCCATCATTGTTAGAGACACTCAAAATATTCCCAACTAGTATCTGCTCTGATCTAACCACAATGTTTCTATCTTGTGGAAGCCTCCTCAGGGACTCAAGGAGAAACTCAACTATCAGCTCGTGTCCTGCAGCAGCTGCAACATGGAGAGCAAGGTTTCCTTGGGAGTTCTGTCTCACTAAAAGAGTCTGATAGTGAGAGAAACTGGGAGCAAAGTTACCAACTAAGTTAGGGTTCCAGCTTCTAAGAACGTTTAGCTCATGGTCAAGAATACGCCGTACTAAGTGGTCATGACCATAGATGGCAGCAAGATGCAGGATTGTGTTTCCCTGAAAAGTGACCTGATCAAGAACAGGAATCTCACTTTCCTGCATAATCTTTTCAAGATCTTGCACCTCACCCATAACCACTGCCCTATAAGTCTCAGGATCCATAGATATATAAATAAAACTGAATCTTACTTGTTGGACTTTCAGACCAGCAGTTTAGATCCTCTTCCTTACTGCTATGACCTCCTCAAAGATGCTGAGAGTTTTTGCTTGTAAATCTAAAACTCATGGGAATCTTGAGAAAATGAATTTATCAAAAGTATATATAAAGACATAAAAAGCTATACATCTATAGTACCAAACTAACTCTTATGAGATATGTACTAATAGTGGACTATTATAGACTGTATATGCTAAGGTATTCTGAGAAATTAAAAAACAAATATAGCAGGAAACAGCTACAGCTGCCTTGTCCTATAGAGTAAGAAGTAACATGCAATCATGGGAACAAGTAGTCTTAAAATAATCAGAAAAAAACTTTGCAACATGTTTATTAAAAGAGCACTGGATCCATATTACAGATACAGATGCGTTCTGAAATTGAAAAAAAAAAGCGTTTTGATATAACTCCCTTAAGACGATTTTAACTTTTCAACTTGATCTCGGCTTGAGGATCCCATGGACTCCCTCTTCAGTCTTCACACACTTGGAGATGCGATGTTTCTCACCATTGTCTTCACTAACAAACCACAAAAGAACATAGAGATAAAGACTGGTTAAATCTTGAACAAAAGGAATGCCAGAGACCTGAGGGATAACATAAGGTCCAAGGAGGACAAGCGTCACATTACAGAAGATGGCAGATATAATATGTATCTTGTCATCAAGCACGATGTTCTGTTGCACTGCAGCATTGATGCCGTAAATAAATGCTGAAGACATGAAGAACAGAGCAAAGAAGAGTGACGGCAAAGCCAAATGAAAAGCTCTGTGTGCGAGTTCTTGATCTCCCAACTGTGCCCAGATAAGAGTGACTATTGCTATAACAGAGCATTGCATTGCCAAGGTGTCACATACCAGAAAGTTTGAGAAGGTACGGTCATCGATCAAAACAGCCATACCAGAGCTGTTAAACCCACCTGGCATAGTAAAACCTGCAGCAAACGTTATGGTTGCTACAAGAGCTGCCACTAGAAGAAGTACGTTGACACGGTCTTTGTATTTTTCACCGAAACCACTTAGAGTCTCTGATCTGCTTCTTAATGTCATCCCACTCGTTGGACGCCAAGTAACACCTTTTGGTTCATAAACGCATAGCAAGACCATCAATGTCATTCTCTGTTATTCCCAGAGAGATAAACAAAAGGCAATGAGCTCTAGGTGGTTTGATTTTGGAACAAAAAATAAACTGTCTATATAAAGAGATATGTTTTATACCTCCCGCAAAACGTAGTCAGACTGTAGGTTTATCTCTGCAATGTCCAGAGAGCTCAATCCATCTTTATTCTGTATGTTCAGGATCTTTGGGTTAGTCATAGCAAAGGTAGTTCTAGGACGCCAGTGTATGGTGGCCAGGTGCAAAGGTGTATTCCCATTCACATCTTGCTCTTTGATAAGATGGTTCTTCGTACCAAGTCTCTTGATATGACTCATCAGAAAAGATACAGCTTTACCACTCTTTGCTGCAATGTGAAGAACGTTCTGACCATCTTTGTTAAGCTGTTCTATTGAGTCTGGACAACGTTTTAGAATCTCTTTAACAACATTTACGTGACCTTTCTCCACTGCTATATGGATGGGAAAGGAACCATCATTGTCGCATTCAAAGACGTTTGAGGCTGAACGGTCTAATAGCTTGCGTACGCCTTTGTAAAACCCTACAGAAGCTCCAACCGAGAGACAGGTTCTTCCTTCTGCATCTCGCTCATTGAGAAGGCCTGGATCTTCATTGAGAATAACATCAAGAACATCTGTACACACAAGGTAGGGGTTTCGGTTAGTTCTTTCAGCAATGAGATGTGAACAACTTAGTTTGGAAACAAACCTGTATTCTTGGCCTTTAGGGCTGCATGAACAAGTGATTTTCTCCCTTCCAGTTGCGAGGCTAAGTCTGAGGTTTTGCCTTGGACGTTATTATTAGGATGGCTCAACATTGCATTCACCAGGGACACATTACCAGCTAAAACTGCTAAATACAGGGGAGATATTCCATCTTTATTTGCAAGAAATGAAACACTTTGATTTGCATTCACTAGACAAACAGATGTCTCCATTAGCCGTGTTGATGTATCAGGAAATGAAATGCATCTGATACGTTGTTGATGCATGACAAAGTGAGAAATGGACTGGTTCTTGGTGCGACGCTCATACATCAAAAGCTAGGCCATAAATTATCAATGCATCAGACACGTAGTAGAAGAGACACTATGAACTAAGGACTAAAGAGTGTCTTAGGAGTCATTTAAATTCAAGAGCAAATATCTTATGTGCAATACCTCTGTTTTTTCATGGAGGTCTTTCAAAGCTAAGTGCAGAGGAGTATCTCCATCTTTGTCCTTGAGAACATAGAGATTCAACCTCTCACTCTCTTCTTCAGACAGTCCAGCTGAAAAACATGTTACCAAGGCAACTAGAGCCTTAACAACTGCTGAATGGCCAGCACGAGCCGCCACATGAAGCGGAATCTGATCCTCCCAGTTTGACTCCAACAAAAGAGATGGACATTCAGAGACTATGCCTTTCACTAACTCAAGATGACCGTAAGAAGCAGCAAGGTGAAGAATAGAATCTCCCTTGTTGTCCTTGAAGCATGTCATTGGGGTTTCGTACCTTTTCATCTTCTCAAGAAACTCTATGTTCCCGGCTCTCATTGCACTAAAAATCTCTGAGTTCATCGCCACAGATTCACCAGGGAGGTTGTAAAGATCAGAAATTTTGAGATTGGTTAGGAACTCGGGGACAGGCTCCTTGTCTCCCTTAGATGGCTGTGTGCATGCTCTTTGGCTTTCAGGGGAACCTCGTGGACAGATTCTGCTTGTACCGTTATTCATCAGGTTCATGAGGAAATATCTTCGGTTCTGTTGGTCAGAAGACACGTCCGTTGTCCTCTGTGCCTCGATTCTATCTAGACCAGCTTCTGAAGGATCCATCTCAAGCCTAAAATCACTCCACAAAAGTTTGAAAACACTGTTTTAGGTTCTCAAGTCAACGATTCCAAGAAAAGGGAGGAAGAAAGAGGACAGGGAGACTTACAAAGTGGACGAAGGAGATGAGAAATGCAAGAGACTTTGTTAAATTCACATTATATAAACCCTTCAAGGTCTCGACCCATGTGCCTGCTGGCTGCTGCCGAGAGATCAGTGACAGTCAATCTATAAACTAATGGAATGTTTTTTCTTTAATCAGAAGGAATAACAGGAAATATTCAACGCATAGACAGATCATCCTCTTCAACATCAAACTTGACTGGTCTCAACGGAAAGTCAAACAAGAACAGGAGTTTAAAACTCCCATTAAGTTATAACTCAAGACTCTGAAGTCGTAATCATACCATGGACACAAAAAAAAAAGGAAAAATTGACTTTTTAATCCTCAACTTTGAAAAATAAGCCAAAAAAATCTCAAACTCATAAATACGTCATTTTAACCATCAACTTCTAGTCAAACACGAATAAATCTCATACTTTCGTTGACCAAGCCATTTTAATCTCGTCAAAATTCAATCGTTTAACACCGTTGGAGATATTTAACGGTTGACTTTTAATAAAGCCAAAATAGCTTGGTCAACAAAAATATGAGATTTTTTGGTTCTAAATTTAAAAGTTAAAGATTAAAATTACTTACTTAAAACTATTTAATTAAAAATTGTTGTTTTTTTGATGATCCTGGTATCCGGACGACCCCGTAGGAATTCCGACCAGCGTCCAATGACCGTCCATCGGAATTAGCCGGGGAGCCCGCCGAGGGTCATCCAAAAGAGCTGGTGAACCTCATGTTATAGCACCAGTGACCACGCGCAGTTGGAAGTGTCCGTATTAAATCCAGAGATCTATCAAGAGCAACATCCGCGAATTTGAGTGACTAACTTAATAAATCATCTTCAAATAAGTTTGGATATAATATTCTAAAACCATAATCACGTTTTTGTTAGAAGTATGATCACATGTACTCAATAGAAGATGTACGAAACAAGTGAAAAAGGAAAAAGCGAATGTGTGAAGGCATCTCCGACTGACTATGGTAACGATTTCTACACATCAGCCGCCATAGATTCCTTTCTAAGTATTTGCCTTTGTCCTTAATTAGTTGTAGGGTCTTTAATTCCATACATAAGTGATTGATCTTTAATTAACGTGTGATACATTCAAATAATTAATTAGACATGTAATTCACTCCCGTAATGATTTGAATGTATCACACATTTACCTTCTTCCTTTTTCACTTGTTTCGTACATTTTTTATTGAGTATCTCTGATCATTCTTCTAACAAAAATGTGCTTAGGGTTTTAGAATATTATATCCAAGATTATTTGAACATGATTTATTAAGTTAGTCATTCTAATCAATATAACAGTCTATAAATTTGTTGTCAAGAAAAAGAAAAACAACAATTTTTAATTAAATAGTTTTAAGTAAGTAATTTTAATCTTTAACTTTTAAATTTAGAACAAAAAAATATCATATTTTTGTTGACCAAGCCATTTTGGTTATATTAAAAGTCAGCCGTTAAATATAACTAACGGTGTTAAACGGTTGAATTTTGACGAGATTAAAATGGTTTGGTCAACGAAAGTATGAGATTTATTCATGTTTGACTAGAAGTTGATGGTTAAAATGGCATGTTTATGAATTGGAGAATTTTTTTAACTTATTTTTGAAAGTTCAAGATTAAAAAGTCAATTTTCCCAAAAAAAAAGTCTTATTTGTTATTCTACCCATGGGCTGAATTATACAAATGCAAATCAGGCCTACCTGGCCTTTTCATCTGGATGGCACTATCCTCCTGACCAGATTCCCAATACAAAGTACTCAACATTAAGCAACTTTGATTCGTTTCTAACAACACAAATGTACATCTCTTTGTCTATGTTTCCTCAACCCTTTTTAGAAAGTGAACAAGCATGACAAAGCTAGTGAGGAGAATTTTAAAACAGTAGAAGACACAGAAACACGCAACATACTAAAAACAAGACGATTCTTCCCAGTGATTTATCGGATTGCATTATCTGTCTTCTCATCCTCGGACAGCTAGTCCCTGCGAGATTGTAAGTGTCCGGATACGTGAATCTATCCATAACTCGTGTTCCAAACAACCCCGTAGCTACCATTTCACCAACCATCACCATCATCGGGTCCATAACAGCAGAGTATGACGACAAGCTATTCGAACTCATCACCCCTGAGACAGGGTAGTAACCTTCATGCCGGTTATTGAAATGAACCCGTTGAGATAACCGAAGATCTGTACTCGAATTCGCCATCTCAAGCTTGTAAACCGGTCTTCTAGGCACTACACTGCTTTTATCTTTGTCCTGACTATTGCCACCGCCTCGGCCATACAGAGGAACAAGTGTAGAGTGAGAGACTTTGGATTTACAAACAGGACACTGTTTATGTCTTTGGTGTTCATCGATCTGTACATGAAGCCATTTGTGGATGCAGGGCCAGCAGAAGAGGTGGCCACAGAGGGTCACAACGGGTTCTTGCACAGTGTCTAGGCAAATGTTGCAGTCGAAGCTGGAATCGCCGTTGGTATCTTCAGAAGGAACCGAGGTTGTGACTGGATCAGGCTTGGTGTTCTTGAAAGAAAATGCACCTTCTCCATAGAGTTCTCCGGAAGCATCTTCAAAGGATTGGTCCATAGCCATTGGTCAAATTTCTGAAATTTTTTGCCAGCAACAGTGAATGATTAGATCCAATATGATTTTCAAAATATGTTGTAAGGAAACATTGGTATAAATCAGGTGAATAAACACGCAAAGATAATCTATTTTTTGTCAAGATGTGGTGAGAATTAGTTTATTTGGAAAGGTATCAATGATTATAAGAAAAAAACACAAAATCTATAGAATCATGAGGATTATATGCCTACACCCTTTTTTATCCAGCCAAGAACCCTAAAATATAAAATTAAGAAGAACCTGTGATTCAAATTGAAAGATTAAATCTTTCTGAAAACCCAAAACCGATTATCAATATAATCATCGATAGTTCAAGTTTATGCGACTTAATGTAACAAACTCGATCAATGTAACGCGGAACCAAGAACCCTAAATTTTGAAATTTAAGAAAAACTTGTGATTCAAATTCAAATTCAAAGGTAAATTCTTTCGAAAACCCATAACGGATTATCAATATACTCATCGTTAGATCAGGTCTATCTATATGAATAAAGCAAAAAACTTGATCAAATGTAATGGGGAACCGAGAAAGAAAAGATCTGTAAAGTCATCGGTAGAAGCAGAGAACGAGAGTCAAAGTAATCGTTAGAAAGAAAAAAAAAGTCAGCAGCAATTCAAATCAACCCAAAATCAAAAGACCCGAGAAATCGCCGGTCATATATATACAAAGTCACATCGTCTACAGAAAAGCGCGTGTGCATATTTATACAAAGGAAACGCAAAGGCACGAATATAGGAACCAGGACAGAGAGAGAGAGAGAAGTACACGAACCAGAGAATCGGCGTTGTTTGAGGGAAACTCTTGCCTGAATTGAACAGAGAGATATTAGATTGAGAAACGGAGAAGAAGAACAAGTCTTTTGCGGACTGGGTTTTGTACATACCGCAATGAAGTAAAAGCTTCACATTTATACGGTTTTAACGAGAAGAAGATATTATTATGCATCGAACCCGATAACGCATTGATATCCGAATGACGTGGCAATGTGAAAGATTCGCCGGTTTTTTTTGGTAATCTATTTCTTTATTTAAAGATTATAATAAGAAACATTTACACTATGGGTCACTTTTATACTTTATAATAACACTCTAGGTCACTTGTTGCTCCCAACACACTTTCTTTAACTGAACAGATGGTAAAATTTCTTTATTACCCTCATTTTTCAACTAGATAGTTTATATACAACTCTTAAATGTTTTTGAGTAAACTAAAACTCCAACCACACCATTTTAAAGTAAATAATAATAAAACCTAAAAAAACTGATTTGTTTCTTCTTTTCGTTCGATAGGCCGTAAACTTTTACAAGCCACAAAACAAAATCTGTAAGTCTGATTCTCCTCCGAATCAATCACCAAGAACATATCTTTGTCCTTCATATCCAACCCCACCTCTTCATCGCATCTAACAAATCCTTAGACTTGGCATCTCGACCTTATCACCAACTTGTCCACCCTTCTCGTAACGTCCGACGTTACCGCTTTCAATCGATCTAGGCCGTCTCTTCTCCTTCATGTTGATTTTGATTGACCAGTCTCTTCGTTTTTGTTGACTCTCTGAATTTTAAGGCCACCGAGTTAACTCGGTTTACCCATTTGACTCTGTTTACCCAGGTCTGAGTCATCCGAGTGAGTCGACTATCGATTTTTATTTCTGGGTAAATCGTTTCATTCTCTTTCCCACATTTTTATCCTTCTTTTATTGATCATGAATTGTGTTCACATCACTGTTTTGTGTAGTTATGTGTATGGTGCTAGGCCAATAAAGAGATGGATGGAGAAGAAGGTGGTGATATAGTTGTTAAAGACGGATGTGCATGAGGAAATCCTTGAGAACTTCAGTTTACATAGATGCAGGCAATGGTGGATCTGATCTTGTGTACGGTGTTGAGAAGAATGGTGGGCTAGTGAACGCTACGGGCAATCATTTCAATGTATTCAGAGTTCATGAGTACAGAGTTCTGGGAAATGATGTATGTACACATGGACATTTGGAAACATGGTGAAATCTTATTTTTTATTGATTTTTGTATCATATTTAAGTTCATTTAAATCATTATGGATTTAATATTGCATTTTCATAAATATTTACATTGTTGGGGGTTAAAGTTCACAATCTAAAAGTTTAGGCCAAAATTAAGGATAAATCTGAACGTTTAAAGAATTTAACGACAAATTAGAAAGAATCGAAAAATACAGGGACCTAACTGCAAAGACTACAAGAACCTAAGATGTAAAAATGTTAAAGTTGGATACAACTCCCTAGATCTATAAAACTAGATCGGCGGTTCACCGGTGGCACGCCGAAACGACGACGGTAGTAAGAATCAAACAGAAGACAGCAGGATGAGGCACAGTGGTGGATCTAGCTCGCCACATCTCGATGGAGGTTTACTCGATTATCAACAGAAATGAAGTCGACTGTGATGGAGGTGGTCCAATGTTTACTTGATGAGCAACAAAACTGCGTGTTGTCTGTTACAGAAGAAAGAGATTGCAGTGGAGGCGGTGGTGGATAAAACTCGTCACGTCTACAATATTTGCAGAAGAAGAGATGAACTACAGTGGTTGAGAAAGTCAAACAATTTAAAATAAACATAAAAATTAGACAAAAAGCAAAAGAAGAACTAGATTTTTTTCTAGTTACGCTTAGTTGAAAAAAAGTGTCCTAGGAGCAATAAGTGATCTGCAATGTAATAAAAAGATGGAAAGTGACCTAAAATGAAAATAACTCTTATAATAAACTTATTAACCACACAAGTCATTAGCCCATAGACATCTTTTTCTTCTCGGGACTATGAAATCCATATGTATTAAATAAAATGACTTTATTGGCCAGTAGTTTAGCCTATCTCTCGTGCGTCTTGTGATAACTTTTTCTTTTTTGTGATAAGATAGTGTGTTGTGATTTACTAACTTAATATTGATTATTGACTGACAAAACGAGTAATTTGAATTTGTGTTTAAGAAGTTGTCTTAATGGATAAAAACGATCGCACCAATCTTGTTTCCGATTTTCTTATTTTAAATAATAGTAATAACTTTTGATAATGCGTAACGGTCGTGGCACGACGCACAAGTGTTCAATCACTTTTTCTAGGTGCATTCACCAAACATTTTTCTTTCGTCATTAATGTTTGCTCGCATAGAAATAAATGTGATTTTGAATATTATGAATCCATAACTAGTCAAAAATTCTTGTGAGTGATTCATAATCCATTTATAATAAATTCTCAAGAATGTTGAATAAGTTAGATTGTTTCAGATATATATATATATATATGGCATTGCCATATTGGCCCCTAAATGTCAATGTTCCCTATAAATTAATAAACAGTTATTGATCGTTCAAACACAATTGTGAGGTGTTAGACTTAGAAATATAAATTAAGAAACAGTGAAAACTATGATTGGGTAGACTGAAGTGAGAAAATGACTTATGAGAGGGCTCGAAAGTGGCTCTGTTCACGCTTGTCAACCTTCACAACTAACGATGTTCTCTCACCAGAACAATCTCACGAGACACGCTGTTTTGCTTTGTGGGCCTTTCTTCTTACTAATATACTACTACCTATTCGAAACTGGTTTTAATTAATTAATTAGTAGCCAAAGAATCTTGATTTTTATTTTTTACTCAAAAACATTTATGACTTTTCGCCAACAGTAATCAAATTACATCAAAATGGCTTATTTTGGCGACCATATGATACATCATTTTGAAAAAAATATTAAAAATAACGGAATGTATCATTTTGAAGTTAAAAATGAAAATATGAATAGTATCCCTTCAAATTTGAGGGAACACTATTCACAACCTCATTTTTACTATTGAGCCTTTTAATTACAAATTAATCCTTAAATTTTTATATAATTTTTTTTGCATCTAAAATATTAAATTTTGTGTCTTATACTTTACTGAAATTGATAATACTTTCATTAATACAATTATAAATTCATATAAATCATTGTCTATTATTTTAGAAACTAAATGTATGTACAAAATAAAATTTTAGTTAAAATTAGTTTATAGTTGGATAAAATTTGTAAGTTTATAAAATACATATCATTATTAAAAATATAAGGTATTAATAATATAATATATTTAGAATATTCTATTTTGAGGGAAGAAATGAGGGAACTATTTGAACAAAATTCAAACTCATTTGAGTTTACATCATTTCGAGGGTAAAATAATGTAAATCCTTGGAGATTTGGAGATACTATTGTAGTAGCGCAGTACATTATATGCCATGGATTATATTTTTGATTCTGGAACTGGAACTGGCTTAATTTTTTACATCGAAAAAGTTACATTTATTGACTCGTGATCAACATTGATATTTGAAAGATGCAGGAACAGTATAGCATGCTTTTTAAGATTTAAATTTTGGATTTCGTATATAAAATTGTTTTTATAAAACTTTTTCTTTTTAAAAGGTCTTCATATTAAGTTTTATGGTTTTTTTAATGTGCAAATTAGGATTTAAAAGCAGAAAAGCAAAAATAAAATAAAAAAAACTCAAAAGTTCATAAAAGAAAAACCTAACATCCAAAAACCCTAGCACCCAAATACAAAAGAGAAATTTGGGCAGCTGGAACTGTATCACCGGAGTAGCCGGAGCGGCACCATCGGAGTAGCTGGCATGTCAGCTAAAACCATCATCGTCTTAAGATTTACAGACAGTAAACCAAAAAAAGAGATGTTTTCGTTGGAGAATTGAAATTTAACCTAAAACAAAGAAAAAACAGAACATGGAAAATGACACCATTCACCATACCAACTACTATTGTACGACAAAGAGAAACCGAATCCGAAAGCAAGAAAATAAAAAATAAGCAAAAGTTTTGGAAACGCTTTTAGACAATATTGGCTTCTCCTGTTCGGAATCGGCGTATAGATAAACCGAAGTCACCACTTCACAACCGACTGGCATCCATCGCCTTCACTGCTTTCAGAAAGCACCGCCTCCACACTCTGATGCCATCCTCAAAACAGGATTAGAGGAGAGCGATGAAACTCGATTGTTCTGGCCCGAATCATAGCCACCCACCTCCTATGTTTCGCCCTCTCGCTGCACACCGCTTAGACTAAGGTCCTTCAACGTTGTGGATCTCCGAACACGAACAGAGACAAGGACCAAGGACATATTATCAGATTTGGTTTTCACAGATTCGGACTGTGGAAACCAAAAATCTCTAGAGGCATTTGCCAACCACCACAGCTCTAAAACTGCCTCTGATTAGCCAATTTGAGAAAAATAATCATACATAATAAAGAACAAAGCAAAAGATAAAGTGAAGAAAAAAATGCTGTTTTTTTTTTCCAGCGTCGGTTACAAACCAAACGCCGAAAAAATAAAGAAGTTTTTTTTGAAAAAAAATTGTTACATCGTTAAATCTTATCAAATGTTTTGAGAAAGCATAGCTTCTATCTCTGTGTTAGACTCAATTTTTTCATTTTGGAATAGTAGGTTGCAAAGGTTATTTTCATTTTCATGTATTGAAAGCGCGTTTATATGTTCCATAGCTTCTAGCTCTATGATTATGTGAAGTGTTTTTTTCTAGCAAAGACAAATGATTTATGGAGATTTCTTGTATCATGGTTAATCTTGGCGCGTGGAGATTTGTTTCTTTAATCATATCTTAGAGAAATAATTGGTGTTAAAGAGGTTTCAAATTCAATATTCAATACTATCCGATTCATATTATTCTATTTGTGTAGATTAGTACCAATCTACATATACCCTCAAAGTTCAACACGTAAATGTGATTCAGTTATATATATTTGTTAAGAATATTAGCATAATTTAAATTGAAAAGTATGTTTAAAAAATAATATTAGCATAGAAAAGCTTTAAGTATTCAACATGTTGATTGTAACAAAATCGACAATTAGAAACATATCTATCATCTTTTCAGGATGCAGAATGTTCGGTATGAGAATATGGCCGACACTCGTCATCAAATGATTAAAACAATGTCTGCTTGTTAATTTAAAAACATCAACTAAGTCTTCGCATAAGTATGCCTTATATTATTAAACAAGGGATACATTTAAGCAGAGGTAGACAAGGATCAAATATCTAGATTTTAGAATTATTGTGATTCGATCTATTTTGTCCAAATAATTAATTATTTTTTAATATTCCGGATATCATAAATTTTTTATCGGATATCTGATTTAATCCGTATAATTAAAATAAAATAAAAAATAAAAAATTCAAAATAATATGAAATACTAATACTTTATTGCAAAAATAAAATTATTTATTTTAAAAATTATAATAACTAATATAATAAATTTGATAGACAATAATTATATAAAATATAATATTTATATAAGTTATACATAAATTTATTAATTTTTTTTGTTTAGTCCTACATTCAAGAACCTAAAAGTGGGGTAGGTGTAACGAAGATGTCTTATCTTGACTTGCTTTGTTGCTCAAAGAAAAATCTTGACTTGCTTTTTTCAATATTTCACACTTGTTCTTATTTTCGGTCATGAACTCATGATGATACATTTGTTCCATTTATATATATGTTGTGCGACTTTTAGGGTCACGAAGTTTCATAGAAACAAAAAGGTCACGGAGAAGCATTTATCAAAAAGCTCAAATGATAATGTTATAAAATCGGAGGGTTGGGAAGTTGCGTATGCCTTCTTCTGAATTTATCCTTGGCCTAAATAATTCTCCAAATACATCTTTAGTATGTCTCGGTAAATATTTAATCTATTAAAACAGAAGTAAAAAAAGAAAATAATCCTAACTTTTTCCTAATATTTACAAATGATTGCCATTGATATTTTAATCATTGATAGTTCCTATATTTAAGCAAGCACATTAATTAATATTTAACATAATATCAATATTTAAAATAAAAAAATCTGCACTTGCCTTATATGTGGAATATCCTTTCTCTATATACTATCAGATAAATAGAAAAAAAAATTGTGCTGGAAAAAAAGAAAACAAATTATTTTCGTATATCTATTTAAAAAAAAATATTTCACATATCTATTTGTAAGGAACTAATTATTTTCGTGGAAAAAAATTGTTTGCTATCAAATTGAACTTACACAATTTTTATTAATTTTAGCCCTAGTTTGTTACTATTATATCATAATTACCCATTTAGATTATTTGCATGATTAGGTGGATTTAGTACCATCGATTAATATAAAGCCCAATATATATATATATATATATATATTTAAATAATGAAGAAATTGACCTATTTTATCTAATATAGTTTAAAATATAACATATTGCACAAAGTACTTATTTTCAAGAAAATATATATAATAAATGAGTATAATTTTATAACAAAAATATAATCTAATACCTATTTCTCTAATCTATTAAGAACTAAAATTGTATATTCGACATACAAATGAATTATTATCATAAATAAATGATATATAAACAAACAAATAAACAATTAAAATAAACGAAAAATAAAATTTTTAACTAATAAAATTGATTCATATAAACTATAAAATTATATTAAACATTTATTAAATATTTGTAAGTGGTAAAATATATACAATCAAACATATATAAAAAATTGAACAACAATTTTAATATATACCTGCACGAACGTGCGGATCAGAATCTAGTTAACTATTAAAATATAATCACAAAGTTTAACACAACTTGCTACTAGATTAACTATTTTAAAAATATTACTAGATTTTGACCCGCACTTCAGAAGCGCGGATTTTTTGAAGTGTAAATAAATTTAAATATGAATTAATATTCTAAAATGGTTATATGTTATTATATTTTAAAGTTGTATTATATAAAAAGTGAATATGTTTAAAACTGCATAATTTATGAACTAGTTTATTTAAGATTTTTGTTTGTACACTTACTTTTATGTATTTTTTAGGCCTGACATATTATCCGGACCCGGAAAACCAAACCAAAATCAACTTGAAAATACATATTTGGTTCTGTACCGGCTCCATGGTTAAGTACCTATTCGGTATATTTTTGGACCCGCGGATCAGGTCTTACCTAAGACCCGATCAGGTACTTAAAGTACTTAAAATGTTTTGTGTATATTAGGTTTATTTGGGTATTTCGAATATGTTTTTGGTATTATTAATAATTTTTTAATTTTTGGGTTCAGTTTTTGGTATAGTTTCGGGTGAGTAAAATTTCGAAATTTTTAAATATATTTTGGGTATTTGGATAAAATTTTGAGTGTTTTTTTATTCTTCGGTCAGATTTCAAGTAAAATTATGGGGTTTTTGGTGTTTGAATATTTACGGATATTTATTTGGGTTTCCAAGTATTTGCTGAGTCTTAAATTCCTAGATCCGTTACATATCCGAAAATTACATGTATTTGAATTATGAGATCCGAACTGACATGGACCTGAAATAAACCGTTCTGAACCTGAACAAAAAAACAATTACCTAATTGGATCCAGATGTCTTGAACCCGAAAAACCTGACCGGACCCAAAATGAAGCAACCCGTATCCGATCCCAAGACCTAAATGCACATGGTTACTCTCTTTCACTATATTTAATTTGTGTGCGTTTTATAAGAGTTATATTTATTGAGCTGTTGATATTTAATATTTACTTGGCTAATTTTTAACTAATTTTTCTATTATAGATTTATATGGTTTTTAATAGTTTTTGAATTTATCTTAAATTACAATTTTTATACTCTTTATAAAAATTAACTTAACGTTCTATATATAATTTTGTTTTTAGAAATGGTTTGCTAATTTTTTTTTTGAAATCAAATTTGATTTTTTCAATATTTAGAATTATGATGTGTAACATTACTATATAATACTTATAATGTTGGTTATTAAAAGATTAGAGTAGAAGTGTATCACATGAGATGTAGAGTATTATGATTCATTTAAAAGTATATTTGTCGTATAGTATAGGGTCAACTGAATAAAGTATGGTGCATAATGTGTCATATAATCGTGTAATATAAGGTGTACTATAAAGCATATATTAATAATTATGTGTATTTGTTATAGCTTTGATCGTGTTAATTTAGATTTAGATTTACTTTAAAAACATAGGTTTTGGATTGGGCCTAATATTATCGGGCACCAAAAGATGTGGGCTATTTAAAAAATCATAGACATATAGTTAGTAATTTATGGTAACTTGGCGAAATATAAAGCGTAATATTTATAATATTTGTTAAATGAAAGGGTGCAACAACCTTACATAGGTAGATTTTTCAAAACTCCTTCCCTTTAATACTATTGATATAATATAATTAATGTCTCTATAATATTATTTTTAAACTTAATGCATTTATATTTATAACAAAACTCCCTAAACTTTCGTCTTATTTATAGTAAAAATTTAAATGGGATGATTATTAATAATTTCCTTTGTAAAATGAATATTATATATAGGAAAAAATATTAATGTCTCTTTATCTTAACTTATTTAACCAAAAATAATTTTCAAACTAGATTGTTAACATATCTTAATTTCCCACCAACTATTTAAATTTATATATTCATATAGTAACAAATAAATATTTTGAAATATTTCTTATATTATCTGACATCTTTAAACTTATTTCTCAAACAAAAAATAACAAAAACAAACTAATATTGTCATATAAATAAATTTTGGTTTTCTCTAATATTATTTTCTTCATTTTAATTAATAGTAAAAAATTCATAAAAGTACAAAAATTATAAATTTAATAGTTTTTAAAAACTTTTATGTACAATTCAAAAGTATATAAATTTTAAATTTTAGAAATATTATCAATTTTCTGAATTTTTAATGGGTCAACCATGATTAGATTACGGATTAATGATAATTTTTTTAATTTTAAAAATTTTATCAGATTTTTTTTGGTCAAAGAAATTTATCAATTTTTAATTAACAAAAATTTTAAAAAATTTGAACCGGATTATATACTGATCACCGGGTTTTCCGGCTCAACTATAGGTTTGGATCTGATATAAAAATACTGAATATCTATTTTTAACATAAATATATAGATCAAAATTTAAAATAAAAATAATACTTAATACCAACTAACTTTTTTATCCAAAAATCGTAAACGCATATCAAAACTAGCAAAACATTATAGTAAATAGGACGGCAACAAGAACAAAAAAACATTACAAATAAAATATTAATCTTATACATCTGTTTCGAAACATAATCAAAAATCCAGACTTCACCACATAATTGCATCTGATCATATCCTAAAACTATGATGCAATTCATTTGGTCTACATATCGAACTATCAATAAATGCTAATTTTCTTTTCACATCAAATGATAGTCATTGCTATATGCCAATGCTTGTAATTCGTATCATTAAATACCTCATATATAAAAACAAGTCAAGGTACAAATTGAATCAAGGTCAAACTGAAGTAGAAAATAATAAAAAGAAGGAAACTTCTATAGTTTTAGTCTCAATATTCTGATATCATGTTTTGTTTTTTTTTTGAACTGAAAAAAGATTAAACGTGGGTTTATTAAAGACACAAACCTAATCCCTGAATGGGAGGTGCAGCCCACAGATAGACCTTTTCTTGGATATTCAAATGGACCGTAGGCATGGGTCCATATCCGCGTGACCACATGTGGAACTAATAATCTCGTATTAGAAGGGAGTCGATCTCTGGCCTGGACCAACAGAGCAACTCCTCTTTTAGTGGAAATCACTAGACCACCACGATGTGGTTTTCTGATATCATGTTAGTACAAGAGAATGATCAAACTCATTCTTTGTGTTACATTAGTCCTCTTGTATATGAAGAGGTTCCTGGTCTCTATTCATTATTTCATATACAGTAATAATTAAGTTTCATTATAGGGTTTTTAGGTTTTTATGACTTCTGTTGTCTGTTAAGCAGAAAAAAAAAACGAGAATGAAAGTGACCATAAGTAAGTTTGCTTGGTAATGAAAAATATGATTTTACAGTCCCTTTACTATACTTGAGTTTGTATATACAACTGAGTTAATCTCTACGGTTTCCAAGTCAAGTTGACTAAAAACTTTAGTCAAAATGAAATATATTTTTTTTTAATCAAATCAAAATGAAATTATGGTCAAGATTTGGGATACAACCCGGAATGATCGGGCCGAATATAATTTTTCGAACTAATAATTGTATGTGAAAAAAAATAAAACAATTGTATGTGGTCCGACCTGAGGTCTAGTCAGGTTTAAACACATTTTGAATTTTTTGTTGCTTGGCAGACTTAATTTAAAACAAAATATTTACGTGCTAATCAAATGATTATCTTCCTGAATTTTTTTTGTTTATATTATCCACCAAAATAAAACAATTTGAGTTCGGTGGAGTCTTGTCCTAGTTGTGAATCAACTCTTACAAAAACAAATTTATATAAGTCCAAGAACATTCAATGCTTTTGGCTTTCATTCCGTTTGTCCTACATAACATCCTTATCCACAATCTGGATACGCATGATGTATGGTGAGTTTCTTTGCTTTGTACATAACCTTAAAAGAAGTATTATCAAAACGTAAAATCTTTTGCTTCGAGGATCGATAAAGAGCTTTTCCAATTCGAAATTCTCTTTCCTTAGTCCCTTTTCGTACAACAAGCTCTCTCAGAATACAATATTCAATACGTAAAAGAGTTTTTGAGCTAGTGACAAACCTATGCGTGTGTTCAACAGAAAGGTTGCAGAACCGAATAATCATATTATTTGATCTCGATGCCTTTAACTAAGAAAACGGCGGTAAAAAAAATGTAACATAAAAACATGACATTGTATTATTTATCCATGTCTATATGTTCAGTGAAGAAGCAGATAGCTATAAAGAAAGCGCCAGTTACAGAGAGAATGAGAATACGAAACAGAGGGAGAGAGAGAGGGAGAGAGATCATACAGACTCACAATCTCATTGCAAGAACTTGTCAATGCTAGATGTGAATGTGGATTTGGGCACTGCGCCTATGATTGCGTCCTTCTTCTCGCCATCGACAAAGATCATGATCGTTGGGATGCTTCTAACATTGTACTTGCTAGGGGTTAAAGGAGAGTCATCGGTGTTCAGTTTGTAGAACTTGACTTTCCCAGTGTACTGTTGTGCTAGCTCATTCACAAGAGGGTCAATCATTTTGCAAGGTCCACACCATGGTGCCCAAAAGTCGACAAGCACAGGCCCGTCTGCCTTGAGAACCAGAGACTCCCAAGTCGAGTCGTTGACTATTGAAACTACTATAATCATCAACAAACAAAACAACTTATCATTTCATAATCATGAATAGAAAAGCAAATTAAATTAAATTAGTAAGTATATTAAAAGGACAACACTTGATCAGTTAACCAGCGAGAGCTGAAAAACCATTCATCCATCTTTGGTCACATGACTAATGTCGACTACTAAAACTACCATGATCAATAAACAATAAACAACAACTTATCCTTTAGAATAAAGAGTGAAAAAAAAGCAACTTAAATTAATCAAGATGTTAAAAAGACAACAGTTGATAAGCTAACCAAAACAGACAGCTGAAAACCACCATCCATCTATGGTCACATGGGGTATGTTGCATTAATCTAGAAGTTAAAAGTATTTGCTCTAAACAGAATCTGGATAATGGAGGTACATAGCACACACACATCTTCAGAGAAACCGAGAATGAAGAACAGATAAAATGCTTCAATGAATTTTGTGTGATTCAAAAGCAGTCCAAGTAAGGATAAAAAGACATCCTTGATCTTCCTGACACATTATCTGTCAAAGAATTTGCCTCGCAGAATCTAGACATGTGTACTCTAAAAGCACAACATCGGCCCATTGCACAACACTTTCTTGTCCTAAATGTGTGTATGATCCAACCAATAGAAAGCTAAGTAGATATCTTATACATATTAACTCAAAGCACAACATCCCCAATGCTCATAACTAATCATTTTCTTGTCCTCCTAAATGTGTGTATGATCCAATTGATAGAATATCTGAGTAGTCTTAATATAGGTTTTCAATACTTAAAATTTATATATTTTGGTGTTGCTACATATCTACTGAAAGAAAGAAGAAAGATGCCAAAGACGCAACTTTCTTCAATTTTTCAACACGCAAAACGACATGACTAAAGTTCATCTCAACAGAAACCTAAATTTCAGCAGGAAACCGCGCTCTCTCCTAAAGAAACGTGCTCTCTCCTAAAGAAACGTGTTCATCAGAATCTCCTTAACATATTCAATCAAGCACAGAAGGAAATGAGAAGCGATTCAATCGAACAAGTGATAAGCGAGAACATACTGTCGGTAGTGGTTTCCTGAGCTTCGCAGACGACGCCTCTTCGTAATCGAGAAACCCTAGCGTGAATCGAGGTCAACGAAGACGGAGACTGAGAAAGACGGATTCTCAATCCTCCTGATTCCGGCGACACGGCGAAGAGACGACGAGTTGAGAGTGAAGCCGAGGGCGAGGATGCGATTTTCGTCTCTGAACGGAGAGAAAGCGGAGAAAGAGAGGTGCAGGTGAAAGCAGCAGCCATGGCTAAGAGAAGGAGAGAGAGAAGTACGAGCGATCCTCCTAAGCCCAAGTGTAAAAAATAATAATATCAAGATAATAAAAATGATAACATATATTTATATGTGAAAATTGAAAACACACATAAATGCTTCTTTTAATTCATTTTTTACCATCCAAAACTCGGAAATTATTTTTTTATTCTAAAATAATAAAAAAGAATAATTGTAGGCAATTTTTCTAAAAAGAAAAAAAAAAAAAAAAAAAAAAAAGCTAAAGTTTTTTTATTGGTTGAGACTGATTTTTGTAGATATGGCGGAGAAACTGGCATTCACGAAAGTTGTCTGTCTGTAGAGTAATATGTAACCCACAAAGCTGTGGAAACTGTCTTTAATGGGCCTTGTATGAAACATAAGCCCATGTTCACATGATGATGGCGTGTGAGAGCCGACCCATCCATGCATCCGTTACTCAAAAACATGTTACTTTGTTAGTGGTACTTTACCCTAAACTTTTCTATGGATTGAATCCAACAAAGTTGCCGCTCTATCATTATTGGCACAATTTGGCAGTGATATTATAAACACAACCTAGTACCTAAAGCCCCTAAAACTTATCAAGACGATCAAAATATATTAAGAATGTAATGGCATCCATTTCGAAAAATTTAGTTAAGTCCTAAAGTTTTGTGGTGCAAGGTTCAAACTTTTAATTTGCAATCGTGTTTGTTAGAAAAGGCCATACATACCAAGCAAACTATCATTTACGGGCAAAAAGACAGCACGGGTTTGCTTGCTCATTGAGTCTTTGTACACTTAACCGGCCTAACTCGTTTAATAAACATAAACCTCAAAAATGGATCCTTATCATGTTTCTATAAGGGTGTGGTCTTAACCCATGATCTTAACTATTTTTGCTTTAATTATCAATTGGCATTCTTAATCAGCAAATATGTAACTACGCTTCTTGTGTTAATATGCATGATCTTCCTATATTTGTATCTTCTCATTCGTCCACGTCATGACAGCTAAATGAATCTTGGTAGCTGGTAGACATTTGAAATCAGTTTCTACAATTGGGTTTCATTTCTAAACGTAGGGGAACATTCTATCTCTATATTTTCATGTGAAAACAGTTTATATAGGTCACCCACTACAAGACACAATTATCTTTCGGTTAACAAGTCGTACATTTTTTTCTTCTATATTTCACTGGCTTTTGCCATTAAAAGCAATGGTAGATCGATAGCTGAGAGGAACAATATTCATATTAGATATGTGGAAAATCATTTTATTTTGAAAAAAAAAAGAACCGATTTTTGTAGATACAAGGTTTATTGCTGGTAATTATCAATTTACTGTGGAGAAAAAAGAACTATATAAATATATTCGATGTATATATAAAATGTCAACGTTAGTACCATCCCACCATACAAAATCACATAAGTTAGGACAACGGCTCACTGAAAAAGGATATTTGTGTACCGTGATGTCTTTACTCACAAAATGTATACTAGTTTACTATCTCCTTATAAAAAATACATATTTCACAATGAATTTTAAGTTTTTTAATACAGCCCTTTTTGCATCAAATCAACTGATATATATGTTGTCCCATAACTAATATATATTAACCCTATATAAATTTATATTGTACAAAAATATTAAAACCAACTAATATAATGAGTTTCCAAGGAAAAAAAAACATAATGTCTCCTTGATGACAAAAATATAAAAAACGGAAAAAAATAGATCGAAAATTTTCTAAAGAACATATTCAGATTTTTATCCGTTTGTGCAGTCAGACAATATAAATATTTTAGTCCCATTACAATTAATCGAATCTATTCAGCACTGATGGATAAATTTCCGGAGGATTAGTCAATTGGGTTTAGGCTTACCGAATATCTTCGATTATCGAAGGAAAAAGAATTAAGATTGCACGTTAGGTCGATAATTAAACTATATATACATACACTTTATGGCGTAACGTGTCATAAAGAGAGCAAGGAAAGATAGTCGTGTGCTGAAAATCGGACGATGACAAAAGAAAAATTGGACGATGACGGTGAATATAGTTGAAAAGCTCAACTAACAACACATTTCACTCAACTAATATATATATTGTTTATACCAATTAATTTAATTCATAAGCTCATATGTTTATGTTCCTCCCTTCATGAGTTCTATTTTTCTGTTTTCATTTTTCTCTGTTCCATAGATTGACATTGATCGATCGATGGTGAAGTTGACAAAGAGAATAGGAGCGCTTGTGCTGCGATTAGCGGCCTTCGGGGCGGCTCTCGCTGCTTTGATCGTTATGGTCACTAGCCGCGAGAGAGCTTCCTTCTTTGCCGTCTCTCTTGAAGCTAAGTACACCGATATGGCTGCTTTTAAGTATGTTAAAATGCGAATACATATAAACTATTCATCTTATAAGTTATGTGAATATTTTTAGCAATTGGATATACATTTTTGCAGGTATTTTGTAATCGCAAACGCTGTCGTGAGTGTTTATAGCTTTCTAGTTCTGTTTCTTCCAAAGGAGAGTTTGCTGTGGAAGTTCGTGGTCGTCTTAGATTTGGTAATAATTTATTGTTTCAGTTCTCTGCCTGCATTAATTCATTTTCATACTATTTTTAAGCTTTCGTAGTTTTTTTTTTTCTTTTCAAAAGGGTACTATTGTTGATATCTAGTAAATTTGTGGTATTTATAACTCATTTTCCCAAATAATTTATTGAAAGTTCATCGCATATATATATATATCAACAACAATTACATACTTAGTACGTTCTGTTTCAAGGTGATGTTGTTAACACGTAGTTAGCTTGTAGCATAATCAACTGACTCTCCTCATTAACCTATTGAAAATCAATTAATGGTTCTAATATCCAAATTATCCATTCGAAAATAGTTTGATGTTGGTTTGTGTGTAAAGGAATAAAAAAGCAATTTTATTGGTGAACTACTAAAAAAATCAATAATAAACCATTATTTTTTAGAAAAATAAAGTAATCACAAGATAATATTTTGCATGAGAGTTTTTTCACGAAATCCTCATTAAAATATAAATATATATTTTAATTGTTGAGAATCTTGAGATACTTTCTATTGTTGAGATACTTTAAAGAATCCTTTAATGGAGATGTTATAGTAGATTAATCTTTGGGTGGAAAGTTAAAACAAATAAGCTGGAATCTATACTTAATGCGTCTTAATCACACGCTTTATTATAAACTGTTAGGTGACGACTAGATCAACATACATATAATACATTTGTAATTGTCATACTAACGTTTGTTCTTGACCGTTGGTGAATGTAATGGAGGTGATGACAATGCTACTAACGTCGAGCTTATCAGCTGCGTTAGCGGTTGCGCAAGTGGGAAAGAAAGGAAACGCAAACGCTGGTTGGCTTCCAATTTGCGGCCAAGTTCCAAAGTTTTGTGATCAGGTCACCGGAGCTCTCATTGCCGGCTTCGTCGCACTCGTCCTATACGTCTTGTTACTCTTATACTCTCTTCACTCCGTCGTCGATCCTTTTCTTCTCCAGAAATCTTGAATCTAACTTCTTTTTTCCCTTTCAGTGTCGGTTATATACGTTTTAGTATCTTTCTAATACGTAGTTTGTTGTATTGAATATATATGCTATGTTTTATGTGTCGAGATATTCATAGTATTTCATTTTTTATGGAATAATTAACATTATAGACTGAATCAGCTCTCATAAACTCTTAAGACTCATAACCAAAAGAACTTTCAATCCTTCATATGTACATTTCTATAGATCATTCGAACGAAATGGATATATAGAGCCCTCTCAGCTATGGAAACGAGAATTCGATCAAAAAGTAATGTTTTGTTATTTGCACACTGTTTAGCTAGTCATTCTCTCACTGTAAGAAACCACCAATTGTTAGAAAACACTGAGCATGGGCAACAGGGCAAGCTTCGTTTTCACCTCCGCTAAACTTTTGCATCGTTAAAACAATCGATGTCTAAAACATGCTTTGTTTCAACGTTGTAATTATGTCAGGTTGGATTGTTGGACTTGGCTTTAGTTTTTGGTTTGCGAAGACCAAGAAGCCATGACTTCATCTTCCATATTTGTCCACAGCGTGCGGCGATAATTCATAGAGTTGAATGAGTTCTGTTAGAAAAAAAAAAAATTAGCAAACACAAATTTTTAGTTTTGATATGAAAAAGAAACAAAAACAACATATAAAATGAGAACAAAATCAAAATAATACTGTTAGATTGAAGAAGGAAGAATCAAAAACAAAGAGAGCAAAAGAGGAGATAACCTATAGCGTCAAAGTGAGCACTTCAGAAAAGCAACATTGTACACTTTGATGCTATAGGAAAAATGACAGCTTTTGAGAAAAAAGGCATATTACCTACGGCACCAAAGTGGGCGGTTTGAAAAACCTGCATTGAACACTTTGGTGCTATAGGAATTCGTGGGTACTGTTCACTACAGTCCAAAGTCCAAAAGTTCAAATTTCAGAATAGAGCTGTTGGAGCCTTATCTCTTTGTCTTCTTCACATGTCTTCAATGTCTATGTATTTGGCTATAAAAGCCCTCATTGTACACAGATCTAAACTTAAGAGAGTGAGGGGGATTTCCCCTTCTCCTTCAATAATATCAAGTGTGTGTTCTTAGATCAGAATCTCTTAATCTCTCCCTTTCTTATACTCTCAAATCTCTCATAATCTCTTGTTTCTGATCTGAGTTTACACTAGTTTATCTTCTCTTAAACTCTAGATTACTGATTCTAAATCCTCTTTATCTTAAGTACACAAACTCAAAGTGTTGTGTTACAACAGAAGGATAGATTCAAACTAGAGCTTCACAGCTTTCTATAACCAGTTTACTCTCTAGGATCTTGGTTATAGTATAAGTTGTGTAAGAGGATTCAATCACAAGTTGGTTGTCTCTACACAAACACATCCAGTGAAGAACAGAGTAGAGGTCTCTTTAAAAACTCACATGGTATCAGAGCCTGGTTTATCTGAACCTGGTTCTAGCTTCCGCACAAGCTCTAGCTCTCCCTCATGCCATTTCCAAGCTGTTGGAAGATCTTTATGTAGCCAGCTGTTCTACACCTTCAAGAAGAGGGCGTGTTCATCCTTGGTGTATCCAGAAGCTCTCCTCAGTCTATCATCCTCTCTCATGTACAGCCTGAAGAAGAAGAACCTTGGAAGCTATGGTGAAAGGAGTGGTCTGATCAACCAAGCTCCAAAGCTGTTTCCAAGCTATTCTCAATCTGGGTCCAAGAAGAACTCTTTCAAGATGAAAGCTTTCACCTTTTACCTCATAGGGGCGACCAAACATGATGAAAGGTGGTGTCTTAAGGCATGGTGGGTTCAAGGAGAAGGTGGCGCAAGGTTGAGATGTTGGGTTGCAAACCAACAACTCAAATCTGTCCATTCATGAACTGGTTAACCATTTGAGGTTCAAGGAACCAGCACAGGTTCCTTGACTGTAAGTTAACCTCCTTGCCTTGTATAAAGCTTGAGCCTTTATTGATCAGGATGTGTAGTGTTGTGTTTAGAGAGACCTCCATTCAAGTTGCTGATTGGGAAAGTAGCTGAGGCATCTACCAGACCTCCATTCAAGTTGGTGTCTTCTCAAGAGGCTGCAGTGGTTAGTTAAGTGGGGGATTCAAGTGTGTTGACACTCCTCACCAGCCGGATCAGTGGAGCCATCCAGACCTCAGTGCAACCTTGCAAGCTTGGTCCTTCACCAATTCTCAGTTCCAAGCTTGAGGGGGAGTGTTAAAATGGCTTCCATGATCCGAGAGATGTCTTACCATGGGAGGAATTCAAGTGGCGGCTCAAGAGCAGTCACTCCTCTCCATACTAATGAAAGAAAGCTTCAGGTGTATCTGGAAGATGACAGTTTGCCCAAGTTGATCAGAGCCTGCACAAGTTGCATATTCCTGACCATGGAGATTGCCCACTGCCCATCATCACTTTGGGCACTGATTGTGTCCATTAATTCCCAAGATGATTGAGAAGATGAATGGAACAGTGGAGAGATTACTCAGAAGTGACTTACCTGATGCCAAGAGGGTGGACAGGAAGTACACTCAAGAGAAAAGGCCACAATTCAAGCCAAGAGGGCTGTGGTCTCAAGGCATTGGTGATCATCATTGAGAAGATGATTGAGAAGATGAATGGAACAGTGGAGAGATTGCTCAGAAGTGACTTACCTGATGCCAAGAGGGTGGACAGGAAGTACACTCAAGAGAAAAGACCACAATTCAAGCCAAGAGGGATGTGGTCTCAAGGCATTGGTGATCATCATTGGCTCTCATCTTCCAAGCTTGACCACATACTCTCATTCTCAGGTCAAGCTTGAGGAGGGGTGTTAAATGAGAAGCCAATGTCCATTCTTCAAGCCATTGCAAGGATTCAAAAAGACTCTAACCAGCATGGGATATTCTTGGCTGAACAACAACAAGGCTGTCCATCTAATGTGCTTCAAGAGGAGGTGCTAAAGAGGCTGATCAGAAGGTTGCAAAGTCCCCCACCAAGTTGGAGACTCAAGAAGACAATGCAGTGGCTGTTTATGAAAGGGAATGAAGTGTGGAACTCTAGTGTACAAGCCAAGAAGGAAGACACTCCTCACCAGCATTCCACACTTATGCAAGGGAAGTACCTAAATCTATAATTATGCTTATGATTGAAAGGTCTGCCCCTTGAGAATTGATGCATGTGTTTGTGCATTGTTTGAATCAGGTACCTATTGAGCTCATGAACAAGGCAGGCTTGGACTCAACCCATGATGAAGGCAAGAAGCCAGAAGAAAGGGGGAGACAAGCTCTGACCACAAGAAGAAGCTCAAAGGTGTGATGAGTGTGAAACAAGGAAGGCATTGGTGCCTGTTTGCCATTGAAGTAAGGCCATGATCCAGAGTCTAAGGAGTCCATCAAAATCATCTTAAACTCCTTAGACTCACTGGCCAATCCCTAGGCTGAGGGTAGTTGCACTCTTTTTCCCTAAGTGATGGTTTTATCCCATGAGGTTTTCCACACTTAGGTTTTTAATGAGGCAAGTACTCTCAGTTCCAAGCTTGCCCAAGGATCTCCTATGGTCAAGCTTGAGGGGGAGTGTTAGATTGAAGAAGGAAGAATCAAAAACAAAGAGAGCAAAAGAGGAGATGACCTACAACGTCAAAGTGAGCACTTCAGAAAAGCAACATTGTGCATTTTGATGCTATAGGGAAAAGGACAGCTTTTGAGGAAAAAGGCATATTACCTACGGCACCAAAGTGGGCGGTTTGAAAAACCTGCATTGAACACTTTGGTGCTATAGGAATTCGTGGGTACTGTTCACTACAGTCCAAAGTCCAAAAGTTCAAATTTCAAAATAGAGCTGTTGGAGCCTTATCTCTTTGTCTTCTTCACATGTCTTCAATATCTATGTATTTGGCTATAAAAGCCCTCATTGTACACAGATCTAAACTTAAGAGAGTGAGGGGGATTTCCCCTTCTCCTTCAATAATATCAAGTGTGTTCTTAGATCAGAATCTCTTAATCTCTCTCTTTCTTATACTCTCAAATCTCTCATAATCTCTTGTTTCTGATCTGAGTTTACACTAGTTTATCTTCTCTTAAACTCTAGATTACTGATTCTAAATCCTCTTTATCTTCAGTACACAAACTCAAAGTGTTGTGTTACAACAGAAGGATATATTCAAACTAGAGTTTCACAGCTTTCTATAACCAGTTTACTCTCTTGGATCTTGGTTATAGTATAAGTTGTGTAAGAGGATTCAATCACAAGTTGGTTGTCTCTTCATTTTAATGCTCTCATCTTGCTCCATTGGATCTTTACACACAAACACATCCAGTGAAGAACAGAATTGAGGTCTCTTTAAAAACTCACAAATACGCCAAGTGGCGTAACAACCATATCCAAGCGCTGCACATGTGAACAGATTAGGGTTCTTAATCTCCGCCAACAGCAAAGTCTTAAACTCAGGAGCATTTGAAGCTGCAATAGAAAAGACGAACCAGCTGTTTTGAGAAAAGAAAACTACGACAGCTATTTACATAGATTTGATGAGTAGAAACTACCAGTGCTTGAAGAGAATCTGCGGAGAGAGGCCATCCCTCCACGGCACTGTGAAACAAAATCTCATAAACAGAGATCAAAAAAGAAAGGACAAACAAGAGCGGAAAAAAAGGAAAGATTCAGAATCGGATAACGGATTTACCTTGGCAACTAGGGTTCTCAGATTCAGCGGCATGATTGGGATTAGGGCTCGTCCTCTATTTTTCTTGTTTCTCAAGACAGGCGAATATATCTGCCTTCTCTGGTCAAATGTTTGTTTTTTTTAATCGGCTTATAGTTTTGAGTCTGGGCCCTTGCCCGACCTTTTCCACCTGGTCAATATTGGTTTATTTTTGTATGGTTTATTTTCCAACCGGGTTTTTGTTTTTGTTCAGACCCTTATCAATTGAAAATGAAAGATATACAAAGAAAATGATAGAGATGGTTGCTGGTGTGATACAGTTAGGGGTGGGTATTAGGTTCTTCGGTCTGGTTCGGGTAATTCTATTTTCGGTTAATTCGATTCTTAAATTTTGGAACCATAATTGATCCGAGAGGTTTTGTTTGGGTTTCCTTTTTATTTGGTTTGGGTGCAGTTTCAATTGAAAAGTAACAATTTATGTATGAAATTTGGCTATCTTCGGTTATTTTTGGGTATTTTCAAGTATATTTGGGGGTTTTAATAGTCTTGGGCAAATGGGTATTTGGTTCGGGTTATTTGAATTTCAAGTTTTACGGTTTTTGAGTTTAGAAAGTTTGATTCGGTTCGGTTAGGTATTTAGCTAAAGAATTGATATGTATTTCGGTATTTCAAATATTTTGGGTGTTTCATATATTTTTGTGTATTTTCGGGTATATATGATATTTTAAGGTAATTTTGGAGGTTTCTGAATATTTTGGGAGCATTTTCGGATATCTCAGATATTTTCAGAAATTTTGAATATTTTTGAATATGAAATCTAATAATAGCTGATATATTTAGCTGTGTAATTGTAATTCATGTATTTTTTAGTTTTCAAAATATCTCAATTCAGTTCGGTTTCAGTTCTTTCGGTTCATGAGTTTAGGATCCATTCGGCTATTTTAAAAGAGAGAAAATTGCCAATTGTGACTCAAAACATGATTTCAAATACAATAGTAAACCCAAACTTGAATCAATAGCAAAAGTAACCTAAAAGGGTATTGAAATTACAACTAACCCCTTGTGAACAAACAAAAAAACCGAATATTTGTTACGCTTCTACCCCACGTAAGTCGTCTGTACAGACGACTTTAAACTAAGTCGTCCAGACGACTTAAAACTAAGTCGTCTGGCTCTGTTGAGCTTAAAAATAATTTATAAATTAAAAAAAAAAATGTTTGGACAAGTGAAAAATAAAAATCATGTAATTATTAACAGTTTTAAATGATGTAAATTAACATATAATAAAAATGAATAGTTTTCAACATAGATGAGTGAAAGTAGTTAATCATGATATTCTTTGGTTTTGAGGGTTTGAAAACATATGTTGTAGTATTGTATGTATTCTTAGGGTTAGATTTTGGAAAGCTTGGATTTTTTCTAAAATATATATTTTTTACTTATATGTCTTTATTTATGTGTATAATTAACACTTTTTAAGTTTAATTTGATTTTTTAAAGTGTCTAGTTAGTTAATTAAGTTTAGGGGTTATGTTTAGGGAAAAGACGACTTAACTATAAGTCGTCTGTTGAATAATTAATGTAGACGACTTACATTTAAGTCGTCCAAACCGTACCGAACCTATAATTTAACAAAGTAATTTAAGCCTAACCGAATAATTTACCGGACATATAAATACATTTTTTTTCCCTTTTTCACAAATTTTGGAAACCCTAGCGCCGTTTCTCTCCTTAGGCGACAACGAAGGCGAAATCCATCTTCTATGATTCTTTCCTTCTTCTTTTCTCGTCGATATTTGCAGATCTGTAACCGCTGGTGTCGTTATCTTCTCCTACCGTAAGTCATTCATCCATCCATCTTGTAATAAGAGTCCTTAGAAGACTTACTGGAAGTCGTGACGACTTAAGACTTCTTGGAAGTCGTCTTGGAAGTCGTCTGAGCAGTCTTCTCACTATATTTTACATGCAGTATTTGTATTTAGAATAGTTTGCTTGTTCTGATGCTTGTATTTGATTGTATTTGATTGTTTTGCAAGGAAAAATGGATTTACCAGAACTCCCGCGGAGGATATATACGTTTGGGAAAGAACCCACTGCAATGAAGAGCATTTCGTATCATACTGATAACTCGAAGTTGTTTGCTGCTCTAAGTGAAGGTCTAAGAGCTGACGAATACGAGGAGCTGAAGGAGTCGAAGTTGGGAGTGTTCATCAAGTTCAAGGAGCTGAATTTTAATTGGGCTTCAAGGCTGGTGCATTATATACTCGGTTTCCAGCTTAAGATCAAGAAGAAATATGAGCTCTGGTCTCTCGTTGGTGTAGAACCGATGAGGTTTTCACTGATAGAGTTTGAACACCTCACTGGTCTGAACTGCGCGGACATGAAGGACCTCGAAAATCCAAGGTGTGAGGTTACGAAGGAGATGGCTGCTTTCTGGGACAAGATGGGTGTTCATATCGAGGCTGGGCCAAATGTTGATCAGATAATAGGAGCATTTAAGAGATGCCAAGAGTGGTCGCGGGAAGATCGCATACGGCTCGGATACCTTGCTATCTTAGCCGGATTCATTGAAGGGAGAAAGTTCTCAACCCCTATACGTGCTAGTCTTGCAAAGCTAGTGATGGATTTAGAAAAATTTGAGAATTATCCTTGGGGGAGAGTGGCGTTCAAGGTGCTGATAGCTTCCGTGAAGGCAGCAAATTTGGAAGCAAATTCATACACTGTTGATGGCTTTATTCAAGTTCTTCAGGTGTGGGTGTACAACTTCCTGCCAGATTTAGGTGCAAATTTTGGGAATCTCCAACCAAACAGGCCGACTCCACCGTTGCTGGCTTACAAGGGTGGCAAAGGACGCCGATGTTTTAAAGAGGCCATCTTGAGGCAGGTATATAAACTTCAGTCCCTAAAACTTCGCAGACGACTTAAATTTAAGTCGGCTGGAAAGTCGTCCAGAAAATGCTTACTTTAATTTAAGTCGGTTATCCAGAAAATGCTTCACAGACGACTTTAATTTAAGTCGGCTGGAAAGTCGTCCAGAAAATCACAGACAACTAAAATTTAAGTCGTCCAGAAAAGTCGTCTGTGAAGTCTTTTCTAGACGACTTTTCTGGACGACTTAAATTTAAGTCGTCTGTGAAGCATTTTCTGGACGACTTTCCAGCCGACTTAAATTAAAGTCGTCTGTGAAGTAGTAGGGACTGAAGTTTATGCATTTTTGCAGACTAAGGTGATCAACTTTATTGAGAAGGACTTTGGTGAAATGTTTCCACGTTGGGAGTTTGATGCAGAGGACTCGGCCGCGGATAACATAATCAAAGTTATGTTTAATTCGAATCCTAAATGGAAGTGGACCATGGATTGCTGGGAAGTCAATCAGATGAATGAAGTGATTGCAGCGGAGACTTTGAGTGGTTTGAAGGAAGATAGTGGAAGGCCTCGGAAAAAAGCTTGTAAAGGGGGTCTCAAGGAGGCTTGCAAGGAGGCTCCTGTAGAGGCACCTAAAGATGAGACTGAAAAAAGCTGTTCTGGGATGTGCCTTAAGGAGATTAAGTTGCTGAGTGATAGGTTGGAAGCTGTAGAGAAGATGGTTGGAATCACCAAAAACCGAACTTCTGGCTCGCCGAAACCACCTTTGCACGAACAAGGGGTTAGTACCATAACCTCTTCCAAAATCACAGAGCAGAGAGTCACTAGGCAAAGTGATATGAATAAGAACTGATGTGCTTTGTTTGTTGTGTGTGCTTGGTTGAACCTTTGTTGATTTGTTTCTTTTTTTATGTATGTATGGATTTTGTTTGATTTGTTTGATTTGTTTGATTTGTATGTATGGATTTGGTCAATGATTTTTAAACCCGTCTTGTACATCCAAATTTCAGAGTGAAAGTGTGAATGGAGCGAACGAGTCAACCCGTCTTGAGGCTCCAAAGGCGAAAGCTCCACAGAAGTATGCGATTCCACAGCTGCATGATTCTCCAGCAACGAGTGAACTTAGCGTTCTTGTATTGGACAAACGAGTACCCACTGCTTCAGACATAAGGCAGACTCTCAGAAGGCAGACAAAGAAGGATAAAATGATTGCACAGGTCCATGAAAAGATTGACCGAGAGAGGAAACTTGCTCCTTCACAGCAAACTCCTTTTAAGGGAAACAGCACTGTCAAACATATCATTCGAAACAAAAAGGTTGGACAAGCATATGATCCTTTTGCCTTCGCTAACAAGAAGATGTCGGAGGTGCTCACAGCCTGGTTGAAACTTGATCCGTAAGTGAGAAAATGTCCCATAATAGCTTGCTTTGTGCTATAAAATGATTGCGCTTATCTACATTATGTGTGTGCAGTTATTTCAAAACACGTTTGGATAAGAAACCACGTCTATGTCCAAGTCGGTTCTATTCCACACTCCGAACCTCCTTAGCATGGCTGGACGACAGAGTAAGTTTTCTGCTATTTACTTTAGAGAGCTAATGGACAACTTAACAGACGACTTAATTATAAGTCGTCTGTTAGGTCATCTATACAGACGACCTAACAGACGACTTATGTTTTAGTCGTCTTTAAGTCATCTGTTTAGATGACCTAACAGACGACTTAATTATAAGTCGTCCTATAAGTCATCTGTTTAGATGACCTAACAGACGACTTAATGATAAGTCGTCCTATAGGTCATCTACCTAACAGACGACTTATCTTTAACTCGTCCGTAATGTCTTCTATCACTGACTTGTCTTGTTTTATATGCAGCATATGGATGCTTTTATTTATTTACTGAGGCAACGGTACCAAAAAAATCCATCGCATTTCAGGAGCGACAGAATGTGCTTTCTTGACCATACTTTTGCTCAGCATTGGACGTACAAGTACCCGGAATTTAAGGCAGGCAAGCCCAATGTCAATGGTTTAGGAAGAAAGCTTCCTGGTGGGGCGTTGGATTATTATGGAGGCAACTTACCATCATGGTGCAAATCTGGGAAGGTTTGGGGGACTGATGTGGATGATATTTATGCGCCACTCAACTACAAAAACAACCATTGGGTTGTTATCATCATTACGCCATACTTGTTCTGATGTGATTTATGCTGCTAGGTTTAAAATGTCTGGATCGATCGACCTCAAGAGGAAGCGTCCGATGGAGGAAGACTACGGCAAAACCCCGGAAGAGGGTTACGCTCAAGGAGAGGCTGCTGCAACGGAACGGTACCGGGCGATCCTCCGCTTGGTTAGGGATGAGCAAACCGCGACGGCCAAAAAGAACTCTGCCGAAGTCGAACGCAACTCTCTCTCCGATCAGATCGCTTTGCTCGAGGAGATGCTCCACAAGGGGGACCGGTTTGACATCTGGGCGGAGAAAACCAGACTCAAAGCCGAACTCAGACGTGCGAAAGAGGAGGTGAAGGCTATCAAGGTCCCTTTCGTTGATTGGGAGAAGCTTGGCGAGGGCTGGTTTTGGTCTCGGCCTTGAGCGGCCTTCTCCAAATAAAATATAATTTTAATTATGTTATTTGTAATTTTTTTTTAAAAAATTTGAACAATGAATTTCTGGTTTTAAGGAAATAATTTTAATAATGTTATTCCTATGTCTAACTACTAACTTGAAGACTTAACAGAAGGTCTGAATGGAGTTCTGGACGATTTAACAGAAGGTCGTCTGGACTTCTGGACGACTTAACAGAAGGTCGTCTGGAGAGACGACTTTATACTAAGTCGTCTGTTTCTGTGCAGCTTAAAAATAATTTATAAATTAAAAAAAAAATGTTTGGACAAGTGAAAAATAAAATAAAAATCATGTAACTTGAAGACTTAACAGAAGGTCGTCTGGACTTCTGGACGACTTAACAAAAGGTCGTCTGGACTTCTGGACGACTTAAAAATAAATCGTCTGGTTCTGTGCAGCTTAAAAATAATTTATAAATTAAAAAAAAAATGTTTGGACAAGTGAAAAATAAAATAAAAATCATGTAACTTGAAGACTTAACAGAAGGTCGTTTGGACTTCTGGACGACTTAACAAAAGGTCGTCTGGACTTCTGGACGACTTAAAAATAAGTCGTCTGGTTCTGTGCAGCTTAAAAATAATTTATAAATTAAAAAAAAATGTTTGGACAAGTGAAAAATAAAAATCATGTAACTTGAAGACTTAACAGAAGGTCGTTTGGACTTCTGGACGACTTAACAAAAGGTCGTCTGGACTTCTGGACGACTTAAAAATAAGTCGTCTGGTTCTGTGCAGCTTAAAAATAATTTATAAATAAAAAAAAAAATGTTTGGACAAGTGAAAAATAAAAATCATGTAATTATTAATAGATGAGTGAGTGAAAAATAAAAATCATGTAATAAAAATCATGTAAATTAACATATAATAAAAATGAATAGTTTTCAACATAGATGAGTGAAAGTAGTTAATCATGATATTCTTTGGTTTTGAGGGTTTGAAAACATATGTTGTAGTATTGTATGTATTCTTAGGGTTAGATTTTGGAAAGCTTGGATTTTTTCTAAAATATATATTTTTTACTTATATGTCTTTATTTCTGTGTATAGTTAACACTTTTTAAGTTTAATTTGATTTTTTAAAGTGTCTAGTTAGTTAATTAAGTTTAGGGGTTATGTTTAGGGGTTATGTTTTTTAAAGTGTCTAGTTTTTAATGTAGACGACTTACATTTAAGTCGTCCAAACCGTACCGAACCTCGAAATTTACAATGTCCTTTTAACCTAACCGGATTATTTACCGGTTATATATAATGTATATATTTTTTTTTTACTCAGTTTTTGGCGGAATTCAGAAAAAAACCAACCGTCGTTTCTCTCAAAGGCGAGTTCGAAGGCGATTTCCGTCGAGTCTCTCCAATCCATCGTTCTCACCGTCGATTCTCTCTAATCCGACGTTATCACCGTCGTTCTCAACACCGCTTCCTTTTTTTTAAGTTCTGAGAGGAAACCCTAGCCGCGCATTCTCAGCCGTCTCGTTGAACTCCGCCGCCGTTAAGTTATATCTCTTACTGTTTCATTCAGGTCTGCTATAAAATGGTCTGGGACGACTTATAATTTAGGGTCTGGGACGACTTATAATTTAGGGTCTGGGACGACTTCTAATTAAGTCGTCTGGAAAGTAATCCATCTGGACGACTTTACGGACGACTTATTATTTCAGATCTGCCAGATTGTCTGTTTGAGTCGAAGTTTACGGACGTCTGTTTGTCTGTTTGACATTGGTTGTCTTTGATTGTTTTGCAGAAAAAAATGGATTTGCCGCGTAGGATACATACACTAGGTGAAGAGCCCGAACCAAAAAATAGCATTTCGATTCATCCAGCCTCGAAGTTGCATTCTGCTCTACGTGAGGCTCTTCATGATGACGAATACGAAGAGCTGAAGGAGTCGAAGTTGGGAGTTTTCATCAAGTTTGGAGAGCTGCAATTTGAATGGGCTTCAAGGCTGGTTTACTTCATGCTCGGTTTCCAGCTGGACATAAAGAAGAAGTATGAGCTTTGGTGTCTCGTTGGTGCAGAACCTGTGAGATTTTCGCTGTTAGAGTTTGAAAACCTCACTAGGCTAAACTGCGAGTACATTGACGACCTTGAGAGACCTCAATGTGTTGTTACTAATGAGATGACTTCTTTCTGGGGGTTGTTGGGAGTTCATGTCGAAGCTGGGCCAACTACTCAGGAGATAATAGAAACACTTCAGAGATGCGCAGGGTGGTCTCCGGATGATCGCAAGCGGCTCGCGTACCTTGCCATCTTCACTGGATACATTGAAGGGAGAAAGTTTTCAACCCCTACACGGGTTAGTCTGGCTAGGCTAGTGATGGACCTAGAACGGTTCGAGAATTATCCATGGGGGAGAGTCGCGTTTAATGTGTTGATGGACTCTGTGAAGGACAGAGATATTTCAGGTTGTTACACAATTAATGGGTTTGCGGCAGCTCTCCAGGTCTGGGTGTACACAGCTCTGCCGGAATTGGGTGCTACTTATGGTCACCCTCTCCCAAACAATCCGTCTCCACCGATACTGGCTTTCAAGGGTGGCAAGGGACGCAGAGCCTTTAAAGAGGCTATCCTCAGACAGGTATCTACTTCAAACCAGACGTAATCCAGCTGGACGACTTAATAGACGACTTATAACGTTCCAGACGACTTAATTATAAGTCGTCTAGAAAGTAATCCAGCTGGACGACTTAATAGACGACTTATAACGTTCCAGACGACTTATTTTTTTTACATCTTATCTTCTATTTACTGCAGACTAGGGTGATCAACTTTGTTCAGAAGGCCACCGTTAAAGAAATGATTCCAAAATGGGAGTCTGATGTTGAGGATGTCGCCGCGGACAACATTATTAAAGTCATGTTTGTGAAGAAAACGTGGAAGTGGACCAAGAATTGCTGGCAAGTCACTGGTACTCAAGTCAAGAGACAGCCAGCGAGGAAGAAAGATACCGTGAAGGATGAGAGACCAAGACCTCTGAAGAAAGCTAGAATAGAGGCTATTGAAGAGGCACCTAAACAGGCGAGTGAAGAGGAACCTGCAGAGGCGAGTGATGAGGAACCTGCAGAGGCGAGTGAAGAGGAACCTGCAGAGGCTCGTTCAAAAGTGACTACGACTGTTGATGGGTTGACCAGAGAGGAAATTGAAGCCATGTTCAAGGTCATCCTTGATTCCATGAGGGAAGGGTTTGGGACGTGCATTCGAGAGATCAAGGATCTCTCGAAAAGGGTGGAAGCATTGGAGAAGAAGGTTGGTCTCACCACAAAACGGAAACGGAAAGGGACACCAACAGGGACAAAGGCACCCGGGGTTAGTAAACAAAGTTGATCACCTTATATTTAAGTCGTCTAGAAAGTAATCCAGCTGGACGACTTAATAGACGACTTATAAATAAGTCGTCTGGAAAGTTTTCCAAACGACTTACTTGTAAGTCGTCTATTAAGTCGTCCAGCTGGATTACTTTCTAGACGACTTATAATTAAGTAGTAGAACACTTATAATTTTGTACATTGCAGAGTGAAAGTCTTCCAGATGGTAGTTCCTTGCCGGAGGAGAAAGGGACTGGTGTGCATACAGATGGTAGTTCCTTGCAGAAGGAGAAAGGGACTGATGTGCCTACAGATGCTCGTACCTTGCCGGAGGAGAAAGGGCCTGCTGTGCCTGCAGTTGCTAGTACCTTGCCGGAGGAGAAAGGGCCTGCTGTGCCTACAGTTGCTAGTTCCTTGCCCGTGGAGCAAGGGACTGGTGTGCCTACAGATGGTAGTTCCTTGCCGGAGGAGAAAGGGACTGATGTGCATACAGATGGTAGTTCCTTGCAGAAGGAGAAAGCTAGACCTGAAGAAAACAGGGACGCTGCTATGATCCTTGGCCGTGCAAAGAGTGATCGAAGAAGGAAACTTGCTGCTTCACAGCAATCTCCTTATGTGGGCAACACGACGGCCAGGGCCATCATGCAGCAGTATCCAGGCTATCATCCTTTTGCACCAAATAACAAGGATAAATTGAAAGAGCTCGCTACTTGGTTGCAAGAGTGTCCGTAAGTGTTTGCTTTTCCCATAATAGCTTGCTTTAGTCTACAAAAACTGATCGCTTTTAAACATTTTGTGTTTGCAGTCAATATAGAACACCATACGAAAAAAAACCACAGAATTGTCGCACTTGGTGGTATCAGACCCTCCGGAGAGACTTAGAATGGCTGACGGACTGTGTAAGTCTTCTGCTATGACTTAGTTCAATTACTTGTAAGTCGTCTGGACAGTCGTCTACGTAGACAACTTACCAGATGACTTACCAATAAGTCGTCTGATAAGTCGTCTGTTCGTAGATGACTGTCCAGACGACTTACCTTTAAGTCGTCTGTTCGTAGATGACTGTACAGACGACTTACCCTTAAGTCGTCTGATTCGTAGATGACTTTCATCACTAACTTACAGTTACTAGCTAAGTCGTCTGATATCTTATATGCAGCATATTGATGCTTGGATGAATGTGCTGAGGAAGAGGTACACGGATAATCCACATCATTTCAGGAGCGACAAGTTATGCTTCCTTGATCATCTCTTTGCTCATCATTGGAGTTTTAACTACAAGGATTTTAAGGATTCCGAGCCCGATAGGAATGGTTTAGGAAGAAGACTACCTGGTGGGGCGTTGAATTATTATAATGGCACTATACCATCCTTTTGCAGATCAAACAGGATTTGGGGTCTTGATATCACAGATGTCTATGCGCCACTGAACCACAACGACAGTCATTGGATTGCTATGTGGATCCAAATCCCTAAGAGGCACATTGTCGTCTTTGACAGCATCTGTACATGTATCTCCCCAGAAAAACTCGATGAGGTGATGGAGCCTTTTCTCCACATGATCCCTTATATGCTTGTTGAGTGTGCTCCCAATGACGTGGTACGTGCCGAATACAGCCTGGCGCCATTCACTTATGAGAGACTAGAGGATTTACCTCAGGCCAGAGCTGGTGATTGTGGTGTGTACGCTGTAAAGTACATTGAATGTCATGCTCTTGGGATGCCATTTAGTAAAAAAGAGTTTGCTAAGAACAAGGGGAAGGCTATTAGGGATAAGATGGCGGTGGATATATTTGAAGAGTTGCCTGACGTGCATCTGTGGGAAAACCGGGATGGCGATGAAAACTATGGTGCATATGGTGATGACAGATAGATCAGGCTGTAGCCAATGTATTTGTAACCTTTTGTATATAAACTTGATATTTTGTGCAGTAACCTTTTGTATTTGTAAACTTTTTGTAATCTTATGTGCAGTTCCCTTTTGTTATCATTTGTTTCATACTCTCGTCTGTTTAATCTACAACCATCTCAACTCAACTAATATAAAACACTAATAATAGATTTTTTGACACATAAGTTCATTACATGAAGACCATGAAGACCTTACGGACGACCTTCGGGACGACTTAAATGAAGGTCGTCTAGAAGACTAAACACTGGACGACTAACTTGAAGGTCTTCTTGAATAAAAACAACTCTAGACGACTAAATGGACGACCTTCGGGACGACTTAAATGAAGGTCGTCTAGAAGACTAAACACTGGACGACTAACTTGAAGGTCTTCTTGAATAAAAAACTCTGGACGACTAAATGGACGACCTTCTGGACGACTTAAATGAAGGTCGTCTGGAAGACTAAACCTCGTCATTCTTACATTGTGGTTTCGTATGGCCAGGTTCCTTGCACACAGAGCATCTATAAGCTCTGTGTTGCTTCCTGGGTTTACGTCCTCTCATCCTGGATAGCTCCAACCAGGATTGCCATCTTGATTTCTTCTGTCTTCCCCGACCACGCTTTACTTCCGGAGGAAGGCATGTGCGTTCCTCAACTTGTTGTCCATTACAAGGATATATATTCTCTGAGTATCCTGCAAACAGAAAATCCTTTGAGTACGCTGGAGATACAAGTGTGTTGATATGCAAACCGACAGATTCTCTAGCAGCTATAGCATGAGAGCAAGGTATTTTCTCCACTGCATAGACACCACAATTACATTTCCCATGTTCCAAATCAACCACACAGTCCATTCTGCCACCTTTCACAAAGAATTGCCATCCGCCAATTGGTTGTACCGTCATCGTATCTGCTATCTCCGATCGAACAGCAAGCAAGTGTTCAACACCCCGACTATGTTGAGTAGTGAGACTCAAAGCATCTTCTCTCCTTTTCCAAAACCACTTTCCTAGCTTCTCCCTTATGAACTCCAACAGGAACTGAATCGGAAATCCTCTAGCTCGCTTCAGTGCGGAATTAATAGATTCAGCGATGTTGCTTGTTTTTATGTTGTACCTGTCCCCCTGGCAATGAACCCTTGACCATAGGCTGACGTCGGCATCCTCCAAATATGTTGCAAGGTCCGGATTTGCACTCCGTATCTCATCCATGTACCGGTCAAAATCTGAAACCGTATGAGCATAAGCAGCACCTTTCACCAAGTACAAGAGATGTTTCCCTTTAAATTTTTTGACAATGTTTTCTTGAAGGTGATAATAACATATTCCTCGGGTTGCCCAAGGAAACACCTTGTCACACGCATTTTTAATGGCCAAGTGCCGGTCGGAGACTATCACTAGAGGCTGGTCATCAGATACACAAATAGCCAATTTTGTGAAAAACCATTCCCAAGAAGGTGCATCTTCAGCATCTACGATCCCAAAAGCCAATGGAAATATCTGAAAATTCCCATCTTGTGCGGTTGCAACTAGCATAACACCTCCATACTTCCCACTTAGGTGAGTCCCATCCACCACAATGACCCTTCTCTGATATCTAAAACCTTTGATAGAAGCTCCAAAAGAGAGAAATAGATACTTAAATCTATTCATAGAATCAAGTTCTATAGCCGTGATAGAATCGGGATTTGCTAAGGAGATTTGCTCGAGATATGATGGCAGACGCGAATACCCATCTTCTGCTGTTCCTCTCACCAATGTTTGTGCATATAAAAGTGCTCTGTATGAAGTGGTGTAATCAAGATTCATGCTAAACATCTTCTTCATTGCAATAGTGATATGCTGCGGATTCAACCCATCAATGATTCCAACACGATCAATGAAAAGCCTACCAACATACTTAGGAGTACAGTGTCTCCGCTGAGCGATTCGATCTCCCACTGAACATGTATGTTTTTCCACATACTTTGTTACCCAAAACGTTTCTGTCCCATGTTTCACACTTGCTCTGACCTTCCATTCACAACCACTAACCGGACATGTTGTCACAAGGAGAGTTTTCGTTGACTTGTATATTCTGAAGGTGAACTTAAGCCTCACTGCTGTCAACCTCAGTTCTGAAAGCAGTGCATCCTTGCTACCAAAACTCTGGTTGACATAGATATTGTTACCATTCGATCTTCCACCTTCCTGTTTTAATTCTTCAAAACATATATCATCTTCTTCATCCTCATCTTCAACCTTTCCATAAACACTGTAATCCTCACCATTCTTGTCCGCTTCAGTTTTAATAGAGATATCACCATCCTCCTCCCCATCATCCTCCTCCCCATCGTCATCCTGCCCATCATCCTCCCCATCATCCTCCCCATCATCCTCCTCCCCATCATGATTTTCATCTTCAACCAAATTATCATCATCCTCTTCAAAACATTCATCAGCTTCATCATCTGAAACCATTTGCACCTTGCTACGGCTTGATACACAAAGCCGTACACTATGCGTTTTGGTTATCTCGAGCAAGTTTCTAACTTGTCTATCACTTGTAACATGAATAGGAAGGGTGTCTGGAGCCATCATCATTTCTGCTGGTAATGAGTAGGTTATCTCCACAGATTCTGTACTCATGTCCAGGTTAAAATCTTCTAGAGCCATTGCAAGAAGTTCCGCATGCGTCGAACCTTCACTCAAAAAAAACATTCTCGCTCCTTTTGCATTATCAACCACAAAATCCCAACAGCAATCTTTTAACAACCATTCCCCATACACTGCATGTAACTGACGCATCATCTGCAAAAATTCAAAATAAAACACATTAGTAAACATAGAAGACGACTAAACAGTAAGTGACGACTAGACGACTAAACATTAAGGCAGACGACTAAACAGTAAGTCGTCTAGACGACTAAACAAAGTCGACTAAAAAGTAAGTCTTCTAGACGACTAACAGTAAGTCGTCTAGACGACTAAACAGTAAGTTGTCTAGACAACTAAACAGTAAGTCGTCCAAACAGGTCATTTTTGCAATTGAATTTTAATTAGGACGACTTACCATTAAGTCGTCGTAAGTCGTCTAAACAGTAAGTCGTCCAAGGAAGTCGTCTAGGATAAACGGGTTAGGTTTGCATTTGAACTAATTGTGTCAGATATTTGACTTTTCCTGGACGACTTACGGGTAAGTCGTCTCTGGGTAAACAAAAATTACAATATTTAATTGAAGCTAGACGACTTAATTGTAGGTCTTCTACGGTTAGTTAACTTTACCCAGACGACTTTACGAAAGTCGTCCTGGCAGATGACTTAGGAGAAAGTCGTCCAAGATAACCAAGGTTTGACCAGATGACTTGGGACGACTTACCAGTAAATCTGGACGACTTTGCTTATCTTGGAAGACTTTCAACTAAGTCGTCTTCGAGGACGACTTCCCCGTAAGTCGTCTGAGATAAGTTAAATATTTAAGTTTTATTTTCCAATTGCAAAAGTAACCAAGGACGACGTACAGTTAAGTCGTCTAGATTTAATAAAATTTGAAATTTTTGTTTTCCTTGGGACGACTTACCATTAAGTCGTCCAGAAAAAGTCAAATATCTGACACAATTCGGTCAAATGCAAAATTAACCCGTTTATTCTAGACGATTTACTGGTAAGTCGTCTAGGGTATTCTCACGATTTTTTTTTAAAGAACAAAGCCGGACGACTTTAGTTAAGTCGTCCGTTGGACCAGAAGACTTACGGGTAAGTCTTCTACGCGAACAGTTCTGGAAAAAAATTCAATTTCTTACCTTAAACTAGTGAGATGACTTCCTTAGCACACAGAGTCTTCTCCAACCACCCAGAACCTCAAACGAAAGTAACCCACGTTGAATAGTATGCTTCAATAGCTCTATCAACCATAAAAAGTTTTGAATCAAAAGCTTGAGTTTTTTGGATGAATATTGAGGCAAAGTGAGAGAGAAGTTGTTTTTAGTTCATAACAATTGAGAAAGAGAGAGTGTAAATCGTACTAGGTGCATTAAGGGGGGCATTAAGAGCTCCAAATTGGTAGTTTGTTGTGGTTGGTGTATTGATGGCAATGGCAATCAAGTAAATTTGTGAAGGTGATGAGGTTGAGAGAGTAAAAGAGCCATTTTCGAAAAAAAAAAAAACATAAATTAATGGCATTTTCGTGAATAATGTGAACAAGTAGGGTTGAATATAGCTAACCATTTCCAACAAAGAAGGAGAGGTTAGTTTTGTGTTTGACTTTGAGTTGTGAGTTACTTTTGCAACAACCCCTTTAAAAGATCAGTTTGGGTATTTTGTACATGTCTAGTTTTAAGGCATTTGACTACTTTCGTTTTATAGATATTTTAGAAAAAACTTATTTGACAAAGATATAGTTTTTAGGTTTTTAATACATCTTTTATTAGTTAGTGATAATAAATTGTTAAATATTATGAATTTTTTATTGAAAGTTTGAAACTATTGGTTTAAAATTATTGAAAACGATGTTTTCTACATAAAATTAGATATTTATTGTTATATATTAATTATTTTTAATATGTGTTGAAAATAAAAAATTCTATATTTCTGAAACGAAGGAGTATTTAAAAATATTTTAGATTTTTTCAATTATCGAGATACTTTGGTTCGGATCGTCTTTGGTTCACAAAATTGGAATTCAGAATTTTCGGAAAAAATAACAGTTCGATTCGTGGTTCTTCGGTTCATCTTTTCGGTCCCCGTAACTTTGCTTGTATTATTAGTAGAGAAACATTCAAAAAATAGAAAATATTAGAGATAACTATAGATTATATGCTAAAAATACCGAGTTTAATATAGATAAAGAGTACGTTTAGTGAGCTTTAGGATTATCAAGTGTAGGCAAAAAGGAGAAACTCATACGAAGGAGATGAGAATTTTATAGTTCGTTAAAAGAGCAAAAGGGAGTGAGAAAATTCAAGATGTAAGAAGTCAATGTATATGTTTATAACGATTTGCGTTTACTGTTTTGGAAAGACAATGAAAAATTGAAAATTTGTATCGTTATTCGTTACGTTTAAGGTGGTAGACAAAAATATAAGTTCAAGAAGTTGCATGATTGGGATTAGGGTTCGTCCTCTCCTCTCTCTCATAAAGTGGGAAATATTTATCTTCTGCGATGTCAAAATATCATGTTATGCCCAATTGATTAGTTTGTGTAACCAACCCTAAAATATTAAAACTAGATTCTGGCCTGTACTTTAGAATGGCAGGTATATTTTTTGTTTTAATTTTTTTTGAGAAATTTAATATTTATATTTGAATTATTTTTTGTAATCATATTTTGTGTTTAATATTAATTTAATATGATTTTGGTGACTATATTAAATATATTAAGTTGCATAACTATACAATTGTATCATACACATTTCATAAATTATTTTTAAACTTTATTTCTAAAGTTTTCAATATATTATATTTTCTTATTAGTTACCTAACATAATTAATCATCAAAGTTTCATACTCTATTAGACATGACCTATATACTCAAACGGTTCTTGAAGTGTTATTTCCGAAAACCAATATAAAATCTAACCCGCACCGAAAATCGAATAAAATTTTTGAAAAATGTTTTAAAAAATATTTTTTAATATGTTCTGTTATATATATATATATAAATGGATTAATATAGTCTTTAATAACTTTAAGTTAAATCACATTTAGTAAATATTTTTTAATCTAATAACCTATTTAAAACCCGTTAAACTAAATGAGTTTATATGAATATTTATTTCTATTAAAAGTGCAACTTTAAAAGTAAAAATTTTGGTTGGACTAAATTTTATGTATCTTAACTGATTTTTTAAAAATACTTAAATTTTTGTATTTAAAATATGTTCATATATGGTAAATATAGTTTTAGATTGAAGCATGTTATTGATTTTGACGAAATACTACTTTATTGGGAGGATTAGGAAATTAATAGCTAAGATATTATATTATTAATTCAAATTGGCACATGTAAAATTTGAAACCGGGCTCAAACACTAATTTTTTTTATCAAAAAAAAAAATTGAAACCAATATGATTTAACTATACCTTTAATAATTCTGGTTTAGAAAATAATTTTATAATACTTTAATATCAATACAATAGAATTTTATTTGAATATTAAAGATTTTTTGAGTTTTTAAATATAACAAATTTTAAAATATTATCATACTATTATACATTGGCCGGTTAATACTAAGAAGTACTATTCAATATCTATGACCGTGGCTAAAATATATGTGTTTGGGAGAAGTGAGTTCCTAGAAATTAGGAATTAAAGTAGAGATTGCAAAATTATTGTATTAGAAAAGATAGTTATGGTTACAATTTGCGTGGCCAAATAAAAAGTCATACAATTTGCCTTATATTCAAATAAAGAAAATAAATAGTTGGACATAATACAATAGTTCATGATCCTGTTTTAATAAAATAATTATACGTAATTACAAAACTGTCAAACACAATCTTACAAAATCTTGTAACTTCACGGTTTATGAAAATGTAAGTTTTTTTTTTGGTAAAATCTTGTAACTTCACGGTTTATGAAAATCTTGTAACTTCACGGTTTATGAAAATGTAAGTTGCTGTCGTAAACCGTGATATTCCAGCTGATATTCCAAATGTATAATTGCCTTTGAAGTTTGCGTATCTCAAACGAAATTAGATTATATCTTTTTTCTTTGTTCACAAAAAATTAGATTATATCTTTTGATTGTTTGTAAAGACAATAACTGAATTGTGCTATTATAATCTTTCGGTAAGAAAAACATATAACACTAATTTTCTGTATTAGTATCGCGAACCGGCTTGTAGTGAATGAACATGTGTAGTAATGAAAGATAAACATATAGTATTATTTTCAAGTTTCATCCCCGTCAAATTCAACGTTACATTTGAACAGGCTTGTATTGAATGGACATGTGCCATGTGTAAAAGATAGTATAAAAAACCTGTGAGCCCTTTTACTAATACGAAAAAGTCGAAAACATTATTAGTTCCATCGTCGGCAAATTTAATGTTAAATTTGCTCCACGTCATTCGAGGGGATATATATTTCTCTAATGCTTCGGTGAAGCACATGCGACCATTTGTCGCGTCAGAAGTCAGAACAAAAGGAAGATTCCATCAAATGGATTATAATCCCACATGCCGATTTTTGTAACTACACAAAGTAGCTTATAATAGTACCATAAGAGCATTAAGATAAATTGAAATCCAAGCTCTGTTTTGTGTTCCACAGTGGATGGCTAGATTCACTTGCTTCCTTCTTTTGTTTATACTTGCTTCCTCGTTTGACTGGTCAGGATCCACGATAAGTACATGAAAATACATTCATTTTGGAACCAAAATAAAGTCTCAGATGCTGGTTAATCGAGTCTGAAATTCTGTTGAACACTCCTGATATTGGAATTTGGAAGAATCAGCCAAAATAACATCCATAATAAAACATAAAATACAGTTTTAAAAAAAAATTACTAAACATGATACTACTGTTTCTCTTAGCTTTGTTACACTAATATCATGTTTATTATTATTAATAATAAAACATTTACATGACCACAGCGGAGCCCTCGGTGAAGAGGCTTGCGTCCATTACTCCGGTTGCTTAATGCACCGTCACCCCTTTTTGTCCTTCTTATGAAATGTTTTTGCTGAAGTGTTAGAGGTCTGAATGGCAATACAAGGAAATCGGATGTTCAAATGTGGATTCATAATAATCGCCCAATGATGGGCAGTTTTTTGGAAACTCATGTGCAACAAGAAAATTTAGATGCTTTGATCACTGCTACTTTCCCTGGATGGAGATTTGACTCTAATCACAGCTCTGATGCAGGAAATGGCTGTATAGTAGTTATGTGGAACCCTTATCTTTCAGTTATGGTGTAAGACCCGATCCTAGCTGTTAAGCCCATCATGGACCCGCGGCCTTACTTAGCTAGATCATAGGGTGTTTGTTCATTGTTTTAATGTTTCATATTCATATAAGTCATTTTCAATCAACTGAGGTTCAACTAATCCAACCCTAAGACTAGACAAGAAGAGAAATTGTATCTTTATTAATAATAACATGTGATCCATACAATGTAGTCATATCATTCAGTTGCACAATAGGCTATCATAAGTTCATTAAACACTACAATACTATCACAATCCACACATCCATCCACGGCCTGGTCATCATGGCTCCTTGGCCTTGCCACGGTCCTGGTTAGATCCTGAAACCAACACACACACAATACAACAACATAAGTAATCCGATAGCCTAACATACACAAGTTCTATTGCATGGTTCGGTTCACCTATCTAAGTTCACTAAGCTATCCAATCAGTTAACAAGGCACTCGGCCATACTCAGGACATCAGCCAAGACATCCTGAACAACCATGTAACACACGGCCAGACTGATCCAATGTGATCTAACCCATCAATCACACTTAAACCACAAACGGCCATGGTTCCATCCCAAATCTAACCTACTGAAATCAATCTCCAAAAACTAATTAAAACTCATGAAAAATACTGATAATTCCCCACTAAGAAGAATCCACCATCAGATCAATCAGAACCGGCCTAATTCACATTGAATTTGGCCAAAACCCACCAAACCGGCCATAACTGACCACCATCAAACCGGCCTGATAAATCCAATAAAACCACATGATAAATCATGATAAATCCTCACTAAGAGGAATCCATGGTCGGATCCCATCAATTCCATCCAGAACTATGAGATCCGGACCTAGCTGCCCAACCAAGGCCATGGAGAGTTTTACTGAAACAGCCAAGGCCTTGATCGGCCACATTGGGTTGGAGTCATCCAACACATCCAGAACATAGAAGAACACAAGTAAATCATGAAAGGAAAGGGAAGAGATTGGTCTGGTCCAGCCGTTCCAACCACAGCCAACACGGAATCTCACCGCGGCCATGGCAGAACAGTCCGGCCATCCCACTCACCTTGGGCGTGCGCTCAGGAGTGCTCAAGCCCTTCTCCACATCCTTCTCCTTGCCTCTGGTACTCATTATCACACGATCTCCACACCACACAAGCCAACTCCTGGTCGGAATCACCCACACACTCACACAACCAAGCCCTTGGCCGATCTCTCTATCTCTTTCTCTGTTCTCTCTCTGTCACGATTTTGGCAGAGTTTTCCTTAGGGAAAATTGTGGCAAATCTCGACCCCAAGGCCTGTATTTATAGGGGAAGGGGCAACTGCCTGGGCGAACAGGTGCCACCTTCTGGCCGAACAGGTGCAACCTGTTCTTCCCACCCTTTTGTACAAACCGTCTGGTAACTGCCCCTTCTTCCCTTGGGCTGATCGAACACAAGCCCATAATGCAAGCCCACACGCCTGGCCCCTCTTGTCCAGGCCCTAGACCCATCAGACCTCCATGTCCAGCAAGGCCAGACCCATGACCGCCCATGGACTGAGCCCCATGGTCAAGACTCAAACACTCCACCTAGCTGAGATGAGCTGGCCACTAGCTGTTCCAGCTGAGTGAGCTAACTATCCAGCTACTGGAGCTGACCCTTCCTAGAGTGAGCTGTCCTGAGCTTGTCCCAGATGCTCCAGCTTCTTCCCTGGGTTGTCCAGCTCTCAATTCACTTGTCCAGCTCCCATTTTCTTGTCTCCATCCGTTCCCGATCAAGTCCCATCATTTGATGCACTTAACCATCCGTTCCAGGTTAGGATTCAGCATTTCTGAACTCCTTAACCCTTCTATCCAGCCATGGCACGCTTGTCCTGAGGTCCTAAGACCAGACTGCGCGTCTCCTCGTACCATGGCTGTGCCCGAAGGCTTAGTCAGAATCAGGGACATGACAAGTCTCCCCCACTTGAGATGGATTCGTCCTCGAATCCAACCCTGGACTTGTCTCCACCACAAACTGATTATACCACTCTGGGTAATCATCTTTCATTCTTGTTTCCGTTTCCCAAGTGACTTGCTCGTGCCCACTGCACTCCCAAACTACCTTGACCATTTGAATGGTCTTGTTCCTCATTGCTTTCTCCATCCTGTCTACAATCCGAACTGGCCTTGTTTCCAAGGTGAGGTTCATGCCTAGATCAGATGGAATCTCAGGTAGGACGATGTCTTGATCAGTAAGACATTTCCTTAATTGAGACACATGGAACACATTGTGGAAAGCATCCATCTCGGTTGGCAGGTTCAGCTTGTAAGCCACCGCACCAATCCTTTCTATGATCCGGAATGGACCTAAGTACCTTGGATCCAACTTCCTTCGACCAGCCACTCTCTTCTGGCCTCTGAAAGTGATCATCTTGAGGTAGACCATGTCGTCCACCTCAAACTCCACATGCTTCCTCCTTCTATCAGCATAACTCTTATGGCGATCCTGCGCCTCCTTCATCTTGTCCCTTATGAACTTGATCTTTTCTGTTGTCTCCTCAATATTCTCAGGTCCTATCATGCTGCTCTCCCCCACTTGGGTCCAGCATAATGGTGTCCTGCAAGGCCTCCCATATAAAGCTTCATATGGAGACATCCCAATGCTTGTGTGAAAGCTATTGTTGTAGGCAAACTCTACCAAAGGTAAGTGCCTTTCCCAGGACTCCTTCCAGTCCTGGACACAAGCTCTCAGCATGTCCTCCAACGTTTGGATTGTCCTTTCAGACTGTCCATCCGTTTGTGGATGATAAGCCGTACTCATGTTCACTCTTGTTCCCAAGGCCTTTTGAAAAGCCTTCCAGAAGTAAGATGTGAAACGAGGGTCTCTATCAGAGACTATGCTGGCCGGTACACCATGCAGGCGTACTATCTCATTCATGTAGATCTGCACCAAGGGCTCCACACCATCAGTCTTCTTGATTGGTATGAAATGAGCTGACTTGGTCAAACGATCCACTACTACCCAGACTGAGTCCTTCCTGTTCCTGGTCGTGGGGAACCCAGACACAAGATCCATGGTGATGTGATCCCACTTCCACTCTGGAATAGGTAAGTTCTGCAGTAACCCACTGGGCACTTGATGTTCAGCTTTGACAAGCTGGCAGGTCGGACACTTGGCCACCCACTCGGCCACATCCGTTTTCATACGGATCCAATGGTAGTACCTTTTTATGTCCCTATACATCTTGTTCAAACCAGGATGCACAGAGAACTTAGACTTATGAGACTGTCTCATAATCTCTTCTTTGAGTTCCTTAACATTAGGAACACTGATTCTTCCATGGACCAAGATTGTACCATCTTGTGCAATCTGGTACTCTGTCTTATCATTCAGAGCAACCTTCTGAAGGTTCTCATCCCAGCTCTGTGCTTGTCTTATCCTGGTAAGGAGATCAGCCTGGTTCACTGCCTCTAAACCCAAAGGCTCGTCCTCGCTGGCCAATGTGTTTAAGTGTAATGACCTGACCATCCCCTCCAGTGTCTCTGCTTCCTTCTCAGCTGATACCTCAGCCCTTCTGCGGCTCAAGGCATCAGCCACTAGGTTTGCTTTACCTGGGTGGTAAGCAATATCAAGATCATAATCGGCCACAAACTCCATCCACCTCCTTTGTCTCAAATTCAATTCAGGTTGAGTGAATATATACTTGAGGCTTTTGTGGTCGGTTAAGATCTGAACCTTGGCACCATACAAGTATGAACGCCATATCTTGAGGGCAAACACCACTGCGGCCATCTCCAGGTCGTGGGTTGGGTAGTTTCCCTCATGCTTCCTCAATTGCCTAGAGGTGTAGGCAATCACCTTCCCATGTTGGGTCAATACACATCCCAATCCAGTTATGGATGCATCAGTGTATACCACATATGGTTGGTCAGCCTCTGGCAGCACTAGAATAAGTGCTTGGGTCAACATGTCCTTTAGGGCAGAGAAGCACTTCTCACAAGCCTCAGACCATACAAACTTCACATCTTTTCCAGTTAGTTGTGTCATTGGTTGAGCCAAGCTGGCAAACCCTTTGACAAACTTCCTGTAGTACCCGGCCAGACCTAGGAAGCTCCTGACCTCAGTTGCACTCTTAGGTCTTGGCCACTCCTGTATGGCCTTGATCTTCTCTGGATCCACGGACACTCCTTGGTCGGATACAATGTGACCCAGGAACCCAACACTCCTTTGCCAAAAACTGCACTTGCTCAATTTGGCAAAGAGTTGTTGTTCCCTCAACCGTCCCAACACTGCCCTTAGATGCTTCTCATGATCCTCCTTGGTCTTGGAGTAGACCAAGATATCATCAATAAAGATGATCACAAACTCATCTAATGTGGGAACCGAAATTCACACTGTCAATTTCTGATAAGTAAGATAGCGGAGGAAAGCCAAGTAAACCCGACTTTCCTTGAAGGTCCGGATTCTCTGCGATAGCCAACGACAAGTGACTGAATAAATGCGGAAAAGGTTTTGTTAAGATTTGGGACTGGACCTTAGGAAAGGCTGCCTACGTACCCCTTTCGAGGATCAAGTCGGACGTAGTTCAGTTTAGAAAGAATTGAACAAGAGATCGAACCGTCTGGGCGGATTCGTCTAGTATGGGCGTTTGTCATAGAAACAGGCATGTCGAAGATAACGCCGAGGGTTTCTATGTGCGGAGCTCTGAAGTAAAAGAATTGTCCGATCCTTCCGAGAGGAGCGGAGATTTGCGAGCAGGAGGCGGCCAAACGTTCTAGGGCCTGCCTTGCTAGTCTAACCACCTAAACTCTAAGTTCTATCAGCTAACGGGAGCTCTCTAAGTCTAGATTCTAAGATTTTCGGATCTCCTTCTCTTCTGCTCTTGCTCTCCTTATATACTCACTCCTAGGTCGGTTTGCCTTAGGATGATGGACCTCGCCTTTGGGCCCAAGTTTAACTCTTCAGGAAATATTCTGTTTTCGTCGATCTTCATAATTATCCTCGAGTTTTCGGTGACTTGATGTTTATCCGATGTTCGGGAAATCGGATAAACTGTCATAGCCTGATTGGGCTTGAATTCTTAAAATCGTAAGTAAGTCCGTGGACTCGTCTTAAGTCGTTGAACGTTTTATATGATTTCTCGGAAAGACTATCTTTCTCGTAAAATAAACCGTATAGCCTAAAGGATCGATGTTCAAGTTAATCGACCTTGTTTTATGCGATATCTTCTACGAGAAATCCAATCCTTCTAGTTTTTGTCGTAAAACATCGAGGACGATTCCAATCGAGTCGAAGGATGTTTATTCTGTAGCCGTGATCGTCCCAAACTCACGATGATTGATCCAAACAAGTCAAGATGGGATCAGACCGAACACGATGGGATCGAGACCAGGACGAGGGTCGTCGACCGGCGCCAGGCCGGGGTGCCGCCGGCGCCAGGCCGGCCCGTGTGATGGGTGCCGCCGGCGCCAGGCCGGGGTGCTGCCGGCGCCAGGCCGGCCCGCGCGACGGGTGCCACCGGCGCCAGGTCGGGTGCCGCCGGCGCCAGGCCAGCCCGCGTCACGGGTGCCGCCGGCGCCAGGTCGGGTGCCGCCGGCGCCAGGCCGGCCCGCGTCACGGGTGCCGCCGGCGCCAGGCCAGCCCGCGTGACGGGTGCCGCCGGCGCCAGGTCGGGTGCCGCCGGCGCCAGGCCGGCCCGTGTCACGGGTGCCGCCGGCGCCAGGTCGGGTGCCGCCGGCGCCAGGCCGGGTGTGCCGCCCGTGGGTTTTGAAGATCTCGGCGAGGGCTTCGATTTGATATCTTGATCGTTTTCTGGTTCCTCACGGTTTGAGAGAACGACCTCTTCGAAGTTTCGAGGCAGATTCTTTTGTGTTTAGGGTTTTTGTGGTGATCGAATCTTGATGTCCTTGGGCGAGCGGACCGATCTTTCCTGGGATTCTCGTACGCGCACGCCCGTAGTCTTCCGATCTTACTTTCAAGAAGTGTTTCACGAAGAACCTGTAAGTTAAAAATAATCCTAGCCGTTGATTTCGAGATAACCATTTTCGACCCCACCAGAGAGTGGATATTCTAATTTGAGAAAATCTCGTATAACTTCTTCTCAAATTTATCCGAGACTTTTTGTTTTAAGAAATACTTTCCAGAGACTTTCAGTCATTGATTCCGTCGTGACCGATTTTGATACCAATATCTAAGAAATCTCTGAAGATGCTGTTCATCATCTTCATGAAAGCTGCTGGTGCATTGGCTAATCCAAATGGCATGACCACAAACTCATAGTGGCCATACCTGGTTCGGAAAGCTGTCTTCTTCACATCATTTGGTTCAATTGGAATCTGATGATACCCTGAAGCAAAATCTATCTTGGAAAACCACTTTGCACCCTTGAGCTGATCCAATAACTCATCTATCCGAGGTAATGGGTACTTGTTCTTCACAGTCACCCGGTTCAACCCTCGATAGTCAATGCACAGCCTGAAGCTACCATCCTTCTTCTTCACAAAGAGGACTGGTGCTCCCCAGGGTGACACACTTGGCCGTATGAAACCCTTATCCAGCAACTCCTCAAGTTGCTTCTTAAGCTCGGCCATCTCGGCATGAGCCATTCTGTAGGGACTTTTGGATAATGGGGCCGTCCCTGGTTCGAGTTCTATTATGAATGGGTCCGACCTATCAGGGGGGATGCCCTGTAGCGCCCTAAATACATCCTGGAACTCACCAACCAGCGGTATTCCCTCCGGGTCACCACCCCCTACGACCTCCTTAGTGGCGATTGTGGCCAGATAAGCCTCACAACCTTTCCTCTGCATCCTTTCCACATGGATAGCTGACACCACCAAGCATCCAGAGATCCGACGTATACCTTGGAACCTGATCGGAGTCCCACACCCACTCTCAAACAGCACACGACCCCGGTGACAGTCAAGAGTGGCCCGATACTTTCCAAGCCAGTCCATACCTAAGATCACTTCATGATTCTTTAGGTGGACTACCACAAGATCCACAGGCATGACCCTGTTCTGGATCATCACTGGGACGTCCTGAATCACTCCTAGAGAATGCATCACTTGGCCTCTGGCCGCATTCACTACCCCAGGACAATCCCCCGTTCCCAACTGGAACAACCCCTTTCCGAGCATCCCTGGGCTCACAAAACTATGTGTAGCTCTAGTATCGAAAAGTACGTGTGTTTCCACACCACCAATACTTAGGGTCCCTACACATGACCCAAACTAAGTATCTAACCATCCTAGGTTCCATACCATGCAATTCTACTGAATTGAAAAGAATAAGATCAGACATAATACCAGTGATCGCGAGGAATGGTCCAGCCTTGTCCTCATCCTTGGACAGCTCATAGATGCGGGGTGCTGATTTCTGTCCATGGTTCTGGCCCGGCTTGCTGGCCTCTCCACGGCCCTTGCTAGACCCATCTGCTAACTTAGGGCAATCCTTGCGGAGATGTCCCCTCTTTCCACAGTAGTGGCAAGTCCTGGTATCACCACTGGCCCCTTGCTCCTGTCTAGGACAGTCACGAGCTGAGTGATCCATCTTACCACATCGGAGACAGGCTCCCATTGCCCTCCAGCATTCACCTCCATGGTGTCTGCCACACTTAGAACACACCGGCCTACCACCTGAGGTTTTACCCTCATCAGCCTGGTCCCTCTTCCTCTTCCGGTCACCACTCTGGCCAGAAGACACCACCACACTCTTAAGCTTCTGCTTGTTCTCATCTGCAAGGTTGACCTCCAGCAAGGCCATCCTTTCAACCAGCTCGGACACAGTAGAGAAAGTGCGGACAGAACAGTAAGTTCTGAGTTCAGCCCTAAGGCCTCGGATGAACCTTCGAACCTGCACTGCCTCATCCTCCAACTCCTTTCCCACATAGCGTCTAAGTCGGTTGAACTCCTCCTCGTACTCACGTACTGTCCTACGTCCCTGAGTCAGATCCAGGAACTTAGCCTCCAAACGATCCCATGCCTCAGCTGGGAAGTACTTGTGGTTGAACTCAAGCTCAAAGTCCTCAAAACGCCTAATGGTACCATTGGTACGCTTATCAAGAGCCAACCACCAGTTGTGGGCGTCTCCCTCCAGGAAATGAACTGCAATGTCCTTCAGGTAATCCTCTGGACAACGGCTGGAGAGAAAGTTGCGTCCCAACCTGCTCCTCCACTCATCTGCCTCAAGAGGATCAACACTTCCAGCAAAGTGTTTGGTACCCATACGGGTTATGTGCTCCAGCACCTTCAAGTAATCCACCTTCTTAGTGGACCTGGCCGGGGGATCAATCTCAATCACCTCAGCCGCCTGTCCCACTTGCACCGGAGCCACTCCACCAGCTGCCTGAGCTGCTGCTGTCCGGCCAGCCTGATGGTTCCCAATGGGAATAGCTGTCTGGATCGGTATGGCCTGACCCAAAGGTGTGAACGCCTGAGTCAAAGCCAACATCTGAGCTCCCATCGCCTTCATGACCTCCAAGACCTCATGCATGGTTGGTTCCACAGCCTGGTCCAGCTGACCAGCTGTCCAACCACCCGCGGCCACATTCTGGTCACCAAGGCGTCCGGTATGTGAGGACTCACCCTCACCCTCCAGCTCCCCACCTTGAAGCCGTCCAGCTCCACCAGCTCCATCAGCCTGTCCTGACCCATGTTCCAGCTGAACATCAGTCCCATCCACACGAACCTCAGTAGGATTGAGCTGGACAGTAGACAATCCAGTCCCAGCATTGACCACATCCGTTTGGATTGGCAATGTTGCGGCCAGATGTACATCATCTGCACCCACATGACTTGATGCTCCAGCAGCCTCCTTCCTCTTTCGAGACTTAGACTTGCTTTTTCCACCCTAAGGATTCAAACCAGTCAGCAAATCAAGTTAGTCCACAAGACTTAACAAATATCTGCAAACAATCCCTAAGGCTAAGCAAGCTGACCAGACCTTACCATGAGACCCAGCCGAATGTGTGGTGACAAACCCAAACCCAAACCAATCCTAGAATCAATCTGGCTCTGATACCAACTTGTAAGACCCGATCCTGGCTGTTAAGCCCATCATGGACCCGCGGCCTTACTTAGCTAGATCATAGGGTGTTTGTTCATTGTTTTAATGTTCCATATTCATATAAGTCATTTTCAATCAACTGAGGTTCAACTAATCCAATCCTAAGACTAGACAAGAAGAAAAATTGTATCTTTATTAATAATAACATGTGATCCATACAATGTAGTCATATCATTCAGTTGCACAATAGGCTATCATAAGTTCATTAAACACTACAATACTATCACAACCCACGCATCCATCCACGGCCTGGTCATCATGGCTCCTTGGCCTTGTCACGGTCCTGGTCAGATCCTGAAACCAACACACACACAATACAACAACATAAGTAATCCGATAGCCTAACATACACAAGTTCTATTGCATGGTTCGGTTCACCTATCTAAGTTCACTAAGCTATCCAATCAGTTAACAAGGCACTCGGCCATACTCAGGACATCAGCCAAGACATCCTGAACAACCATGTAACACACGGCCAGACTGATCCAATGTGATCTAACCCATCAATCACACTTAAACCACAAACGGCCATGGTTCCATCCCAAATCTGACCTACTGAAATAAATCTCCAAAAACTAATTAAAATTCATGACAAATACTGATAATTCCCCACTGAGAATAATCCACCATCAGATCAATCAGAACCGGCCTAATTCACATTGAATTTGGCCAAAACCCACCAAATCGGCCATAACTGACCACCATCAAACCGGCCTGATAAATTCAATCAAACCACATGATAAATCATGATAAATCCTCACTAAGAGGAATCCATGGTCGGATCACATCAATTCCATCCAGAACTATGAGATCCGGACCTAGCTGCCCAACCAAGGCCATGGAGAGTTTTACTGAAACAGCCAAGGCCTTGATCGGCCACACTGGGTTGGAGTCATCCAACACATCCAGAACATAGAAGAACACAAGTAAATCATGAAAGGAAAGGGAAGAGATGGATCTGGTCCAGCCGTTCCAACCACAGCCAACACAGAATCTCACCGCGGCCATGACAGAACAGTCCGGCCATCCCACTCACCTTGGGCGTGCGCTCAGGAGTGCTCAAGCCCTTCTCCACATCCTTCTCCTTGCCTCTGGTACTCATTATCACACGATCTCCACACCACACAAGCCAAGTCCTGGTCGGATTCACCCACACACTCACACAACCAAGCCCTTGGCCGATCTCTCTATCTCTTTCTCTGTTCTCTCTCTGTCACGATTTTGGCAGAGTTTTCCTTAAGGAAAATTGTGGCAAATCTCGACCCCAAGGCCTGTATTTATAGGGGAAGGGGTTGGCCAACTGCCTGGGCGAACAGGTGCCACCTTCTGGCCGAACAGGTGCAACCTGTTCTTCCCACCCTTTTGCACAAACCGCCTGGTAACTGCCCCTTCTTCCCTTGGGCTGATCGAACACAAGCCCATAATGCAAGCCCACACGCCTGGCCCCTCTTGTCCAGGCCCTAGACCCATCAGACCTCCATGTCCAGCAAGGCCAGACCCATGGCCGCCCATGGACTGAGCCCCATGGTCAAGACTTAAACACTCCACCTAGCTGAGATGAGCTGGCCACTAGCTGTTCCAGCTGAGTGAGCTAACTATCCAGCTACTGGAGCTGACCCTTCCTAGAGTGAGCTGTCCTGAGCTTGTCCCAGCTGGTCCAGCTTCTTCCCTGGGTTGTCCAGCTCTCAATTCACTTGTCCAGCTCCCATTTCCTTGTCTCCATCCGTTCCTGATCATGTCCCATCATTTGATGCACTTAACCATCCGTTCCAGGTTAGGATTCAGCATTCCTGAACTCCTTAACCCTTCTATCCAGCATGGCACGCTTGTCCTGAGGTCCTAAGACCAGACTGCGCGTCTCCTCGTACCATGGCTGTGCCCGAAGGCTTAGTCAGAATCAGGGACATGACATATTGTCTATCACAAATTCTCTCAAATGATGGTGTGTGGAGTTTTTAAACCATCATCACAGGAAACTTTTACTGTTTGCTTCATCTATGCTTTTAATGAACGCTCACAGAGGATATCTCTTTGGCACTCCCGTAGACAGATTGCTCAGACTTCGCTAATGCAAAACAAACCTTGGCTGTTGTTGGGAGACTAAAACCAGGTATTAGCGGTCACTGAAGCTTATTCTCTTTATCCATCAGACTTGTCACCAGGTGGTATGGCAGACTTTCAAGCGTGTTTGGATGAATGTGAATTGTTTGACTTGGCTTATAGGGGATGTTTCTTCACCTGGTCCAATAAATCTCCTTCAAGCCCAAGATCTAGGAAGTTGGACAGAGCCCTCATCAATGAGAATTGGTTGGAGAAGTATCCAAATTCTTTTGCTTATTTTGATGCTCCAGGTTCTTCAGATCACTCCCCATGTCTGGTCACTATCAAGGCAGAGGAGACAAGAAGGAAAACAAGATTCACGTATTTTTCATTCTTCTCGTCACATCCTGATTATGAGCAACTTCTGGCAGACGCTTGGTCAACCCCGGTCAATGCATCTTCTCCAATGACTTCCCTTTATCAGAAACTGCGCTCAGCGAAGGCTTGCTGCAAAGCTATCAATAACTCTCGGTTTAGTGAAATTGAGAAGAAGACTAGAGAAGCATTTGAGAATCTTGAAAGAATTCAAATGCGTGTTATGAACTCTCTTTCACCGGCTCTCTTTCATGAAAAATCTGCGGCACGTGCTTCATGGTTACTGCTTGCAGCAGCTGAGAAAAATTTCTTCCAACTCAAATCAAGAGTCAGATGGGCTTCCAAAGGTGATATGAACACAAACTTCTTTCACAAATCTGTTAAGGCAAACCTTGCTCGTAATGTCATCCACTTCCTCACGGATCCTGATAACAGAAGAGTTTTTGACCCTCAGAGCATGAAGGATATGGTAGTGAGGTTTTATTCATACCTTCAGGGGCGTTTAAACCCAGCTGTGTCGCCTTATGGAATTGATTTTATTCAAACTATCCATCCGTATCGTTTTGAAAGCGCTGGGACAGAAGCTATGATTGCAATCCCCACAGCTGAAGAGATTAAAAACATATTATTCCACCTGCCGAAAAGCAAGGCTCCGGGTCCTGACGGTTTCTCTTCGGAATTCTTCACATCTTCCTGGGAAGTGGTCGGTCAGGATCTTATCAATGCAGTTCGGAACTTCTTTACAACGTCTGAGATGCCCAGGCAAGTCAATGCAACAGTCATCTCGCTAATTCCAAAAATCAATGGTGCTTCTTCTCTTTTGGACTTCCGACCAATGTCTCTTTGTAACACTGTTTACAAAATAATTTCAAAGATTCTGGCCTCACGACTAAAGACGATTACACAGAACTCTGTTCAGAGCAATCAGGCAGGAGTTGTGAAAGGGAGAGTCTTAAGTGATAACGTGTTGCTTGCCTCGGAACTGGTTGCTGATTTTCACAAATCCGGGAGAACTTCTAGAGGCTGTTTACAAGTGGATATTTCCAAGGCATTCGACAGTGTGGAGTGGGATTTTGTTCTCAACATTCTATCTGCTCTTCAACTTCCTCCTCTCTTCATTGAATGGATTGAGGTCTGTATTACATCTCCTTATTTTTCTGTGGCCCTCAATGGTGAGCTAGTGGGGTTCTTTCCGGGTAAAAAAGGTCTAAGACAGGGTGACCCTATCTCTTCTTCGCTATTTGTGCTAGCCATGGATATATTGGCTAAACAATTGGATATTGTTGTTTGTGATGGAACTTTTGGCATTCATCCCGATTGTGCGGAGCCTCTTGTAACTCACTTAAGCTTTGCAAATGACTTACTGATATTCTTTGACGGATCGTCTGAATCTTTGAGGGGGATTATTGATGTGTTAAAGGACTTCCAAAGGAGCTCGGGGCTTGCTCTAAACCTGCGGAAGACCTGCCTTTTTCTTGATGGAAATAATAGAACTGCTTCTGCTGCTATGGCTGCGTCACATGGTATATCTCAGGGCTCTCTTCTAGTCAGATACTTGGGTCTACCTTTGCTTCCTAGAAAACTTCGAAGAAATGACTATCAACCTCTAGTAGACAAAATTCGCTCAAGAGTGTCCTCATGGACGGCGAGACACCTCTCGTTTGCGGGCAGACTGCAACTGATTCGGTCCGTTATATATAGCATGATCACATTCTGGGCTTCGATTTATCCTCTTCCGAAGGGCTGCTTTGATATCCTGGAACAAATTATAAATGCGTTCTTGTGGACAGGCTCTGATACTTCAGCTCGTGGAGCAAAGGTATCGTGGGAACAAGTTTGTCCTCCAAAAGAATGTGGAGGTTTGGGTCTTCGTCGACTGCAGGGACTAAATACTATCTATGGTATCAAGTTGCTTTGGAAACTCTTCTCTGGTTCATACTCTATTTGGGTTGCTTGGGCCAGGCGGCATTATGTTGGTAATAATCTCTTCTGGGTTGCTGATTTCTCAAATACTGGGAGCTGGATTTGGCGCAGCTTGATGGATCTCCGTCAAACAGCTCGGCCTTTCATTGTCTGTCATGTAAATTCGGGAAGACAAGCCTCTTTTTGGCGTGACAACTGGACAAACACTGAACCACTTCTAAATCTTACTGGACTGTTGGGCCCTCAAGTCTCTGGAATCCCCCTGGATGCCTCTGTTTGCTCAGCAGCAAGGGAAGATAGGTGTCTTGTTTCTGGGAGGAGCCGTCACCCTATTCTTGTTTCCCTTCGTGCTGCTTTACCTGATCACTTCCTGATTTAAATAATATGGAAGAAGATTATTCCTTTGGAGAAATGTGGTTGACGGGCCTCCATCAGAATTCTCATTGTCAAGCTTCTAGACCACCTTGTATCCTGACCTTCCATCAGTGTCGTGGTACAAAGCTGTTTGGTTCAGCAAGCAAATTCCAAAGCACGGTTTCATTCATTGGCTAGTTATGAAGGAGAGAATGGTAACAAGGAACATGATGAGAAGTTGGGGCCTTGATGTACCTCCTGCCTGTCTGTTCTGTGGTCAATGCAATGAAACAATTGCTCATTTATTCTTTGACTGCGATTATTCCAAGACTGTGTTGAGGCAATTGTTCTCTCGCAGTGATCTACTTGTCCCAACAGAGATTGTTTTGGCTGTCCCTTGGATTCTTACATCTCCGTTGGATAGGAAGCTTAAAAAATTTGTCAATATGATCATTCAAGCTGCTGTGTACTTCTTATGGAAGGAACGAAACACAAGAGTTCACTCTCAACTATCTAGGCCTCCTCACCTTGTTGTCAAAGACATAAACCTCATTCTTCGGGCGAAGCTTTACTCTTTGGATATGGAACAGAGATCTCTCCCACCCACTGCTCAAAGAGACCAGCATCACTCCATGGAAAGCACTTATCTCTCTCTCTAGTTTGGAAGATTCGAGGAATAAATCAAAGCACCAAGATACATTCATTCACTCATTTGGTCCTGTTTCACATAAGTTTCTGTTGCACTTTCTTTATTATTATCACCAGGTGATAAAAACTTTTTAAAAATTCAGAAATGGTATCGTTTGAAGAAAAAAATATTATAAAATGTAAAAAAAAAAGTTAATAGAAAAGGAGAGGGAAATGGGGGAGAGTATGGAGGGGTCCCATGTGTGTTTCGAAAAGCAGCAAACGTGACTTTTAAAGTCTTGTTTTAGCGTCCAAAGCGGTCTCACTTGCCGTTCAGCGAGCTTTCGCTGTTTTCTGAAATTAAAACGATCCACTTGTTTATTTGTGTCTTCAACCCACTTGTATTAATAACAATAATAATATTGCTAATCTTGAACAAGTCCTGGATTGTCTTATTTTAATGATATCATCCTTAGTCAAAAATCCCAAATTAAATAAGTATAGAGTATATAAAATTAGCATTTGCGAATGTTTTTAAAAGTCTGGCGTTTGTATAGATCACTGTCAGTGTCATGAATCATTCGGCGACTGCCATTTTATGACAGAAAAAGAGACTCGATACTCGCCATTCTCAAAGATCCTCGATAAAAAATATGGACAAAACAATACTTTTAATTAAATAAATACGAGCGTTTTGATATCATCCATAACTGTAAAACAAGAAACATATGCATTATGCACAAAGCCTCAAACCAAATTCAAAATAGAGTAGCAAACAACAACGGGTGTATTTGCTCTTTTTTTTTTGTTTGAACAAGGGTGTATTTGCTCTAAGAAAAACAAAAGTAATGTATAACGATTCTTGACATCTTTTTGCTGTAACCCTTCAATTTTAGAATTTCTTTTTTCCTTTGCCCAAAATAAAAGAAAAAGAAATCGATTTTAGCAGTTGAATATATCCTAGAAAGTAATAAAATGATTTCAGATTTCAATGCATCAATGTTTTTTTTACGCTGACTTGCTTTTCCTCCTTTTACTTAAATGATAAGGAAACGAAACGAGAGAGGTTGAAAAAACAAAGAAACTTCCTAAGCATTTAGAAATGTATCTTCAATAATATGTTTACCAAGTAAAATCACACAAAAAGGAAAAAGAATATTTTGGTGGAGAAAAAAGTCTTAAGATTATAACAAACTTTATTTGATCATTAGCATTAACCTTTTTTATTATTATTTTTTTGATCGTTCATTACCTTTTTTTTAATATGGTAATGGATCTTGCAGAAATTTGAATTTATATTAAAAAAAGAAATAAAAAATAAAAACAAGAAAATAAAAGGGAAACTAAAACGCGGAAAGGAGAGCTCAAATCGTCTTCGGTCTATCATTGTCGCAGTCTCTCTCACAGCTAAAAGGAAAACAGATCGCAACGCTTCAATATCTCTCTCTCTCCATTGTTTTGAATTGAATCAGTCTCCTCACCCTTCTCCAAGATCCACCACACCACATGCCACTATGAGCCTCCGCCACCGCACCGTCCCATCTCAAACCGGACGGCCGTCGGCGGCGGGAATCGAGGAGGAGCCCTACAACATCATCCCCGTCAACAACCTCCTCGCCGACCATCCTTCTCTCCGTTACCCCGAGGTCCGCGCCGCCGCCGCCGCTCTCAAAACCGTCGGCGACCTCCGCCGTCCTCCCTACGTCCAATGGCGTCCTCACTACGATCTCCTCGACTGGCTCGCCCTCTTCTTCGGCTTCCAGAAGGATAACGTCCGCAACCAGCGCGAGCACATGGTGCTCCACCTCGCCAACGCTCAGATGCGTCTCACGCCGCCGCCGGATAACATCGATTCCCTCGATTCGACGGTTGTCCGTCGCTTTCGCCGGAAACTCCTCGGAAACTACTCGAGCTGGTGCTCTTACCTGGGGAAGAAATCGAACATCTGGATCTCGGATCGGAACCCTGATTCGAGGCGGGAGCTTCTCTACGTTGGCCTCTACCTCCTCGTGTGGGGCGAGGCGGCGAATCTTAGGTTTATGCCTGAGTGCATCTGTTACATCTTCCATAACATGGCCTCGGAGCTTAATAAGATTCTGGAAGATTGCCTCGATGAGAACACGGGGCAACCCTATCTGCCTACTCTCTCGGGGGAAAACGCTTTCCTAAACGGCGTCGTTAAACCTATTTACGAAACTATCAAAGCTGAGATTGATGAGAGCAAGAACGGGACGGAGCCGCATTGTAAGTGGAGGAACTATGATGATATTAATGAGTATTTCTGGACGGATAGGTGTTTCAGTAAATTGAAGTGGCCGCTTGATCTGGGAAGCAGTTTCTTCAAGAGTAGTAGAGGGAAAAGCGTTGGGAAAACCGGTTTTGTGGAGCGCAGGACCTTCTTTTACCTCTACAGGAGCTTTGATAGGCTTTGGGTGATGCTTGCGTTGTTCCTTCAGGCCGCCATTATAATTGCTTGGGAGGAAAAGCCGGATAGAGGGTCGGTGACAGGGCAGCTGTGGAATGCCTTGAAGTCCAGAGATGTCCAGGTGAGGCTTTTGACAGTTTTCTTGACGTGGAGTGGGATGAGACTACTGCAGGCTGTGCTGGACGCTGGTTCGCAACGGTCTCTTATTTCTAGAGAGACCAAACGGCTCTTTTTCAGAATGTTGATGAAGGTTGTAGCTGCCACAGTTTGGATAATAGCTTTTATTGTACTCTACACGAACATCTGGAAGCAAAGGAAGCAAGACAGACAGTGGTCCAGAGCCGCGAATGACAAGATCTACCAGTTCCTTTACGCTGTGGTGGCCTTCTTGATCCCTGAGATCCTGGCTCTGGCCCTGTTTATAATCCCGTGGATTAGGAACTTTCTGGAAGAGAGCAATTGGAAAATATTCTTTGCTTTAACTTGGTGGTTCCAGGGTAAAAGCTTTGTGGGTCGAGGTTTGAGAGAGGGTTTGGTGGACAACATCAAGTACTCGACGTTCTGGATCTTCGTCCTAGCAACAAAGTTCACATTCAGCTACTTCCTACAGGTTAAGCCAATGATTAAACCCTCGAAGCTGCTGTGGAACTTAAAGGAGGTAGATTATGAGTGGCATCAGTTCTTTGGCGAGAGCAATAGGTTTTCTGTCTTATTATTGTGGCTGCCAGTGGTGTTGATATACCTGATGGATATCCAAATTTGGTACGCAATCTATTCTTCGATTGTTGGTGCTGTTGTTGGGCTGTTTGATCATCTGGGGGAGATCAGGGACATGGGACAGCTTAGGCTGAGGTTTCAGTTCTTTGCTAGCGCTATTCAGTTCAACCTGATGCCTGAGGAACAACTCCTGAATGCTAGAGGCTTTGGTAACAAGCTTAAGGACGCCATCCATAGGTAAGTCTGTGGAAGCATGTTACTGATTTCCTTTAGAGTTTAATGTACAGAGTTTGTCTTTACGGTACAAGCTATATAATTTTAGTTTTGTTATAGCAGATTCTCGTAACTTGACTTTTTAACATTGTTATAACCTTGAGTTTGTGTACTTTATGCAGATTGAAGCTGAGGTATGGATTTGGGCGGCCGTTTAAGAAACTCGAGTCTAATCAGGTTGAGGCCAACAAGTTTGCTTTGATCTGGAATGAGATAATCTTAGCTTTTAGAGAAGAGGATATTGTCTCTGATCGAGAAGTAGAGCTACTGGAGCTGCCAAAGAATTCCTGGAATGTGACAGTTATCCGCTGGCCGTGTTTCCTGCTGTGTAACGAGCTTTTGCTTGCACTGAGCCAGGCGAAAGAGCTGGTTGATGCTCCTGATAAATGGCTGTGGCACAAGATATGCAAGAATGAGTACAGGCGTTGTGCTGTGGTTGAGGCATACGACAGCATCAAACATCTGTTGCTCTCGATCATCAAAATCGACACTGAAGAACATAAAATCATCACGGTTTTCTTTCAGATGATTAAGGTTTCTATTCAGGGAGAGCAGTTCACCAAGACCTTCAAAGTGGATCTTCTGCCAAAGATTTACGAGACACTACAGAAGTTGGTTGGGCTGTTGAATGGTGAGGAACCGGATATCGGGAGAGTGGTGAATGTTCTGCAGTCTATATATGAGATTGCAACACGACAGTTCTTTATAGAAAAGAAGACAACTGAACAGCTATCTACTGAAGGATTAACTCCTCATGATCCAGCCTCAAAGTTACTGTTTCAGAACGCTGTTAGGCTTCCCGATGCAAGCAATGAAGACTTCTTCCGGCAGGTGAGGCGGTTACACACAATTCTCACTTCTAGGGACTCTATGCACAGCGTCCCTGTGAATCTAGAGGCGAGACGTCGGATTGCCTTCTTCAGCAATTCGCTCTTCATGAACTTGCCTCATGCACCTCAGGTGGAAAAAATGTTGGCGTTCAGTGTTATGACTCCATACTACAGCGAGGAAGTTGTATACAGCAAAGAACAGCTCAAAAATGAGACTGAGGACGGGATTTCAACCTTGTATTACCTGCAGACGATTTATGCTGACGAATGGAAAAATTTTAAGGAACGGATGCGTAGGGAAGGTATAAAGACAGATGATGAGCTGTATACAACCAAGCTGAGAGAGCTCAGGCTTTGGGCTTCCTACAGAGGTCAGACTTTGGCACGTACAGTTCGAGGGATGATGTACTATTACAGGGCTCTTAAGATGCTTGCTTTTCTTGACTCTGCGTCTGAAATGGACATTCGGGAGGATGCTCAGGAGCTTGGTTCAATGAGGAGTTCGCAGGGAAATCTGGGCGGTCGATCGAATGGGGTTGACGATGTAAATGACCGATCTTCTCTAAGCAGAGCTACTAGCTCCGTGAGCATGCTGTATAAAGGCCATGAGCATGGGACTGCATTGATGAAATTCACATATGTCGTGGCGTGCCAGATCTATGGGTCTCAAAAAGCGAAGAAGGAGCCTCAGGCAGAGGAAATTCTCTATCTTATGAAGCAAAATGAAGCCCTCCGTATTGCGTATGTTGATGAGGTGCATGCAGGCAGGGGAGAGACCGAATATTACTCAGTTCTGGTGAAATACGATCACACTTTGGAGAAGGAAGTGGAGATATTCCGTGTGAAGCTACCTGGTCCCGTGAAGCTGGGTGAGGGAAAGCCAGAGAACCAGAATCATGCAATGATCTTTACCCGTGGTGATGCTGTTCAGACCATAGATATGAACCAGGATAATTATTTTGAGGAGGCTCTCAAGATGAGAAATTTGCTCCAGGAGTTTAGACATTATCATGGGATCAGAAAACCAACTATTCTTGGTGTCCGAGAGCACATCTTCACTGGCTCTGTCTCGTCTCTGGCTTGGTTCATGTCCGCTCAGGAGACTAGTTTCGTCACTCTTGGTCAGCGTGTTCTTGCTAACCCGCTGAAGGTCAGAATGCATTATGGCCACCCCGATGTATTTGACAGATTCTGGTTCTTGAGTCGAGGTGGCATCAGCAAAGCGTCCAGAGTCATAAATATCAGTGAGGACATCTTCGCTGGGTTTAACTGCACATTGCGGGGCGGTAACGTCACACACCACGAGTATATTCAGGTTGGTAACTATTCATTATTTGGTTATTTCTAACTAATTTATACTGCGACAGCAATCCTATATTTCCATATTTCTTTTGTTATAACCATGCAACTTAACGTTCATTGTATCTGAGTGTCAATGTAAATTTCATAACCCCTGTTTTTGTGCATATATTCAGGTTGGGAAGGGTCGAGATGTTGGATTGAATCAAATATCAATGTTTGAGGCGAAGGTAGCCAGTGGGAACGGAGAGCAGGTTCTTAGCCGAGATGTGTACAGGCTGGGTCATAGACTCGATTTCTTCAGAATGTTATCATTTTTCTACACAACGGTCGGGTTTTTCTTCAACACGATGATGGTCATTCTTACCGTTTACGCTTTCCTATGGGGCCGGATTTATCTTGCTCTGAGCGGTGTTGAGAAGTCCGCTCTAGCAGACAGTACAGACACCAACGCAGCGCTTGCGGTTATATTGAACCAGCAGTTCATCATTCAGCTCGGTCTCTTCACAGCACTGCCAATGATTGTGGAATGGTCTCTCGAGGAAGGTTTCCTTCTTGCGATATGGAATTTCATCCGGATGCAGATTCAGCTTTCTTCTGTCTTCTACACATTCTCAATGGGGACCAGAGCTCACTATTTTGGCCGAACCATCCTCCACGGTGGAGCAAAGTACAGAGCCACTGGACGTGGATTTGTTGTCGAGCACAAGAGTTTCACTGAGAACTACAGACTGTATGCACGCAGTCACTTTGTGAAGGCCATCGAGCTTGGGCTGATACTCATAGTCTACGCTACGCACAGTCCCATCGCCAAAGACTCATTGATCTATATAGCCATGACTCTCACCAGCTGGTTCCTCGTGATATCATGGATACTGGCTCCATTTGTGTTCAACCCGTCAGGTTTCGACTGGCTTAAGACGGTCTATGACTTCGAAGGTTTCATGAACTGGATCTGGTATCAAGGCAGAATCTCAACGAAATCCGAACAGAGCTGGGAGATATGGTGGTACGAGGAACAGGACCACCTGAGAACCACCGGTATACCAGGAAGAATAATGGAGATAATCTTGGACCTTCGGTTTTTCTTCTTCCAGTACGGGATTGTATACCAGCTCAAAATCGCAAACGGATCAACCAGCATTCTCGTCTACTTGTTGTCGTGGATATACATCTTTGCTGTGTTTGTGTTCTTCCTGGTAATCCAATACGCCCGTGACAAGTACTCTGCGAAAAACCACATACGGTACAGGCTTGTCCAGTTCCTCCTGATCGTGTTTGGTATTCTGGTGATCGTTGCTCTGCTGGAGTTCACGCATTTCAGCTTCGTGGATATCTTCACGAGTCTTCTTGCGTTCGTCCCAACCGGCTGGGGAATCTTGCTGATCGCACAGGCTTTAAGGCCTATGCTGCAGAAGTTCAGGCTTATCTGGAACGCTGTTGTCTCCCTTGCTCGGTTATATGACATACTGTTGGGGATACTCATCATGGTTCCCGTAGCATTCATGTCATGGATGCCTGGGTTTCAGTCAATGCAAACGAGGATCTTATTCAATGAAGCTTTTAGCAGAGGGCTTCGTATCATGCAGATTGTCACTGGGAAGAAATCAAAAGGCGATGTCTAAGTTGAAAATGAAAGAAGGTAAAGCTCTTTATTTACTCAAACATCTTTTATGTTCTGTTTGTTTGGAATCCTAAGATTACAACAAAACCAATGCAAAGCTTTATAACTTGCGTAGGTCATAATAAGGTACATGGTAATTTAAAGTTGTTGGTTTGCGGCGTTGAGATCAGTTGGAGGTTAGTTTTCTCGAGACATGGTATTCTATAAGTTATTGCTTCTTGTCTGAATAAGAACTCAAAAGAAAAACCATGTGTTGTTGTTGTTGTCTTCTTCTTAAAGCAGGTGTTTGGAGAGCTTTTGTTGAGGAATCTGGAAGTTGGGTTAGATCATGGGTTAGCGGGTGAAATATATATTGTCAGTACTTTGTTAGTGTGTGGAAATGGGACTCTGATTCTTGTTGTCTGAAACGATACAGCATTTTGTGAAGTAGGGCTTTTGTGAAAGATTTGTTTCGCTTTCTCTCTCAGTGTAGAGCTTTAGAGCATTTTTTTAGTATATGTTTAATCTTTTTATTTTCTAATGTCATTTGCATTCATATCTCACGTCTTCCTCGTTGGTCTGAAACCGGTTTTGAGATGCTTATCCATTGTCCACTTCTCTATGTATCTGTTTCTTCTGTTTTGTTATGTTGCAGTATTGTCTTTTATTCTTTAATCAGTTGTTTCGTTCGGACCACAACACCACTCTCTCTCGGTTTTGACCATTCTACTCAGATCCTGATCCACAAAGTTACAAATTTAGAGCATATAAAAGGCGACGTGGCAAGGACCCAACGTGTTTGTCGGCAAGAGCATATATCATTTAACTGATCTAAAGGGATAATTTTAACTCATTAAAAAATTCAACTACTTCTTGGTCATCATTTTTTTTTTTTTTTTTTGTAACTGGGCCATCACCATCCCCATCGTCTTCTTGTGATCTGTATCATTCGTAGTCAATAATAACTCAGACAAAGAAAGAAAGAAAGCTACTACTACAAGGTCTTTGCTTCCATTTCGATCCTTTGAAAAAAGAGAAAAATGGAAGATCCTTTGATTGGTAGAGAGAGTCGTGGTGGTGGTGGTACGGATCGGATCGTCCGTCGATCAGAAGCTATCACACATGGTACCACGTTTCAGAAAGCTGCTGCTCTCGTCGATCTGGTTCTCTATTCTATCTCTCTTAACTCCCTAACTATATTTGTCTGAATTTCCATAAAATTCAAGGATCTTTGTCCGACTGTGACATCATGATGCATAACTCCTTGAGAGAGATTTCTCAATTTATCAGTGAATAGAATCAGTATGAGAAGTCAATTCGTTTCTTTGTCTTTTTGCTGATTTTGAGAAACCTTTTTTTTTTTTTTTGTTGAGGATTGAATCTTGGTCCGTATGTATGTAGGCTGAGGATGGTATTGGTCTACCTGAGCAAATACTTGACCAGTCCAGCTTCGGAGAGTCTGCAAAGTATTACTTCATCTACACACGATTAGATCTCATCTGGTCACTCAACTATTTCGCTCTCATTTTGATTAACTTCTTTGAGGTCAGCACTTTGTTATATCAACCTTTCCGCAAAAAAAACACTTAAACGAAAATCAAAAAGTGTAACCGTCTTTTTTGCCTATCTTTTTCAGCAACCATTGTGGTGTGAAAATAAGCCTACGCCGTCTTGCAAAGACAGGGATTACTATTACCTCGGGGAGTTACCATACTTGACCAATGCAGAATCCATTATCTTTGAGGCAAATTGTCAACTTATGTCTTATTTTCCTTTCATTTTTCGCTATAGATGCATGGATTTTAGTGCAAATGGGCACACGAGATACGTATGTATCAACTTGAAAGTTCAAGACTTGAGATGTATTATATACTTTTGTGAAGACTAGTTGATCAAGTTTGAGAAGTTGTTAATATTATCATACTCGTCTTATCTTCCATGGTGTTCATTGTTGGGACTAGCCAGGATCCTTTCTCACTGTACTGACATTCTTATATGCATTCTCTTGATACATTTGCATCTAGTTGATCTCGTTTAAGTAGATGCTAATATTCACATACTCGTCTTATCTTCCATGGTCCTATTGTTGTGACTAGCTAGGATCCTTTCTCACTGTACTGAAATTCTTACATTTTGCGGTCTCCAAACAGGTACTTACCCTGGTTATACTGCTTGTACATACTTTTTTTCCAATCTCCTATGAAGGGTCCCGAATCTTTTGGACAAGCCGCCTTAACCTAGTGAAGGTATTCTCCTACAAGCCTTCTCCTCACTGTCTCTTGCTTCTATTTGTTCAAAATTGGGCAAAATGTAAGCTATTGAGTTCCTCTTTTTGACACAATAATTGTCTTCTTCTTGATTACAGGTTGCTTGCGTGGTAGTTTTGATTGTCGATGTGCTTGTTGACATTCTATACTTGTCTCCCGTGGCTTTCGATTTTCTTCCTTTTAGAATCGCCCCATATGTGAGAGTTATTATATTCATCCTTAGCATAAGGTACTAATAGAATCATGCTTCCCTACTATCAACTCATCTCAATGCAAATCCATGGATCAATCAATCCCTAAAAATTGTGTTTCTTTAAACATTTGTACAGGGAACTTCGAGACAGCCTCATCCTTCTGTCTGGAATGCTTGGCACATATTTGAATATCTTGGTCAGTGGCCTTCCCCCAATCAATTTTGTGACACAGATTAGTGATGAACTCGTATTGATTGCCACTCTATGCTTCATTTTTCCACAGGCTCTATGGATGTTGTTCCTTCTCTTTGCCAGTTGGATTGCTTTTGTTATGTTTGAGGACACGCAGCAAGGACTCACTGTCTTCACTTCTTACGGTGCAACTCTTTATCAGATGTTTATTTTGTTCACAACATCCAACAATCCTGATGTCTGGATTCGTGCATACAAGTAAGTATATGGTGAAATGTCCATTTGTGTTTCGTGTTACATCCAGTGACTGGGGACTGATTTGCTCTGTTTTGTATAGGTCTTCTCGCTGGTCTTCGTTGTTCTTCGTGCTCTACGTGCTAATTGGCGTCTACTTCGTCACGAATTTGATTCTTGCCGTTGTTTATGACAGTTTCAAAGAACAGGTTGATTGCAAAACTTGATGTTTGTATTGTTCTTATCTCAAAACTAAAAACGAACGCACTAGCATGTATCATATCTGTTATTTTTGTAGCTCGCAAAGCAAGTATCTGGAATGGATCAAATGAAGAGAAGAATGCTGGAGAAAGCCTTTGGTCTAATAGATAAAGACGTAAGTTACTCCATTCAAAATGATTATTACCTCCTACAGATATACAGGGAAGCTCCCTGTTAGTTACCACATAGCTGAACATATGTGTTTACGTTGTATTCTATTTCATGTTTATGACAGAAAACCGGGCAGATTGATAAGGAGCAGTGCATTAAGCTCTTTGAACAGTTGACTAATTACAGGTATGTTTCTATGATTTTTTGTCAACTATATGCTGCATATATTTTCCTTCTTTTTTTGTCAACTTGTGAGATCTGATATGCATTCCTTTGTGCTTATTATATTCAGGACGTTGCCGAAGATATCAAAAGAAGAATTCGGATTGATATTTGATGAGCTTGATGATACTCGTGACTTTAAGGTAGAAAATCAACGAATGAACTCTTTGGTGGCACAAATGATTAGGAGATAATCTTAAATATTACTAGTCAGTAGTCACATAAAATTTTCATCCATAACAGTTTTGTTTCGTGTCGAGCAGATCAACAAGGATGAGTTTGCTGATCTCTGCCAAGCCATTGCTCTGAGATTCCAAAAGGAGGAAGTTGTAAGTCTACCTATACCTTATTTACCTCCACCAAATCTTTACACTCATCATCCTCTCTGTTTCCGCTGCAGCCATCTCTCTTTGAAAACTTCCCGCAAATTTACCATTCTGCCTTATCACAACAACTGAGAGCCTTTGTTCGAAGCCCAAAGTTTGGATACGCTATTTCTTTCATCCTCGTTCTGAACTTCATTGCTGTCGTTGTTGAAACAACGGTATATCTTGTCACCATCCATAATGTGTATCTCCTTGACATTTCTAAGTCTTTCACAAGCCATAATATGTTTTTTTTTTTGTATGTAGCTTGATATTGAAGAAAGCTCGGCTCAGAAGCCCTGGCAAGTTGCCGAGTTTGTCTTTGGTAAGAACTTGACTAGGCTTCCACTACCTTCTCTTTACTTATATTTTCTCTTTCATTTGATTCTTTGGGAGTACGATGATTAGAGATATGTGTTGAAAGTTATTTCTCTTGATGTTTTCACAGGTTGGATTTATGTGTTGGAGATGGCTCTGAAGATCTATTCATATGGATTCGAGAATTATTGGAGGGATGGTCAAAACCGGTTTGATTTTATAGTCACATGGGTCATAGGTAAAACCTTTTGAAGCAGCAGTTTCATTTTTCTCTTTGCCAGTTGAGTGATTGATTACTATACTATAATTGATAATCTTTGCATCTACAGTTATTGGTGAAACAGCTACCTTCATAACTCCAGACGAGAACACTTTCTTCTCCAACGGAGAATGGTGAGGAATAACTGTGATAGGTTTGTTACAATGGTTTTCTTCTGTACAAAATCCTGACACTGTTTCTCTACCGTTATTGTTAGGATCCGATACCTTCTGCTTGCAAGAATGTTAAGACTGATAAGGCTTCTTATGCACGTCCAGAGATACCGAGCGTTTATTGCGACATTCATCACTCTTATTCCAAGTTTGATGCCATATTTAGGGACCATTTTCTGCGTGCTCTGTATCTACTGCTCTATTGGTGTACAGGTAAATCATACATACAGCCACTTTCATGTGTGTTTCCCTGTCTTGATAAATAAAACTTTATTCGTTTCATTTGTTCATAGGTCTTTGGTGGGCTTGTGAATGCTGGGAACAAACAACTCTTCAAAACTGAGATGGCTGAGGATGAGTATCCTTTTTTTGGCTTTACCACAAACCTCTTTATGCACTCAACACCAGTCTTTACTTGCTACAGTACATCTGTTTTTGTGTATATATGATGGTTTCTTGACTAGAGAAACTCAGCTATCTACTGTTCAACTTCAATGACTATCCCAATGGAATGGTCACACTCTTCAATCTGCTAGTGATGGGGAACTGGCAAGTCTGGATGGAGGTAAATTTCACTCTGTTAGTCCCAAATTTCTAGTCTCATAATATTTTTCCAACAAGAAACATTGTTAGGATGTGATTTAAAAACAGCTTCCTTCTTATGGTGCTTATTCTTTAAGCTACTCTTTAATGATGTTTTCTTCAGAGCTATAAAGATTTGACGGGGACATGGTGGAGCATAACGTATTTCGTCAGTTTCTACATCATCACTGTTTTACTTCTGTTGAATTTGGTGAGATTCACTGACACCAAACTAGTCGAGATTGTTGTAAGAGAACCCAATTCTGCTTAGACTAATTATGCATGATTTTGTTTGTTTTCAGATTGTTGCCTTTGTCTTGGAGGCGTTCTTTACTGAGCTGGATCTTGAAGAAGAGGAGAAATGTCAAGGACAGGTTAGTTATTTACGTCGTCTGTTTGTGAACAGATGATATGCAGATTGCTAAGGTGTTGATTCTTGTGATCGCCTTGTTATTGCTGCAGGATTCTCAAGAAAGAAGAAACAGGCGTCGATCTGCAGGGTAAGCAGAGAGAGATATCAAACCTTGTTTTTGTTTAATAAATTTAACAGCAGACTTTTGTAAAAAAAAAAAAAATGTGAAGCTTATTTGCTGCTTGTTTGTTGTTGTGAAATGGTTTTAAAAGGTCGAAGTCTCGGAGTCAAAGAGTTGACACACTTCTTCATCACATGTTGGGTGATGAACTCAGCAAACCAGAGTGTTCTACTACTGCTACTGATACATAAAAGCCCGTTAAAAAGGTTTTTATTCTCTTTTATAATATTTTGTTTCTGTGCGATTCTTGGAAGCGTTCTTGATTCTATGTAGAGAGAGAGATCAACAGAATCTAGAAATTGAACTTACATTTTCTTTGTTTATTGAAGATTTAAAAATGTAACGATTGCGTGTTATATGGGGTTTGTGCCTGCTCGCGTTCCGTCACTGTCTGTAATAATGACTATACGATGATTGGCTATCTGTTCCTTTTGCTTTTTTTTTACAAAATTTCGTTGACTCCAATTTTAATTTGTTTACTTATTGAAAATAACTATAGACTGGAAAAGCCACCACTACTATAGGAGGATTTTTTTTTTTGGCTTTACATTCAACTTAGCATTTAATCCAAAGAGTTTTACACGTCAAAATCCACAATGGCATAATAAGATTGCATTTTGTTTCCATGCACATCCCTTGACTCGTTAGTCGTTAACAATAATTCTGCAAAAAATAACTAAATAATTCAAAAGGCCAAAATAAGGCCATATTGTTTCTTAATTCTTATAAATATATATATATATATATATATATATATATATATATATATATTTAAATCCAGTCCATATTTATTTTTCTTAACTATTATCAATATATAATTCACTTTTCAAAGATACATATTTCTCTTTATGTTGTAGTTCGATTTTAAATTGCCATTATGTTTCGTTTTGATATAATGAAATGATGTTAAAAGAATTATTATCAGTAGAGAGAAAGCATCTTTTGATAAAAATAAAACAAAAAGATTAAAGTTCAAGGGCCAAAATTGACTCGTTAAGAACAAAGAGTTACACGCCATCTCCTCCAGTAAAGTGATAGGAGGATTACATTTTGTTTCCATGCATCCCTTGACTCGTTAACAATAATTCTGCAAAATAACTAAACAAAGTATATATAGTTAAAAATCAGTCCATATTTATTGTTCTTAACTATTATCACTATATAATACACTTTTCAAAGATTCATATTTCTCTTTATATAGTAGTTCACTTTTAACTTGCCATTATGTTATTTCGTTTTGATATAATGAAATGAAGTTAAAAGAATTATCATCACTAAAGAGAAAGCATCTTTTGATAAAAATAAAACAAAAAAAGAGTAAAGTTCAAGGGCCTACATATATAAAGCAACAAAAATACAAATATGGTCCTAAAATATTTGGCTTAAATTCAAAACCTTAGGGCTTCAGGTTCTTTCCATCATAGCTTCCTCATCACACAAGACAGAGGCCAAGAAGGACATCGCTCTCACAACAGATCCCAAAGAGACCACTACTGAAGAATCTATTGTTTCTTCCCTTCCGAACAAGGAAACATCTGACTCTATCCGGAGGAGGAGGATTCCGATGACGAGGGAGATAATTATACTATTTTCTGCAGGCCAAGTCCCAAGCAAGACCAACGATGATATTTTTCTAAAGGCTAATTTTAATTGATGATATTGTCCTTTCCTACTTTTTGTTTCTGATTTTTTGAAATGGATACACGATATGTCAACCCAGTTAATGATGTTATAAAGAGTACAAATCTCATTCCAAAATCATTTTTTTGTTAGCTTTATCTATAGTTCTCCTTCAACGTCCATAGGGGGAGTATTTTTATGCAGATATGTAAAAACACGAGAAATGATATCAGCCAATGTAAATATTTGCATGGAATATGATAGCAGAAAATACATACTAGTTATATATGAAGTCTGGGTTGACAAAAGAAAATACATACTTTTTTATTTTATAATTTCATGTTTATGAATTGTTTGTGCAGAAGTTTTTTCCTATTTTTATTGTAATATTTGTTGTTTATATTTTTGTAAGATAAATCTGAAATTAGTTTTATACTAAATCTTTTTGCTGGTCAAACAAGTAAAGTATCACTTGTCCAATTGGATATCTTACCCAAAAATTGGAGCATCATATCATCAACAAATATGAAACTTTTATGTGATAAAAAATCGAGTTTCTTAAGGTTTAGTCAATTCATGACTTGGAAAAATCTGAATATGGTGTTTATTTGTGTATGGTTTCTATAAGTCTCTATCACTTTAATTTTGAATCATGCCCAAATCCATATAAATACTTAGATAGTAGAAAATCTATAAATTAATACTCTATAAATTAATAAATACTATAAATTAATAAATTTTACCGATTTCAAGCTGGACCAGTGTAAAATTTGATATTATTCTATAAAATAATAAGATAAATTTTCAATAATCTTATATAAATATATGGTCTCAATATAAACATAAATTAATAACTAGTGTTCATAATGCTTATATAAATATAATCAATATACTGCATAGTTTATTTTTTCATTCATAGTGAAGTTTATCTTTATCATTTCTTAATTTCTCTATATATATTAATGTTATTTTTTATTTTACACTTAAAATGCATCTATATTTACCGTATATCCCAAATAGTGAAATAAAACATTAAACTTATCAATAAAATTTAAGCAATACATATACTGTAAAATTAAGTATTATATATATGTATACATAAAATCCATTTTAAATATATGTATATATCTAAAAAATGAAAAATTTCTGTAAATTAATAACTCTATAAATTAATAGAATATCAAAGTCTCAATATTATTAATTTATAGAGTTTGTATTGTACTTGATATGTAGTGGTACTAATTATAAAGCAATACAATAAAACATTTTACCGATACGAGAACTTCAATTAACGAAAAAGAAGAAATGTTACAACCGTACGCCCACTAGAATTCTTTCTTATTTGATTTCGTGCATAGGGACTGTAGAAGAGTTACTTTCTTGTTTGTCCTTTCTTTCCCGAAAATGAGGCAGTGTGCTTGCTTGGTGGACCTTTTGCTACTCTAGTGTACGAATCAAATCATATATAAAATATAAACAAATTATCTGTGAGTGTACATCAATAAATACAAAATTAAAGTAAAACCAATCAAACTTTTTAGATATTTGAATGACTAAAATTTTATTTAAATTTATCAGTCCATTATATAAGTTAACAAATTAATTTTTACCAAATTTAACGTATTTTAACTAAATCAAACAAAAATTCAAAGTTTACAAAAATTTATATGTTTAAATATAAACATATTTAAGACTAGCTGCTAAAACAAAAATTGAAAATATATATATATATATTAAATACAATATAATATAAAATAAAATTTATTTTCATAAAATGTAATATTTACTTTATTGATATTTATATAAAATATAAGTGAAATAGGTAAACCAAATCAAAAGTAAGACCAAAAAGAATACATTTATGATTTTATTTTTTCTCCAAAGCGATGAAGTTAACATATAAAAGTAATAATATCCAAATATAAACTAATTTTGTAAAATAAATTTTTATATTTAAAATTATTATTTATGTGCATGGAGCATAAATATTATATTATTAGAATTTATATGTATTTAAATATAGACATATTTAAAACTAAGTGATAAGAAACATATTTAAATAAATAATTATTAAATATAATATAAATTAGAATTTTATTTTATAATATGTAATCTCAACTCTACTGAAATGTAAATAAAACCAAAATAAAATTGTTAAACCAAATTAAAAGGAATAAAACTACAAAACACATTTTCGGTTTTATCTTTTTTTTTCAAGTCGATAAAGTTAAATTAGAAAATAATAATGTCCCAATATAAACTAACTAAAATTTTGTTTCAAAATAAAAAGGATATTATGGTTAAAATTATTATTACTGCATGCGCAAGAAAAATCCTTGTTAAATATTAATAGGCAGAATATATTTAACTTATCTATGACTTAAATTTCCAAATATAATAGTAATACCTAACTTTAATGATATATCCCCTAAACATTATGTGAATAGTGATTTCGTAGTTTTGCTTATATTTCATCATCGTACTTATTTTGGAAAAAAATGATGATATGGCTTAGTCAAAAATGATGAAATGGCTTCCTTCTTGTTATGAAATGTACAAATTTAATGATAAAAACTTTAATTTTTAGTAATAAGTTTAAAATAAAATAGTTACCAAATCTGGCTAAATACCATAGTATATAATATATTTATAATTATTATTAATATTCTAAAAATAGTATAACTGTTAATATAGATTTTATTAAAGAACTTATGATAAAATAAGTATTAATTTTTTTATAATTCTTTTATATTTTCATAAAAATTTATTATAAAATTATTTTAACAAATAAATTATAAGAATTTTATTTAAATTGTATGAACATCTAAGTTACATTAGAATTCAAAGGAATATAAATGATTAATCAAATTTTAATCTATTGAATTTATTTTGATTTAAATGTTATTTTTTTTTGTAAAAGAATAATGGAGTGTAGAATTATTTTGATTTAAATATTATTGTTGTGTGATGATATTGTTTTATTGAGATAAATAAATTAAATCAATTTAAGATATTATTTAATATATTATAAAAAATTGAAACAAACTTATGATTTAGCTAATTATTATAAGAACGAGATAGATTAAATATTACAAAAAGACTAAATATTAATAAGATAGAGTTAATTTTATTTCTAACTTGCTTTAAACATTAACAATAATATATTTCTGACTTAAAAACATTAACTTAAATATATTTCTAAAAGTTGACAAAAATATTTTTTTTCTAAATCAAATAAAATCATAAACTATGAGAAGAACACCAAAAAGACTTTGATTTGCAATGAAAATTGAGATTTTATAAAATGTGGTCACACAAATTATAAAACCATTTCATTCAAAATCTTTTCATAAAACCATTAACCTTGATTCTAACAAAAAAAGTTTTAAAAAACACGAAACAAAATTAAAGAACACCGGAAAGAAATTGGTTTGCGTTTTGCAACTGATATGAGATTTATTTATTCATTTTAATATTAAAATGATGTCTTTTTCTATGAACACATATAAAAATGATGTCTATACCAAAGAAATAGCTGGTTTTTGCATTTCATATAGAAACAGGTCAGCAATATATTTTTTCTTTATTTTTTTAGTTTAAAATATTTTAAAATAGATAAAAACAATGGTGAACAATCTGAAATGCTCGAAAATTTTATTCTGTATTTTGTGGACCAGTTATATCAATTTAGATCTTTGATGTATTGTCTATCTTCTGTTGGGATATTTTTGTAGGTTTATTTGTGAAGTAATAAAAAAGATAAATTAGTTTTTATAAAAAGAGTCTAAGACCATGATTAACCCAGGATTTCTATGGTGAAGTTTTTAGGAGAATATAAAAAACTGTTTTTAACTTTTAACTAAAAAGCTAAGAACCGGTTCTTAAATAAGGTTCTTAAGACCTTGAGTAAGAAAGAAAGGACATATATCGTCTCCAATCTTTTTTCTTAAATAACTACTCTTATCTTCAGGAAAATTTGTCAAATTTGGGCTTTTCTCCGCTTTTTCTTATTTATCTTTGTCCCTCACCGTGAGTGGGCCTCCTTTTACCGGCAACTATTGCTACGGTAGTCTTCGGGTCTCTTTCCTTTTTTCAAAGTCAGTATTAATTTTTTAAATATTTTTCATCCCTCTTTTGGATCCTTTCCTTTTATTTTCGCTGACTCCTCTCCCAAGTTTTCCTAAAATATCTCATTTCCTTCCCCCTGTTTGATCCAGTTTCCTTTTTTTTTTGCCTTTCTCTCTAATCAACTTCCCACAAATCCATGATTTCCTTTAAAGTTGTTTCTGAATTTTGTGCCATTAATAGCACAACTGTACTTGTCTCCTCAGACCTGCTACCTCTCATACACTCTCTGCTCCACCGTTCTATACCCTCCGCCGAAAAATGGCTGATAAACTCCACAAAGCTATTCGCACGTTGTCTATTGAGGATGATGATCCTATCACTCTACCCGATGACCCAAGATTCAGAGTCTTCGATGAGAATGCTATTAGCATCCTGGGGCGGCTCTTGAATCCTGAAGCTCAGAATATGGCGAGAATGATCGACTTCATGCCTCGAGCCTGGAGACTCTACAACCGAGTCAGAGGTATTGCGTTCTCCCGGGACAGATTCCAATTCATCTTTCAGAGAGAATAAGATCTGTTGACTGTCAGCAAAGACCGACCCTGGTCCTACAACAACTGGACCATGGTTATGGACCGTTGGGTTCTGAACCCTCCCAGAGACTTCCTCTCCTCCTTCGACGTGTGGATCCGCATCAGAAACATCCCCTTGGAGCACTTCACCTCTGATACCATGTACTTGTGTGCTTCCAAAATTGGCAGAGTAATAGAGGTTGCTTACGACCCCAAAGTCTCTCATACCACTGACTACATACGAGCTAAGGTGTCCAATACAGTTGACAAACCTGCTTCTGAAGCTAAAAACCTGAACCTGCCATCCGGAGACATTGCGGTCATCGAGTATGAGTACGAGAAGATCCATAAAAGATGTTTCGGTTGCTATCGCTTGTCTCATGAAAAATCATCATGCCCTTGCTCTAAGAAGAAACTCTCGTGCATGGTCAATAGAGAAGAAGCTCTTACGATCAAGGAATCGGCTCTAGCCCTTCAACAGGCTTGTTTGGATGGTCCCCCTGGTTTTCCTCCACTCTTCCCTGAACTTCCTCCAGAAGAACGCCAAATGGCGTTACTTTATATATCTCACATTCTGATGAAACAGAAAGGCGGGTTCGCAGTCTCAGAGTCCAGCAGTCGATTGAAAAAGACAAAGAAAACCTACCTGCGCTGCTAGCCAAGTTTACACATGACATCAACAAAGAGAAAGGGCATGTGTTTGACTATGGTAAATCCATTTCAAAACAGAACCCTGATAGCTCTGCTCCAGCCCTTTGCCGCCTCACGACTCAGAATGAGGATCCTCTCTGTGACGAGAGTTCCAATGCAGCTCGACAGACTTCAAATCCGACGGTCTTTAACTTTGGAGCTTCTAGCTCCTCATATACCGGGATTTCGAAGTCTAAGAAGAAAGATCGAAGAAGACCTCCAGATTGGGTTAGACACTTCGGGCCGTCGAACAGGACTACCTCTTCGCCTGCTGGTCCACATGTCCCTACAAGCAAGGCAGGCTTGTCCTCGAAAAGGAAAGCAGAGGAATCACAGTCGTCTCTTGGTAACAAAAACACAAAAACAAAATCTTCTACGGGGGCTTCCGATTTGAAGCCGCTGCCATCCCAATGAGTGTTTGGAGCTGGAACTGCCGAGATGCAGGAAGCACTGAAGCAGTTCAAACCATCCGGGAAGTTCGTCGTAAGCACTTTCCGGATTTCATGTTTTTGATGGAGACTAAGAAGCAGTTTGATTACATTTCGAATTTACAGCAAAGTTTGGGTTACAATAAGATTTTCACAGTTGAACCTCAAGGTCTAAGTGGAGCTTTGACAGTTTTCTGGAAGGACAGTTTTGAAATTGAGATACTTTTGGGAGAACGGATTATTGACATGAAAGTTAAGAGTCAAGGGTTTACTTTCTTTCTCACCTGTGTCTATGGAGACCCTGTGAGAGCTAGGTGTCAGGAGGTTTGGGACAGGCTGACTGTTATAGGCCTCGGTCGTGATGAATCTTGGTTGTTGACAGGAGATTTTAACGAGTTGATGTCAAAAAACGAAAAGCTCGGTGGTGCTATAAGAGATGAATCTACTTTCTGGGGCTTTAGAAATATGGCTCGCAGCTGTAAGATCAGAGAACTATGCAGCTCCGGAAATGTTATGTCCTGGACTGGCTGGTGTGATGGAGTTTGGGTGCAATGCCGCTTGGACAGATGTTTTGGGAACGATGAATGATTTAATCTCTTTCCTCGCTCGAGTGTTGTTTATGGTGACATGTGGGGGTCAGACCATCGTCACCTCATGATTGGTTTCATCTTAGAATAGAGGGAACTTCACAGAGGAAGATTTTACATGGATAACAGGCTCTTCAGAAAGGAAGGCTTTGAAGAGGTCATCACTAGAGGCTGGAGAGAAGCTGACACTCAAAACAGTATCATGGACAGAATCGCCAATTGCCGTAGAGAAATAGCAAAGTGGAAGAAGGTCTCTGATATCAACTCTCATGAGAGAATCATGAGACTTAAAGCTGCTTTGGAGCTGGAGATATCAAAACTCCATCCATCTCGTTACGCGTTGATGAGCCTTAAACAGCAACTCTCTGATGCTTACTACGAAGAGGAGAAATTTTGAATGCAAAAAATGTAGAGAAGAATGGTTAAAAGAGGGTGACCGGAATACCAAATATTTTCACAATGTCGTCAAAGGCAGGAAAGTTCAAAATAGAATTTTTAATGCTTCTTGATGAACTTGGCCAAGAGAACTTCTCAGAGGGAGAGAAAGGAAACATAGTTGTGGACTATTTCAGGGAGCTCTTTCTAAGCTCCAACCCTCATGACCTGGAAGCACTCTTCGTGGGCCTTCCTGAACGCGTCACTGCTGAGATGAATGATCGTCTCACCGCCCCTGTCTCAGCCGATGAAATCAGAAAAACAGCTTTCAGTGTGAAAGGTGGAAGTGCTCCTGGTGAGGACGGCATGACAGGATCCTTTTATCAAAAATTTTGGCACATTATTGGTGCGGACATCACCAGGGAAGTCTTGAGTTTTTTCGAGACATCTACACTTCCAGAGGGTTGGAACCACACTCAATTGAGTCTCATTCCGAAGATCTCCAACTCTTTAAAGATGCAGGATATGAGACCAATCAGTCTTTGTGCAGTGCAATACAAAATTATCAGCAAGATACTCTGCAATCGCCTCAAGCAGATCCTACCTCACATTGTTTCAGAGACGCAAGGAGCTTTCGTCTCAGGTCGTTTGATCTCTGATAATATTATTATTGCCCATGAAATGGTGCACGCTCTAAGAACTAGAGATGAAGTCTCTCAAGATTTCATGGCTATCAAAACGGACATGTCCAAAGCTTTTGATAGGTTTGAGTGGTGTTTTTTGGAGACCTTGATGGAGCGTATGGGGTTTGCAAGGGTTTGGGTCAGATAGATCATGTCGTGTGTGAGTACTGTCTCTTATTCTATCCTCTTGAATGGTCAGTCTCATGGTTTCATCGACCAGAAAGGGGATTGCGCCTGGGAGACCCTCTTTCCCCCTTCCTCTTTATTTTATGTGCAGAGGCTTTAGTCAACAGCCTAAACAATGCAGCTGACATGAACCTTCTTCATGGTATCAAACTTGGAGTTGAAGGTCCTGCTGTCCACCACTTATTATTCACTGATGATAGTCTTCTCATGTGTCGTGCGAGTGTGGAGGAGGCGCACGTCCTGCTTAATTGCCTCAACTTCTACGGTGAATCATCTGGTCAGAGTATCAATTTCGAGAAATCCTCAATAATATTTGGCTCGCATGTCTCCACTACAGTGAAACAGGCAGTTCAGACTTTCTTACATATCGATAAGGAGAGTGGTGAGGGTACATATCTCGGTTAGCCAGAATGTTTCAGTGGATTCAAGCGTCAACTTCTAAGCTTTATTTGCAGTAAGCTTCATGGTCGTTTGCAAGGGTTGTTCGCAAAGGCACTCTCCCAGGGAGGCAAAGAGATCCTGCTCAAATCAGTGTGTCTAGCTTTACGTATTTATGCAGTGTCATGCTTTCGCCTCCCCAAAGATACTTGTGCTCGTCTGAGAAGCGCAATGACCAAGTTCTGGTGGAGTAGCAAGAACAATAAGAAAAAGATTGTTTGGGTGGCATGGCAAAAACTCTGCAAATCTAAAGCGGATGGGGGCTTAGATTTCAAAAACCTGGAAAAATTCAACCAATCTCTCTTAGGGAAACAAGCTTTCAGAGTATGGAGCAATCCGGACTCTTTATTAGCTCGTATTTTGAAACAGAGATATTTCCCTAATGGTTCTTTCATGGAATGTGGAGTTGGCTCCAGACCTTCCTTTGCTTGGCGTAGCTTACTTCATGGTTGTGAGCTGCTTCACCTGGTTTAGTTAAAGAGATTGGAGATGGCTCCTCATGTAATGTATGGTGGAATAAATGGACCATAGACAAAATTCCTCGGACCCCAACTACAGACTCAACTCTTTGGTTGATCTCACGCTTAAAGTTGAAGTCCTTATTGATCCTCACTCTGGACAGTGGAAGCGTACCTTGATATATGACACTTTCTGTCCACAAGATGCGGAGATCATCTTGAAAACTCACTCAAACATCTCCCAACAAGATAGATGGGTCTGGGGTTTCACCAAAACAGGAGTCTATGACGCTAAAAGTGGATACAAGCTTCTTGAAACGATGGAGGAGATGAACCTTCCGGACTTCTCTCCCACCCCTCCCCTTGAGAAACAACTTTGGTCGGGTATATGGAAATCTAAAACCTCCCCTAAGCTTCGCCATTTCTTATGAAGAGTCCTCTCTGGCGCTTTAGTAGTAAAAGATCGTCTTAGAACACGTGGTATTCATTTGGACAGCACATGCTCTTCTTGTCGGGATGCCCGGAGGACATCAATCATGTCCTATTCCGCTGCAAATTTGCAAAAGAGGTGTGGGATGCTTCCTCAGTTCCTCTTCCTCCTGCGGGCTCCTGGTCATCCTCTGTGTTTCTCAACATTTATCACCTCTGGCGTTGCTCTAAGAAATCTTCCTTACCTCCGAATGCTGGCCAAACTTTTCCTTGGATACTATGGCAGATTTGGAAAGCCAGGAATGAATTTCTCTTCCACCATACCCGCTTGAATCCCTCTGTGATTTTGGATAACCTTCAAGCTCCCTCTTCAGTCTCTGTCCCTACTTCCCATCATCGGCCTCAGGTGAGAGCTCATTGATCTAGACCACCAAAGAACTGGCTTAAATGCAACATTGCAGGCTCCTGGACTGGTCCTGCCTCCATTACAGGTGGTGCTTGGATAACCAGAGATGACTTGGGCAACACGCTTCATCACAGTAAAAGCCCTCTGGATCAGTCAGCATTAGACTCTGATCTAGCTTCGTTTAGATGGTCAGTGGAATCTATGATCAGCTTGCGCGCTCAACGTGTGGAGTTTGAAACCTCTTCAGTCGTTCTTTATAGTGCTCTGTTCCAGACTTACCTCCTTCCTCACCTCCATTCAGCAATCCAGGAGACACTGCTTCTTTTGAAGTCCTTTGCTAACTGAAGGCTTAAGTTGGTAAATGCAGAGTCGAACATGGTAGCCACAAACGTTACCCGTGATAAAAGACTTTGGTCCTATGTGGATTCGGGAGCTCCTTTATAGTTACATCATCAGTTGTATCTGGATGGCTCGACACCGTAGTTTCTCTATTCTCTCCGTAGGGTATGGAGCCTCTTCTCATCTCGCCTTCCCTGTGTGATGCTGGCTCCCCCTCCCTCTTTCGTGAGGATGTTGCTGCTTTCCCACCTTCTGGTGGATGTTTCTTTTTTCTGTCCTTATTTCTCTGCTTTTATTTTCTTTTGTACTGTCTCCTTTTCTTTGTTCTGAACCTTTTTGGTTTTTCTGTTTGCTCCTGTTTGGGTGCAACTCCTTAACCTTATGACATCAATAAACCCAACGTTAAAAAAAAGGTTCTTAAGACCATGATTAACCTGGAGTTCTTAAGGTAGAGTTCTTAGCGGAATATAAGAAACTGTTTCTTAACTTTTAACTAAAAAGCTAAGAACCGGTTCTTAAATACCTTATTTAAGAACCGGTTCTTAGTTTTTTTAGTTAAAAGTTAAGAACCAGTTTCTTATATTCCGCTAAGAACCAGTTTCTTATATTCCGCTAAGAACCCCACCCTAAGAACTCCGGGTTAATCATGCTCTAAGAACCGGTTCTTACCTTTTTTTAGTTAAAAGTTAAGAAACAATTTCTTATATTTTCCTAAGAATTCCGGGTTAATCATGTTCAAATTTTGGTTAATCAGTGAACTATGAATATTTTTAATGGTTAATGAGGTCAATTTCACTATTTTTATTTGCACTGTCGTTAAAAGAAAAAAAAATAAAAGACAATTTTGTTTCTTTGGTTCCTTTGTTTTCGACTTCCTCTATCTCAGCGAACTCAAATTCTTAACAAATACATATTAGCCGTTGGATTTTAAGTCAACTTTCGCTAGACCAGCAGATCAAAGACTCTTGACGATGGAGAAGAACAATATCGATGATGATCAAACGGCCCTGATCTTCCTCAGAACAGGCTTCTCTGGCGCTGTTCTCTAACTCTAGCCTTCAGATCCTCTTTGCCATGTCTCCTCCCAGTGCTCTTTTTGCTACATCACCTTAACCCTAATTACAGGTAAATCTTATCTCTTTCCGATATCATTTTTTTATTATTCTGGGAGTATTCCAGGCCCATGAAGAGGTCCAGACTAATCTCCAAGGGAAGGTGCAGCCCACTGATAGATTCTCTTTTCGGGCATTCAAATGGGCCCTAAAGCATGGATCCATATCCGTGTTAGGTGACCAGGATAATCATGACTTAGTTTCGCGTAACAAGTGGATCGAATCTAAACGTGTTAACGTCCCAGTCCCGCCTCTTTACCACCCGACCACAATCACCCGGTTCTCTTTTCGACATCAGATAGATCTGGTTGTTGTTACTAAAGACCCTTTTGAAATTTAGTTGGAAAAGTTTACATCTTTTGATCTCCCTGTTCGAAAAAATCTTATCTTGGATCTAACAGAAACTTCCTTTTGGTCTTCTTTAATCCGTTCTCAAATCTTGATACTAAACTTTTGGCAGATGCAACACATTGCTTTTGATCGATTATTGCTGCAACGAAGAAGATAGTAGACGTTATTGCATAATCATTGATGTTGACAAGAGTTTGAGAGAGCAAATCCTTTGTTGGTTCAGAACTCGCATGAGTGGGTTATGTCAATAGTAGGGCACTATCTCTAGCCATTTATACACTTTAATCAATAAATAATTAGTATACACTTACTTTTTGCAAAGATAAAATATATAGCACAAAGTAAAATATATGGAAAATACTAGTTTTTTTTCTTTCAAAAATTGACGTCGACATTAGTGATACTATAATTTCATTTCAGCATTACAAAAATACAAAATTATAAATTTACATCAATTCACAAATTAGTTTGTGGATAAATAGCTGTGTACCAAAACTTGTGGGGTGTTTTGATGATATAGTAATCTAGCTGTGACAAAAAAAAGTCAAGTTAGTTTGTGATAAATATAAAATATGGAAATGAAGTTCTAGTAAAGATATAACTAAGGATTTGATTTGTAACATTGAGTTACCGCAGAATTATCCAAAATATAATGAAATGAAACTGTTTAAATTAAAAAATAAAGAATTATGAAATGTTTTTATATATCTAGATAAATTTGTAGGAGTAATGAAATATAAATGGCTAGAGATAGTTTTCTTAAAATATTAGTTATTAAACGCAATTTCTTAAAATTTAGATATTGGTTAATATGCTATAAAATTAAAACATATATTATTTAGCTAATTATTATATAAATGAGATAAATTCAATATCAATAAAAGAGTTACTTTTATATTGATTTTATATTGCTTACTTTTAAACATTAACAATAAAAAACATATTTCCGTTTTTTGTTGATAGAATCTCTTCTAGTGAATTTGAAATTTGTCTGGATCATAAAAAACTAAAAAAGTTTGCACAAAAGGTCTGGTGGAGCAGAAGAACAAAAGTTGGTAGAAAGAAAATCTTTTGGACACGAGGGGAAATAGAAAACTTTATGTTAATCATAACTTTCAAACCATAGCGCGTGTTGTCTACGAGGTGTAGTTTTGTTTTTTTTTTTTAGCTAGCAACCTCGTGGTAGTGGTCCATACGCGCTTTAAAAATTTTCTACGAATATATATTGCAAATTCGAAAGAATTGACGAATGACATTCATTTCCTGGAGAAAGGAGACGACTCAGACGAGTGACGATATGCGCTTTTAATCTATGTTTTGAAAACCGTACCGGATACCGACTCGGTGTAGTTACTGGTTGACTGATTGGACCGGTTCAACCGGGTTCCCAATTTATGAAAACTATATATATATAATTGTATATTTATATTATATGAACTTTACTTATACATATAATACATTCTCTATTCTTTTCTATAATTAACTAAATATAAACAATAAACATAAATCTAACTTAAATATATAGTAAAAGAATTGAATAGTGAATACAATATAAACTAAAATTGATAAAATCATATGATTTACAATTAAAATTATCATATTTATTTATTTTTACAACTAACATATCAAATTTTATGAATATGGTAAAATAAGGATAGTATATGGAAGTCAAAAATATATTTTCACATTGTTTCTTAATAAAATAAAAAATCAATTAAATAGTGATAGTTGAACACTAATTATAAAATATTAAATTTTAACTAGTAATAATTGAAAATACTTGATTATATGTTAAATTTTTAAGAACCGGGTTTTAAAATTGACCCGGATCACCGGTTTACCGGTTTTTCACAAATTCGGGTTTTATACCGAACCGGACTCGGCTTCTTCAGCGAGTCACGGTCGGACCGGTTCGACCGGCCGGTCCGATCCGGTTTTCAAAACACTGCTTTTAATTGACTTAATAAGTTGACAAAAAACATATAATTTAATAAAATTTATTAGTAATATCTAATTGGAATAAAGTAATAAACAACCATTGGTGGAGAATATGTGTTTATTAATATTATACTCGGATATTTATTTACTTATTTTTGTCACAAAACTCGGATATTTATTTACTACTAAAAGAAAATAGGTTTGTAAATATGAATGATTTGTGTCAATATTAAATAGTTTTCTTTTAAATGGATATTAAATGGTTAAGCAACCATTGGTGGAGAATGTGTATATATATACTTAGACCTGGAATTATTATCTGAGATCCGGATTCGATCCGAGATCCGATCCGGATCCGCTCCAAAAATTCGGATATCCGGAGGGGCCGAATCCGGATCCGGATAGTAAAATGTTGGATCCGTCAAAACCGGATCCAGATCCGGATATCTAAATTTTTTAGTCCGGATATTTGGATCCGTAATTTTTATCAATAATTATTTTTAAAATAGTAATATCTATATATAAAACTAGTTTTATTTATTATATTTTCATTTTTATAATAGTATATATAGCTTTTATATAAAATTTGTAATAGCATATATAAAAATAATAAAAAACATTGTATACATTTTTATTTTTAAATTATTGTTAATATTTTATATATTTTAATATAATTATTTTATTTATTTTAAGGTTCCGAATCCGAATTCGGATATCCGCCGGATATTACAATTTTTAAAAGGATATCCGACATCCGGATATCCGAGAACCCCGGATCCGGATAAGGATAGTAAAATCATGGATCCCCCGGATAAGGATCCGGATCCGGATACCCGATCCGTCCCACCCCTATCTTTACTTGCAGTTTATTCTAATTTAAAATATATAAAAATAGGAAAAGACAACTTTGTACTTTTTTTACAAAAAAGGAAAGAAAAGACAACTTTGGTTTCATTGTTCATCACTTCCTCTGTGTCAGCGCGATCTGAAATTCCCAGCTAATACAATAAACAAACATATAGCCGTTGGCTTTCAAGTCAACTACTTTGTCTAAGACCCAGCAGATCAAAGACTCTTGACGATGGAGAAGAACGGTATCGATGATGAAGATCGAACGGCCCTGATCTTCCTCGGAACAGGCTGCTCCCTCGCAGTTCCCGACTTCCGATGTTTACTCCAGCCATCGGATCCTCCTTGCCGTGTCTGCTCTCAGTCCCTCTCTTTACTACCTCACCTTAACCCTAATTACAGGTAAAATCTCGTCTCTTTCCGACATCAGATAAAATCTTGTTGTTGTTGTCCGCAAAGACCCCTTTTGAAATCTGGTCGGAAAAGTTGACATCTTTTGATCTCCCTGTTCGAAAAAATCTTGTCTTGGATCTAACAAAAAAACCCCTTTTGATCTTCTTTGACCCGTTCTCGAATCTTGAATCTTGATACTTTGACAGATGCAATACATCGCTCTTGATCGATTATTGCTGCGAGGAAGAAGATGGTAGACATTATTACATAATCATTGATGTTGGCAAGAGTTTTAGAGAGCAAGTCCTTCGTTGGTTCACCTGCTACAAGATCCCTCGAATTGATTCCGTTAAGCCCTTTAGATGCTTACTTCTTGAATTCTTACAGTACAGATTCGTGATATTCATATTGTATTAATATTTTGTTGTAGATCATTCTAACTCATGAGCACGCAGACGCGATTCTTGGCCTAGATGATATTAGATCCTTTCAACCGCGTGGTTCAGCCATTGACACCAATCCACTTCCTGTCTTTTTATCTCAGTTTACAATGGAAAGGTAAAAGCCTTTTCAGCAAGTGTTCTCTGATGAGACATTAAAAGGCTTCTTTTTTTTTTTTGTGCAGCATTTCGACGAGGTTTCCTTATTTGGTTGAAAAGAAGGTTAAGCAAGTACCTAGACGTGTTTCACAGCTTGACTGGAGAATCATCGAAGAGGATTGTGACAAACCATTCACTGCCTCAGGCTTATCTTTCACGCCTCTTCCAGTTAAAACTTCTTTTGAGTAAATAAAAAAAAGGGGTATGATTCTTTCATGTGATCTTGATCCCTTGTTGTGCTCTAGGTGATGCATGGAGAGGATTACGTTGCTTTAGGTTTCCTGTTTGGCCACAAAAGTAAAGTGGCTTATATATCAGATGTATCACGCATCCCAGAGAGAACTGAGTATGGTATGAATCATTTGGAATCACTAGTTTCCATTGTCTCTATGATTGATGTTGTTATGAATCATTTGAATATGTAGCTATATCAAAAGCCGGAGCCGGACAGTTAGATCTTCTTATCCTGGATACAAATATACCATTTAAGGTAACATTTCTCAACTTTTTTTTGTTCATGAAAACTCTTTTTTTGTTGCTCACCATCTCTTTTGACAATAGAGAGGACTACAACCGACACACATTTGTTTTCCTGAGGTTAGTTTTATTTGTAAATGATGTTTCACTATTCTGAGCCTTTTTTTGAAGATAACTTTACTATTCTTCTTTAGGCTCTTGAGATCATAAAGAGGCTTTGTCCAAAGAGAGCGCTTTTAACGGGTATGACACACGATTTTGATCACCATGAATACAATGAGATGCTTGCCGAATGGTCTCTAAGGTACACAATGAAAACAAAGTTGTATCATTTTTGTAATTCCACAGTGCTGAAAGATAATGGAGTTTTGTACATTTTTCTAGGGAAGGAATCCATGTACAGCTTGCTCATGATGGATTAAGGCTTCCAATAAACTTATGAAAATGGAGAAACTAGTCTCTCATGATTCTTGTTAAAACTGAATATTGATACGGAAATAAAATCTCTGTTTATTTACTTTATTTGGGAATGGTTAGAAATCTTTAGACCAATCTCTTGAAACAACTTCTCTAGTTCTGAAATCTCCATCTCAAGATCCACTTCATCTTTTCTTGTGACCTTCTCATGAAGTTCCATCAGTCTCTGAGCCCCAGCATTGACTTCTTCTGAAGAATCTTTAAGAACTTGTCTCATAGATTCATTTTCCTCTTGAACTTCTTTGTATCTTCTCTTAAGAGATCTGTATCCGTCAATAGACTTGAGAAGCTGCTCAGATAACTCTTTGTTTCTTCCCTGGAGAGGCATGTCTTGGTCTCCTCCTCCTCCATCACCATCTTCTTTCTTGTGTTCAACCGCGCAGTTCTGAACTTTCTTTAGCAGTTTCTCGTTTTGAGCCTTGAGGTCGCTTATAAGCTCCTCCATTTCCGTCAACTCGTATGCTTTCCTCGAAAGCTCGATAGCCATTATCTCTTTCTCCTTGCCTAAACTCGAACACATCATCTGAAGACTCTTTCTTGCAGCCATGCTCGCGCTTAGGTCTTTTCTCAGCTTCTGAACATCGTCGGGATCGTTCAGTGGCGGCTTTGTGGGGCTCTTGTTGAGATCTTGCCTCGGTTTCAGCTCTGTGTTGCATCTTCTGAGCTCTTTTTTACCTGAGGATGATGATTGTTGCTGAGCTTTGAGGATCCGCGTCTTTAAATCGTCGAGAATCGCCATCATCGTGTTGACTCTCTGTGCCTTCCATTCATCGCGTTGCTTTGAGTTCGCTTCGTTGTGATCTTGAACGAGTTTCAGGAGTAGCTTGACGTTCGTAGAGATGCCTTCACAGACACGCAAAGAAACACATTTTAACAAATTTCTTGTCACGCAAGTCAAAGATTTTGTTTTTTCTTAACATTAGTAGAGATGCCTTCACAGAGACGCAATGAAACACATTTAACAGGTTTCTTGTCACGCAAGTCATTTTGTTTTAAAGCGGTGTTTCTTGACGTGTTTAATCAAATTTGAGGAAGATCAAGAGAAAGAATTTGAAGATTATTAGATGAAACGTTATATGAGATTGATATTACCTTCTAGACCAGAAGTTTCATGAGATTGGTGCTCTGTGGTTCTAGTTGGGGAGGTAACAGATCCAGAATCAGAAGGAACTAAATCCGGCGAAGAAAATGCTCGGAGCCGGCTCATGTTTCTCCGTTTTGGAACGCCGTCTGGAGAGAATCAATCAGACAAGAACTAATGGACAAAGGAACATGTTGGAGATTTTGACAATAACAGATTATGGCTGTTGCAATGTTGTATGGCGTAATTAGTGGATAATCATCTTGTCTTACCTGGACCCTTTTGGCTCGGCTTTTTTCCAACTAATTTTACCTGTCTTACCTGATTTCACGCTCTATTTTTTTTTTTAATTTTCTATTAAAAACATAGAATGGTAACTGGCCCCTAACAATTTATTCGATTATTGGGTCTCTAATACTTGTCACAATTTATCCATGTAGATGATAACATTATATAATATGATTATCACATTAATATATATAAATATATATATATACAATTTCAATATATTATAAATTGTACTATTTTATTTTAATACTTTTCTAGAAATTTTTTATATTAGCTTAGGTTTAAACCAAACCAAACCACAAACCCAATATGTAAATTTAATTAAATTAACTAAATATATTAATAATATTATAAAATTTAGGATAGTAAACTATCTAACGTAAACTTTTAAATATAAGTAGATGACACACAACTAACAATGACATAAAAAAAAAGATTTCTCTTATACTATCATTAAAACCGGAAATTCTATGATAATATTACTAGGTTTGAAGCTAATGATTCAAAACTATTGAATTTTTTAGACCAAAAAAAAAACTATTGAATTTACATATTATATTGTGATGTTTACATTTTAAATTCAAACATGAAAAAGTTGATGACTTAGTAAGTGATCAAATGATGATTATTTTACAATTTATAGATTGATTTTTATATAGAAGAACTATAATCAAACAAAAACCAATTGATTAGCTGATCTAAACACAAACTAAATCCCTTTTAGACTAATCCAAACAAAATCAAACCAAAGTTATCTTGGTTGAGTTCATTTTTTTTTAGAACTGAAGTAACCAAACTGAACCAAAATGCAAACATCACATAAAATTCCCACTCTTGCTTTCCAAAAACAAACTGAGCCACTTTTTGGTTCAGTTTAGGAAGACGAATACTTGACATATCTTATTATTTTCACTCTACTATGTTTGAATAGAGCTCATGTTTAAAAAGAATTGTTAAAATTGTTTAATTATTTTTATCCACCAAAAAAATGTTGGCATATTCTATTTTGTGTGCATTTAATTAGAGAAAGATTACAAATTATCATGCTTATCTCTTGACTCGAATCCAATGAACATCAAGTCATACTCCTCTATTTACGTAACCACCAAACTCCTCACCTTCTTACTAAATCTCCGCCATTCAAACTTCTCAAAGCATAGACATGTCAAAGGATCTAATATTGATAATCCCATTAAATCGCTCGCACTGTCCTGATTTTTTCCCCCGAATAAAATGTACTTACTATGTACAGAGCTTATCAACTTGGACTGATGAAACATAAACTGCAACTGTAAATTGTCGTATAAAAATTATTTGTGTGGATATAACTCAAATCCGAGCATTTTTTATATTCTTTTCATGTTTCAGTTCTCTACTTGTTTGTTTTCTTTCTTCAGGTTCTAATGATCCATTATCTCCATTTGATATGCCTCAAGATAATTCTTCATAAGCTTATTTTACTTTAAATTAATTTTCTAAAGTTAGATTTGATCTGATATGATATAACAATCTAAGATTTTTTTCACAGATTCGAGTGATTTGTGGTGTGGATCATGTGTTTGGAGAGGTAAATAGATATGACGACTAGTTGGCAGGACCTTAGCTTTATTGCGAGCCCATAAGTCTTTTTTTTTCTGAAGAGTCTAAGTATTGTATCTAAATCAATCAGAGAAGTTGTAAGTTCCATTCTAAAGCTCTTTTATTGACTAATAATTTTTACTAATTTGACAATTTAAAAAGTGCTTGAACCATGAATGGTGATTGTAAAGTTAGTTAACAATATTTTCGAATCTCCCGAAAATAACAGACCAATCATCATTACATGGTATCCACGACCAAGTAAACAAGTGTGGAGCCCAATAGTCGTGGATAGTTTGAGCCATTATATGGTTTATATTATTATTGCCATGAAGACTAGTAAATTTTAGGAATAGACAAGGATATGCAGCATCATAATTGGTCCTCGCATATTCAGTAAAACCTAAGTTTTGATTTTAAAAGTTTTTAATCTTAATATACTGGATGTATAAACTTTAGTTGTTAAAAATATTAAAAATTTGTATTAAAGTTATGTATAACCTGTAAAAATTGAAGGGGTGACAATGTACGGTGTGATAACTTTAAACAATGCGAAGATAATTTGAGTGGCGAGACTGGGTAATGAACTTGTTCATGTACTTTTTCTTCATAAGTCCACAAGCTGTTTTAGTGGACGTATGTGCCATCTTCTATGGTTATACATGTAAGTGTTAAACATGTTGCCAAATTTAAGCAAAATAAAAAAATGTTAACATGTTCATTGCGAGGCAAGTCACAAACTATTTTCAATGTGAGTGGACAAAAGACGAGCCAAACAGAATCTAAACCAAACTAGAGTATATATTCCAACTATTTCGTTAAAATTTTAATCAACACAAATGGTTCAGATTGGTTGGGTTTTAAACCAAACTAACGTGTTAATTTAATTAGATTACTTAAAATATATTTAATATATTAAGATTTAAAATAGTTTACCATTTAACCTAAATGGCTAAATATAATTTTATTTCTTGATGAGTAGATGAAACACAACCAACAACGAAATAAAGAACATAATTCTCCAATACTTCATCGAAACCAAAAATAATCTATGATAATGTTATTAGGTTTGAAACTAATGATTTAAACTAATTAAAGAATTTACATCTTCCATTGGAATGTTTGAGTTTTAGATCCAAAACAAGACGAAGTTGATGACTAATCAAATGATGATTTGTTTTATATTTTATATATTGATTTTTTATAACCGAACTAGAATCAATTTTTTATTTATTTTTTAAAAACAATCTGATATAGCTGATTCAAACACAAGCTAAACCAAATTTATACCAAACTAACACAAATCAAACCAAGATGATTTCAGTTGATTTCATTTAATGTTTTCCAGAATCGAAGTAACTAAACTGAACCAAGCGCAAACAAAATTTGAAATTTCCACCCTTGCTTTTCGAAGCAAACTGGAATCCTTTTGGTTCAGTTTAGAAAGGATCAAATTAATACAACTTATGAAATCGTGAATGTCTTGGTAATTATGGGCCTAGGCCATAACATTATTTTAAAACAATGGGCTTACTATACAGCCTGAACTGTTATGTTATTATATGTTGTTCTGAGAGGATCGAAGTGTTGAGACGGCCTAATGATGACGTTATCGATATTGATCTATCTATATTCGAGGACACCGTCACGGTAGATTGTGATTATTCTGACAACGATCTGTATGATATTTAAGACGACCCATTGGTGAAATCTGTTTTCTAGATGCATTGTGTCCGTTGATGAAAGGTTTTCAGTATCTCAAATTGTTTGTGACTAATTGTCCATGTAATGCATCTTTTGTTCTTGCAACACTCTTTTTTCTATGATAATTGATTATGAATCTATCCTACAACATTAAATAATTCATTATGCAAGCTAAAATCGTTCAAAATAACCCTGAAAATTGTAAGTTTGAAAATTAGAAAGAATAAGAAACGCAAAAAATGAGTTATGTAATAACACTGATTACTCTTCAGGAAACAACCATCAACATTCTCAAATAAAACATTAATCGTCTTTATTATCATGTACTGCTTCAGGTTTCAATTGTTTCATTATATTGTAGCGCAATGATACAGTGTTCAGAGAATCGCTGCGTGAACTAATGAGGTTTTGAAACAAATTCATCAACTGCAAATTCCTTGTGGCTGAAGGAATGGCCAAGCGCAATCCATCAAGTTCTGGTCTTGCAATGACTTGGCATCCCAGTCGTGATCTGAAACATTTTTGTGTGTTACTAGGAACATGAGATACAGATCTTTTCTTTCAGAGATAAGTGAGAAAGTAAACGTTTCTGTGAGGCTGAAAGCAAGATCAAGCATATCATTCTCTTCATCGTTGGTTCTTCAAGTTTGTTATAGTACTCTTTATCCTGTAAACACAATTTCAGATACATTTTTCTATTTGCAAAGCTTGGTTTCAGGGTAAGCAAATGATGATATGCCATTTATTAACAATGGAAAAGATATGTTCACCATCACGATCACATGACACGTTAGAACACACTAGACAAGCCTCACAAGCCCCTGCAGATTAAGTAAAGCATTAGAAGCAATGCTTGGTAACGAGAAGAAGCAATAGAAAAAAATGGAAGAGAAAATTCATGTTCCTTCGAGGTCAATATCATTTTCATGAGCAGCTTCCAGGACAGACATTTTCTTACGTGTGAGAACCATCCGCTAGTGCTTTTTTTTTTAATGCTGGATTGTGTTATTAAACTTTCTAGTCAAAGAATTCTTAACAATGAAAACTAAAAAAAGAAACAAATATAGAAAAAGATACGACACTGGTAGAACTAGTCCTGAAATTTTCGGAGCCCATTCAAATTTAATATATATATTAGTTTACCGATATTTTTTAGTAAAATTTTATATCTACTAGGCAAGAAACCCGCGCAAGATCACGCAGAAACTCATTTTATAAAAATAAATCTACTACATTTTATAATTTATATATTTATAAAAAAAATTACTTTACTTTTGTTTTATCTATGTTAAATCTATTTTTCAATAAATTTAATTTGTGAAAATATTAGATGTACAAAAAATAAAACAAGCAAATAACAAAATAATATCCATTAAAACTTATGAAATTTTGAAGATGAAAAACACATTCTTAAACATTTTTAATAATTTTAATATTAATAATGTATGGAAAGAAAAGAAAAAACATATTTTTCATACATATTCCGCTTAATCGAAATCTGAAACTACTTCAATGCTTTTATCTCTAATGGTAAGAGTTAATTCTTGAAGATATACAAATATTGCTTTTTTACCGTTTAATAACAAGTAAATCCAATACGATGTTTACATCAATTATTTTGTATTTAACTGAAAGTTAAGCTTTAACAAACGAAATAGAAACAGTATGAAACCTCAAAACATAACTATTAATATATTTAGTTTTGTAAATATATAAAATTTAAAATAAATAAATTACCTAATAAATAGAATCACCAGAATATTTTTAGATACCTTTCAGATTCTTAAAAAATGTATATAAAATTATTTGTTGAAATGAACAAAAAGACAGCTTCTTAAGAATCTATGCTTAAAAATGAAAATACACTTATTTACAGATTTTGACTACCTATTGAAAACTTATGCAATTTTTCATGTTTGTATGTATTTCTCCATATATCTTTAATGATCTTTGAATAATGTATCTCTCTCTTCTCTAATCTATTTTTGATTGTTGTGTTTTTCTGGTTTGTCATTTACTATAACTCTTTATATAGGAAACTAAATTTGCAATGGTTGACAATCAAATATTGCAAGAATTAGCTAATTGTTGCAATGGTTAATACCAAAAGTTACAATGGCTCATCACTAAAGATTATAATCACCAAAAATTACAATGGTTCATCACTACATATTACAATGGTTTATCATCAAAGATTACAATGGTTCATCAAAAAAAGTTGAAATGTTTCTTTAATCAGTTGTAATTGTTCCTCTAGACAATTGCAATTATTCACCTAAATATTTACATAAGTTCACTTAAATCTCCAATAATCTTTCTCTATGTAAGTGTAAAAAAGATTCAATAAATAAATAATACATTTATTAAACTCATACATAAATAAAAATGTGCATATATAAAAATATTTGTTCTCAGATTGAATACTTATCAACAATACATAGTGTTGTCTAATAGCTTAAATATTTCATCTACCCAAATAAACAAAACCGAATAATAATATAACCACAAAGTATAGATTAAAAATTAAAATCATATATTAATATTGTAGATATATAATATTATAAATTATTAAAATCACTCAACCAACCAAATTACCTAAAAAGTATTAGAATTTTAAAAATGTATGTAAAACAGATATGAAAATGAATAAAAAGACAATTCATTAAAATCTACATAATTGTTACGAGGAAAATATCTATATTTTAGACATATTGAAAACCTCTTGAAAATCTATAAAAAAATTAGAATGACAATACACATTCTTACACATTTTTACAGCCTATTATAAGTTATTACATTATAAGAAGAAAATACACATCATTATGAAAAGATAATAAAAAGAGAGGAAAAGATGTAGTGTATTTTTTCCCTGAAGTGGAGGATTTTGAAAGAGTATGTGTATTAGGATTCTAGATAAAAATATATATCCTAGAAATTTGAGAATTCCTTAAACATCTATCTAGTTTTAAAATAAAATAAAAAATATATTTAGACAAAACGATAAAATTTTAAAATTTTAAAACCTATAAAATTTTTATGATAAAAAGACACATTCTTACACATTTTTAACAATCTTTGAAAGTTCAATTAATTTAAACATAAATAGATACATCTTTATGAAAAGACACTTCCTTATACATTTTATTTCTTAAAAAATTAATGAAATGCGTAAGATGAAAAGACATATCCTTTCACATGTTAAATGTCTAAACAATTTTTTTTTAAAGAAAAGACACATCATTTGATATTTTTGGATTCTTATTTAAAATATACAAAAGCAGACTATGAAAAAAACAGAGTATGAAAAAGACATGACAACAAAAGCTGAACGAATACACTTATAAAAAGGGGAAACAAATACTCAGACATAGACCCCTAAACATTTTAAAAACTAATAAAAAATTAAAATGAAAAGACACAACCGTTCACAATTAAATTTATGGGATATTTTAATTTTTTTTAACTAACTAAAGAATACAACTCTTAAAACTAATACATTTTATAGATGATCTGTTGAAAAGATATATGTAATTTGATAAATTATTAATGCAATTTTTAGGATGAAACAACACAATCAAATGAATAGAAGCAATTTTTAAATTTTAAAAAGACACTTTTTGAGGCATTTTAACTAATTTTAACATTAATTAAAAAGACACAACTCTTAAAACAAAAGATTTTACAGATGATATTGAAAAGACACATATATAATTTGACAAGTTCTTTTTAATTAATACAACTTTTAGGATGAAACAACACAACCCTTGACATTACACAACCTTCACATTTATTGGGATTCATATAAAATAAAACATATTCTCAGGATGATAAGAAATATTTTTACACATTTTTCGTAATCTCTAAAAAACATTACCTTTTCAGCATGAAAATCAACATTTTATGATGATAAAATATATATTTACATGTTGGGCTCTGTCCCTTTTATAATAAAGATACAGAAAATGTTTACAATATATATATAGTTACAAATTTTACAATCTATTATAAATCGTTGCATTTTTAGAATGAAAAATATTTTATTATTAAAAAAAAATTATAAAAGGATGCACCCCTGGAATTTAAAAAACAAATTAATAAAAATTTAAAATGAAAAGACACAACCTTTCACATTTTAAAATTTTGGGATACTTTAACTCTTTTTAAACTAATTAAAGTTATAATTCTTAAAAGTATACATTTTATAGATGATGTTGAAAAGAGACATATGTAATTTGATAATTGTTTAATGCAACTTTTGGGAAGAAACAATACAACCAACTGAATAGACACAACTTTTAAATTTTAAGAAAACACTTTTTGAGATATTTTAACAAATTTTTAAATTAATTAAAAAGACACAACTCTTCAAACGAAACAATTTAGAGATGATATTGAAAAACAAGTATATAATTTGACAATTTTTTTCTTAATTTATGCAATTCTAAAGTGAAACAATTTTAATGCTAATGCTTTTTGTCAATATTTAGAAAATACATAACCTTTTTGAAAACTTTTAGAAAACACATAACCTTTCAACATATTTGGAATTCACAACCTTTTAAATTAATTGGGATTGTCAACTTTTAGAAAAAAAAACACAACCTTTTTGAAAATTTTTAGATAAAATACAATATTTCAACATAAGTGGAATTCACAATATTTAGAATTAATTGAGATTACTATTATTAGTGTGTTGTTCCGTTATCAAAGGAGTTCACCATAAAAAGTGCGTCGATTAGGGTAGAGGAGCATTTGTTGAAACAACTTTAAAATTAATTGGGATTGTCAACTTTTAGAAAAGACACAATCTTTTTGACAATTTTTAGACAAAATACAATCTTTCAACATAAGTGGAATTCACATTTGGAATTAATTGAGATTACTATTATTAGTGTGTTGTTCCATTATTAAAAGAGGTCTCCGTCGAAAGGTGTGTCGTTCCGTTATCAAATGAGTTCACCATAAAAAGGTGTGTCGTATAGGGTAGAGGAGCATTTGTTTAAACAGTTGGATGACATCAGATTTAGTGATTTAGAAAAATAGGATGTGTCTTTATATTTTAAATTTTTATTAGGTTTTTAAAATTCTAGGAGTGCATCCTTTTATAATGATGTCATGCCCTTATTTTTTGTTTTAGGTACGGATCTGGTGTTTATGGAGCAGATGTCTTTGATCGCATTTGGCTGCCTTACAACTCTGAAAACTGGTCACAGATTAGAACCGATAATTGTATAGACAACGATATGAATTTAAGGTGCCATAAAATATTATGGACACGGCCTCCGTTCCAATAGACCCGAATGCTCATATGAACATTTCGCTAATAGGGTTGCACCAGACATCAAAACACATCTAAACGTTTTTTCACATTTGTAATAGTTACATATTGAAAAAAAAAACACAACCTTTCACATTAATTGAAATTCCAAATATATGCTGTGATTGAAAAGACATATTTAATATACATATTGAAAAACACAATCTTTCACATTAATTGAGATTCCAAATATATGTTGTGATGAAAAGACATATTTAATAATTTTTCCGCAACCATTTTCAATAGTTACATGGTTGAAAAAATACAACTTTTTAATATTAACTATTTTTAATAGTTATATAATTGGAAAAAACAACTTTTCAACATTAATTGAGATTGCTATTAGTAATAAATAAGAAACACTAAATGTAAGATTAACTATTATGATTTTTATTATGAAATCTAATCCCAAGTCCATAATCTATATTAAATTAGTTCAACCCTAATACTTTCTAAAGAAGAAGAAAAAATAGTAAGTTAGTAACCATTAATCCATGATACAATGAAATCAATTCATTCAATTGATTTTTTCGTTCATTTGACTTTTGACTTTTATGATTCTTAACTCATTTTCTGTTGTAGTTATATTTATATGGTTTTTCATTTTCGCACAAATTTATACTTCTTTTCTTACTGTGAAGATCCTCTTAAAGTCACAACTCTTTATGGTGACTATTCACAATATTACGGCAGTAACCGTCACCATAATCATACATGCGTGCATGTCAAATAGAATTCCAGAAAACAACAGATTAATTATGCATACATGAATGGCATTCATCACTTCATCAAAAGAACATCATTCGTTCATACCTAGATTACTTTTTCCTTTTGGTTCTATCTGTGAACCTTCCCACCAATCAACATAAGTCAGTTATTTAACTTCACCTTTTAAAAGATTTTGGTGGCGGTGATATAGAGAACCGTAATCATTTCTGGATACATATTAATCTAAGCATCTACACAAACTTCATGCACGCACTCCATACGTTGTTCAATATTAACGTGCAGTTACTAATGTTTGGTTTCCGTAACTAAACTAATAAATCTTGCTTCTAATTCTTAATAATTACAGTAAAATAAAATAATTTTAACAAAACAAATCTCGCTAAAAATGATAAAAACAGTAAATTTGAGAAATTGAGAAATGATTTAATCATTAAATGAGACAAAATAGGTTATTTTGATGAGATTTATCAAAAATAAACTATGAGTTTGTTATAAATTATCTCATCAGCTTTTTTGAAAAAACTTATTTTGCAGTGAACTAATAATATAATTGATAAATTACCAATTGATAAGATGTCTCTCAAATCGATGCTTTTTCATTTATCTTACCACTCTTCATCTCCTTCTAATAAATATTTTGCAATAAATGCATTTCTAAAAGAACTATAAATTTTACAATCAAAATATATTCATGACTTTTAGAGTTATTTACACAATTGTTTAGCATTTGAAGATCAAATAACCTTTTTAAAGAGTATTTTGACTCACAAATCCTTGAGCTACACAAAATATTTTTGCACGATAAGTCTACTAAATGGAAGAAATACAAAAAGAGTTTTCAAAGTTTATACGTGTTTCTCCAAATATCGTTTATGATCTTTTGGGATAGTGAATCTTTATCTCTTATTTTTTTTTGTTTTTTTTTTTGTTTCTTGTTATTGGATTTTTCATTGCTCACAACTACTATATATATAAAGATCGAAGAATTGAACTGTTAACTACCAAAAATTACAGTTGTTGATCACCAAAAGTTATAATGATTCATTTGAATAATTACAAATGTTCACCCAAACAACTGCAATGATTCATTTAAATTGTTGCAGTGATTCACTTAAATTTCTAAGACCAAAGATTGTAATATTTAACCACCAAAAATTACAATGGTTGATCACCAAAAGTTGTAACGGTTCATTTAAACAATTGCAAATGTTCACCTAAAAAACTACAATGATCCATTGCAATGATTCACTTAAATTTATAACAAAACATTTTTATATATGAAAATAAACATATATTTTTAATAAACAAAAAAATTTATAAGCGAAAAGTCACAACAAATAATTATCAACGAAAATGTATAATATAAGTTTATATTTTGAATTAATACATCATTTCAAAACAGTTTTATTATAAAAAGACACCTTAACAAATTTAAAAGAATAAACTTTTATATAGACACATCATTTCAAAAAAAAAAATTACTATAGAAAGACATCTTAACTATTTTAGAATTTTATTTTTTCCTTTAAAATAGAGAAACATGACTCTTTACTATAGAAAGACATCTTAACTCTTGAAACAAATATTTTTACAAAGACACTTTTGAGATATTTAACAACATTTGAAAACTAATGTATTATTTTAGATGAAAAGACACAACTCTTAAAGTTGATACTTTTAGAGTTGTATGCTGAAAATACACATATATAAATTGACAATTTTGAGAATAAAAACACAACCTTTCAACTTGATTGGAATTCACAACATTTGAAATTAATTGAGATTGCTATTATTAATAGGTAATATAAAAATATCATCTGAAATAAACAAAAGCTATATTTTTCAATATATATATATATAATATGCCAAAATATAATAACATAATATTTTTATTTAATTTTGTTGTTAAATTTATGTATATAGAAATTACAAAAATATAAGACACCATCGATATTTTATTATCATTTTTACCTACTAATGTTTTTCTATCAGTTATTCCTTTTTACTTGATATTTAATATGTTTTAAATATAATTACATTAATACATATACATATACACAAATGTATTTAAAAATAACAGGAACCCCACAAAATGGGAATCCCATTTAAATGTTTCATTATACTGGGGTCAAACCCAACTCTGACCACTAGAAATCCAACGTAAAGTAAACACTGTTTTCTCTCGGTAAACAACCATCAAAACTCTTAAAGAGATAATTATCATTTTATTGCTTAATCTTCTTCTATTATATTGTCTGTGAGAACTAATCAAAACCATCAACAGCTAAGTTCCTTGTGGCTTAAAGAATGGGCAAACACAATCCATCAAGCTCTGTTCTTGCAATGACTTGGTCACTCGGCATTCCAGTTGGCCAGTCGTGATCTGAAACATTTTTTTTTTATTTTGGTTCGATTTAGAAAGGATTTGTAAAACATCATTATTTTTGTGACTACGAGCCCAGGCCCATAATATTATTTTAAAACAGTGGGCTTATTGTCCCTGTTTTGTCATTACACGTGTTACTAAGGACCAAACCGTAAATAAGAGACGGAAGCAGAAAGCTCCGAAAACCTAGTTCGCTTCTTACTCTCGCCGACATGGACATTTGATTCTCCGAAATGGCTTCTTCGTCTTCCCACTCTCCGCCGCCGTCTACTTCAGTGCCTCAGCTGATGAAACCCGAAGAGCCGATCAGAAGCTGGGCGGAGCTTCCGCCGGAACTGATTTCATCGATCCTGCTCCGTCTTAACTCGATTCAGATACTGGAAAAGGCTCAGAAAGTGTGCAGGTCATGGCGCCGTGTCTGTAAAGACCCCTCGATGTGGCGGAAGATAGACATGTACAACCACGGAGACTTGGGAAGCATGGGGTACGACCTGGAGATCATGTGTCGTCACGCAGTTGTCCTCAATTGAAGACGTTGATGTTACACGGCTTTGGACTCGGGCCTCCTTGGACCTTCAGTGTTGATGATGCTTTTGCTGTCGCTGAAACAATGCCTGGACTTCGCAACCTCCAGCTTTTTGGAAATGGTTTAACAGATGCTGGTTTAACTTCGCAACCTCCAGCTTTTTATATTCTTTTCATGTTTCAGTTCTCTACTTGTATGTTTTCTTTCTTCGGGTTCTAATGATCCATTATCTCCATTTGATCTGCCTCAAGATAACTCTTTATAAGCTTATTTTACTTTAAATTAATTTTCTAAAGTTAGATTTGATCTGATATGATATAACAATCTAAGATTTTTTTTCACAGATCCGAGTGATTTGTGGTGTGGATCATGTGTTTGGAGAGATAGATAGATAGGACAACTAGTTGGCAGGACCTTAGCTTTATTGCGAGCCCATAAGTCTTTTTTTTTCTGAAGAGTCTAAGTATTGTATCTAAATCAATCAGAGAAGTTGTAAGTTCCATTTTAAAACTCTTTTATTGACTAATAATTTTTACTAATTTGACAATTTAAAAAGTGCTTGAACCATGAATGGTGATTGTAAAGTTAGTTAACAATATTTTCGAATCTCCCGAAAATAACAGACCAATCATCATTGCATGGGATCCACGACCAAGTAAACAAGTGTGGAGCCCAATAGTCGTGGATAGTTTGAGCCATTATATGGTTTATATTATTATTGTCATGAAGACTAGTAAATTTTAGGAGTAGACAAGGATATGCAGCATCATAATTGGTCCTCGCATATTCAGTAAAAACAAAGTTTTGATTTTAAAAGTTTTTAATCTTAAACCAAACTAGAGTATATATTCCAACTATTTAGTTAAAATTTTAATCAACACAAATGGTTCAGATTGGTTGGGTTTTAAACCAAACTAACGTGTTAATTTAATTAGATTACTTAAAATATATTTAATATATAAAGATTTAAAATAGTTTACCATTTAACCTAAATGGCTAAACATAATTTTTATTTCTTGATGAGTAGATGAAACACAACCAACAATGAAATAAATAACATAATTCTCCAATACTTCATCGAAACCAAAAATAATCTATGATAATGTTATTAGGTTTGAAACTAATGATTTAAACTAATTAAAGAATTTACATCTTCCATTGGAATGTTTGAGTTTTAGATCCAAACAAGACGAAGTTGATGACTAATCAAATGATGATTTGTTTTATATTTTATATATTGATTTTTTATAACCGAACTAGAATCAATTTTTTATTTTTTTAAAAAAACAATCTGATATAGCTGATTCAAACACAAGCTAAACCAAATTGATACCAAACTAACACAAATCAAACCAAGATGATTTCAGTTGATTTCATTTAATGTTTTCCAGAATCGAAGTAACTAAACTGAACCAAGCGCAAACAAAATTTGAAATTTCCACCCTTGCTTTTCGAAGCAAACTGGAATCCTTTTGGTTCAGTTTAGAAAGGATCAAATTAATACAACTTATGAAATCGTGAATGCCTTGGTAATTATGGGCCTAGGCCATAACATTATTTTAAAACAGTGGGCTTACTATACAGTCTGAACTGTTATGTTATTATATGTTACTACGAGGACAAAACCGTAAATAAGAGACGGAGGTAGATGGATGATGTTCGGAAACCTAGTTCACTTCTTACTTTCGGGAGATTTGATCCTCAGAAATGGCTTCTTCGTCTTCCCACTCTCCGCCGCCGTCTACTTCAGTGCCTCAGCTGATGAAACCCGAAGAGCCGATCAGAAGCTGGGCGGAGCTTCCGCCGGAACTGATTTCATCGATCCTGCTCCGTCTTAACTCGATTCAGATACTGGAAAAGGCTCAGAAAGTGTGCAGGTCATGGCGCCGTGTCTGTAAAGACCCCTCGATGTGGCGGAAGATAGACATGTACAACCACGGAGACTTGGGAAGCATGGGGTACGACCTTGAGATCATGTGTCGTCACGCAGTTGATCGTAGCCAATGCGGTTTGCTTGAGATCGACTTGTGGTATTTTTCAATATATATATATATATAATATGCCAAAATATAATAACATAATATTTTTATTTAATTTTGTTGTTAAATTTATGTATATAGAAATTACAAAAATATAAGACACCATCGATATTTTATTATCATTTTTACCTACTAATGTTTTTCTATCAGTTATTCCTTTTTACTTGATATTTAATATGTTTTAAATATAATTACATTAATACATATACATATACACATGTATTTAAAAATAACAGGAACCCCACAAAATGGGAATCCCATTTAAATGTTTCATTATACTGGGGTCAAACCCAACTCTGACCACTAGAAATCCAACGTAAAGTAAACACTGTTTTCTCTCGGTAAACAACCATCAAAACTCTTAAAGAGATAATTATCATTTTATTGCTTAATCTTCTTCTATTATATTGTCTGTGAGAACTAATCAAAACCATCAACAGCTAAGTTCCTTGTGGCTTAAAGAATGGGCAAACACAATCCATCAAGCTCTGTTCTTGCAATGACTTGGTCACTCGGCATTCCAGTTGGCCAGTCGTGATCTGAAACATTTTTTTTTTATTTTGGTTCGATTTAGAAAGGATTTGTAAAACATCATTATTTTTGTGACTACAAGCCCAGGCCCATAATATTATTTTAAAACAGTGGGCTTATTGTCCCTGTTTTGTCATTACACGTGTTACTAAGGACCAAACCGTAAATAAGAGACGGAAGCAGAAAGCTCCGAAAACCTAGTTCGCTTCTTACTCTCGCCGACATGGACATTTGATTCTCCGAAATGGCTTCTTCGTCTTCCCACTCTCCGCCGCCGTCTACTTCAGTGCCTCAGCTGATGAAACCCGAAGAGCCGATCAGAAGCTGGGCGGAGCTTCCGCCGGAACTGATTTCATCGATCCTGCTCCGTCTTAACTCGATTCAGATACTGGAAAAGGCTCAGAAAGTGTGCAGGTCATGGCGCCGTGTCTGTAAAGACCCCTCGATGTGGCGGAAGATAGACATGTACAACCACGGAGACTTGGGAAGCATGGGGTACGACCTGGAGATCATGTGTCGTCACGCAGTTGTCCTCAATTGAAGACGTTGATGTTACACGGCTTTGGACTCGGGCCTCCTTGGACCTTCAGTGTTGATGATGCTTTTGCTGTCGCTGAAACAATGCCTGGACTTCGCAACCTCCAGCTTTTTGGAAATGGTTTAACAGATGCTGGTTTAAAAGCCATTCTTGATAATTGTCCTGATTTGGAACATCTTGATCTACGTCGGTATTTCAATGTTTACTTTTTCGGAGATCTGGAGAAGCGGTGTTCCGAGAGGATCAAAGTTTTGAGACGACCTAATGACTCGACTCATGAGTACCCATGTAATACGACTGTTATCTATCTTTGATGCATCTGAAGATGGAGACTTCTCATGCTAGATGCTGATTATTACCAGTAACTTTGCACGTGATAGTGACTATTCTGACTAGACTACCCGTTGGTGAAATCTGTCTTCTAGATGCATTGTGTCCGTTGTATCCCAACTTGTTTATGAGTACTTAATCATCTATGTAATGCATATTCTGTTCTTGCAACACACTTTTTTTTCTCTGATAATTGATTATGAATCTATTCTAAAACATTAAATAGATCCTTTGCAAGTTAGAATCGTTTAAAATAATTACTATTTGAAGATTGTTATGTTTAAAATCAGAAGAGTAAGATTCTTATGGTTGTCAACCTTATGGTCTTGTTTATATTACTCTCGTTATTTCCTAGTAACAATGAAAAGGATATGTGGTTGTCAATAATTATATTCCTCTTTTTTCTCTGTTTCGTCTTCTTTCATCTCGCTATTTCCTTTGAACTTTGTGGAAGCTTTGAGAGCAGGGTCTTTAACTCTCGTTTGAACAATGTGTTAATGCTTTTATTTTTGATTGGATAGGAAGGAGTTTTGTTAAACGGTATTTAATGGATCTTATCTGATGAATGCTTGTGAACTTCGTGTTACTCGTACTTGGAATGTTTTCATTGCGAGCTAGCAGTCAATTTGTTGAGCCAGTGGTTTTGATAATCGAGTGTTCTTAACTAATAGGTTAAAATGGTTGGCTTCAGGTTATTGGTATGCTTGGCAAATATATTTTGCATCTTATTGTTCTTCTTCTCTAAGATTATATATATCATGCTTCTAACTTCTAAACACAACTATTTGCAGTTTATGTAATCTGAGAAAACTTACACTTGCAACGTGCTATCTAACTCTAGATTTTCCAAAGCAGTTGTGATACTCCCATTGCTTGAGGATCTCGAGGTTTCTTACTGCTCACTGTCAGGAGAGTCTGAAAGTTGTAGGCCAGTAGTCTTGTCCAAATCTGAATACATGGAAGCTAAACCAGAGTGACGAGGATAATTCTCTAGCGGATACGCATGTGAAAATTTTAGGTGTTCCTAGTTTCAATAAACTTGTGTGTCCTTGTGTTATGTGACTTGAGTCTTTTTTTTTGCATCTACAAGATTTTTTTTGTCCTACAATAATAACTACACTCAATAAAAGTTTGTGTGATTGTTTCATCTTTTTCTTCGACCAAATCTTTGATGTCTGACTAATTTCCAGTGCCCGTGTGTGTATTAGAATTATGATATCTTTTGTTTTTTAAAGTTAATAGGTAGCCAAGCCCTAATGTCACTTTGTCTTCAATTATGCTTGTATACGTAATACCATGAATATATTGTCTTTTTTTTTTTTTTTTTTAGTTATATACACATAGGAAAAGTTTTGAAAGTTGAAACTGCTTCACGTATACTTATTTAACTAGGATAAGACCCGCGCCTTGCGCGGGACGAATGTTTGGTTTAAAAATTATTATGTACTTTAACATTTTGTAGATATTTGGAATAAAATTAATGGATACAAACATTGTTAATATGTTGTATAATATGTAAACATGTGTAAAAATGATAAATCAAAGTAGTAAATCATAGTTTCACATATGTGTTGATCGTAATATGAATAATATAGTGTGAAAGTGTAATTAAATTGAAAAGTATATACTGAATAGAATTGTAAGGAAATGCATCAAATTATTTACGTAGTACCAAACATTTACTAATAACATTTTTTGTTTATTGGGTGACCCTTTTGAATATATATTTTAGTAGACTTTATTTGTTGGACTTCACTTTAGTAGACCGTACATGTTAAAAATAACTAAGAGAAGTTAATTATTTTTTATATGTCTAAAATTGAAACAAACATTTTTCCTTCCCCGTAAAAGTTTAGCTGTAGGTAAGTTGGTTGTAGTTGTAAAGTTTTACTATAAAAATGGCTTCTTCCTCTTCCTCGGGGCCGTTTTCTCCTGCGCCGCCGTTTTTGACTACGGTGATGAAAGAGTGAAGGTGTATAAACTGGGCGGAGCTGCCATACGAACTAAAGTCATCGATCCTGAGCAGACTCTGCACGGTTGACATATTGGAAAATGCTCAGAAAGTGTGTACATCATGGCGTCACGTCTGTAAAGACCCTAAGATGTGGCAGAAGATTGACATGGGTAACCTAGGAAACTTGGGGTTCGACCTCGAGATCATGTGCCGTCTCGCAGTCAGGGCCGGCCTGTAGAGAGATGTGAATGAATGAGTTGTATTGACATGAGAATGGAGTACAATATATATACAACTAAGAGAAGATCACGTAGGATCTCTAGAGCTTATCTACAGAGTATATGTTGTAACTATATGATAGATACTCCTATATACAAGGAACTATAACAGTCTTGTACTTATCTCCTATACGCCCCCGCAAGATGAGCGACGGGTAGAGAGCCCAATCTTGGAACTTAGTTGTTGTAGACGCAAGCGTGGTAACGGTTTTGTAAGAGCATCAGCCAGCTGATCCTTAGTAGAGACATGAATAACCCGAAGAAACTTGGACTGGACCATTTGACGAACAAAATGATAGTCAAGCGCTACATGCTTCATCCTAGAGTGAAAAACAGGGTTCGCCGCAAGATAAGTAGCACCTACATTGTCACAAAAGATAACAGGTTGCGACGCAGAAGAGATGCCCAGTTCAGACATGAGATAAGACACCCAGCGCACTTCAGCTGCAGTGTCAGCAACCGACCTGTACTCGGCTTCAGTGGAGGAGCGAGCAACAGTTTTCTGTTTCTTGGATGACCAGACCACCGGATGGGATCCAAGATAAACAATGTACGCTCCGGTTGACGTGTAGTCATCGCGATTGCCGGACCAGTCTGAGTCAGAAAAAGCATGGAGGTTTGGAGTGTTGTTGCTTCGAAGGAAGATACCTTGATCACGAGTGCCAGAGAGATAACGAAGAACACGTTTAGCTGCTTGCCAGTGTTCATCCGTAGGGCGATGCATAAATTGCGGCAACTTGTTCACAGCAAAGGCCACATCCGGTCTGGTAAAATGAAGATACTGTAAGCTTCCAACAACAGTGCGGTACTCACGACCATCATCAAGAGGAGTTCCAGAGGTGAGTTGTAAGTGACCATTAGAAGCCATCGGAGTGGACACTGGGTTAGCATCAAGCAACTTCATACGAGCCAACAAATCAGTAATGTACTTCTGTTGAGTGAGAAGAAGACCTTCACTGGTGCGATGAGCTTCAATTCCCAGAAAGTAGTTGAGAGCTCCTAAATCCTTGAGAAAGAAACGAGCACCTAGACGTTCGATGAATTTCTCGACAGCAGTAGAGTTATTGCCTGTGATGACAATGTCATCGACATAAACCAGAACATAAAGTGTGACTTCTGGTCTTATGAGGATGAACAGAGAAGCATCGGAGAGTGAGTTGGTGAAGCCAGAACTAATAAGAAAGGACCGAAGCTCCTGGTACCAGGCCCGTGGCGCCTGTTTGAGGCCATACAGAGCTTTGCGGAGTTTGCAGACGTGCGTCGGTTTTGCAGAGTCAACGAAACCAGTTGGCTGGGCAATATAGACATCCTCCTCAAGCTTTCCTTGAAGAAAAGCGTTATTGATATCCAATTGACGAAGAACCCAGTTATGAGCAACTGCATGTCCGAGAACGAGACGGACCGTACCTGCTTTTATTACAGGACTGAAGGTTTCCTCATAGTCAAGACCTGGGCGCTGATGACAACCCTTTGCAACAAAGCGAGATTTGTACTGCTTGGTGCCATTCGGAAGTCTCTTGATTCGATGCACCCATCTAGTACCAACCAGTTTCTGAGACGGATCTGGCGGAACCAAATCCCATGTTCGATGCTTGATCGATCTGAGCATCATATTCAACTGAGAGAAGATCACATAGGATCTCTAGAGCTTATCTACAGAGTATATGCTGTAACTATATGATAGATATTCCTATATACAAGGAACTATAACAGTCTTGTACTTATCTCCTATACGGCCTTGGGCCATGCGTGGTGAAACATTTGCAACAGGCCCCCGAAATTTTTAAAGAAAACTACATAGACATGAGCCCCCAAAATTTTTTTTAAGCCCCCAACTTTTTTTTTACATTGACATTGCAACAGGCCTCCAAAATCTCAGGACCGGCCCTGCTCGCAGTCGATCGTAGCCAGGGAGGCTTGGTTGAGATTGACATTTCTTATTTTGGTACCGATTCTCTGCTCAACTACATTGCCCTTAGGTTAAGCTCTCTACCTCCTTGTGTCAATATCAATTGTGCTAGGAAAATTTCTCTTTTAAATATATTTTGCGTCTCATCGTTCTCAGTCTTTTAAAGCTGTTACACGCAATTACTTGCAGTTCAAGTAACCTGAGAAGCCTTAAACTTGATTTAGTCTCTCCGATAACATCCGAGGGACTCACAGAAGCACTTGTGAAGCTTACATTGCTTGAAGACCTCGAGGTCGCACAGTGAACATCCTGGGGAGATTCTCTGAAACTTGTAGGTCAGTCTTGTCCTAAATTGAAGACTTTGAAGTTACACGGCTTTGGAGTCGGGCCTCCTATGCACGTGAGTGATGATGATGCTCTAGCCATCGCTGAAACAATGCCTGGACTTCGCTTCCTCCAACCTTTCGCAAATGGTTTAACAGATGCTGGTTTAAAAGCCATTCTTGATAATTGTCCTGATCTGGAACATCTTGATCTACGTCGGTGTTTCAATGTTTACTTTTTCGGAGATCTGGAGAAGCGGTGTTCCGAGAGGATCAAAGTTTTGAGACGACCTAATGACTCGACTCATGAGTACCCATGTAATACGACTGTTATCTATCTTTGATGCATCTGAAGATGGAGACTTCTCATGCTAGATGCTGATTATTACCAGTAACTTTGCAGGTGATAGTGACTATTCTAACTAGACTACCCGTTGGTGAAATCTGTCTTCTAGATGCATTGTGTCCGTTGTATCCCAACTTGTTTATGAGTACTTAATCATCTATGTAATGCATATTCTGTTCTTGCAACACACTTTTTTTCCTCTGATAATTGATTATGAATCTATTCTAAAACATTAAATAAATCCTTTGCAAGTTAGAATCGTTCAAAATAATTACTATTTGAAGATTGTTATGTTTAAAATCAGAAGAGTATATAAGATTCTTATGGTTGTCAACCTTATGGTCTTGTTTATATTACTCTCTCTGTTTCCTAGTCTTTAAAACTCTAGATTTTCCAAAGCAGTTGTGATACTCCCATTGCTTGAGGATCTTGAGGTTTCTTAATGCTCACTGTCAGGAGAGTCTGAAAGTTGTAGTCCAGTCTTGACCAAATCTGAATACATGGAAGCTAAACCAGATTGACGAGGATAATTCTCTAGCGGATACGCATGTGAAAATTTTAGGTGTCCCTAGTTTCAATAAACTTGTGTGTCCGTGTGTTATGTGACTTGAGTCTTTTTTTGCATCTTCAAGATTTTTTTTGTCCTACAATAACAACGTACACTCAAAGAAACTAGTTGTACGTGATTGTTTCATCTTGATTCGACCAAGTCTTTGATGTCTAACTAATTTCCACTGCCCGTGTGTGTATTAGAATTATGATATCTTTTGTTTTTTAAAGTTAATAGGTAGCCAAGCCCTAATGTCACTTTGCCTTCAATTATGCTTGTATACGTAATACCATGAATATATTGTCTTTTTTTTTTTTTTTAGTTATATACACATAGGAAAAGTTTTGAAAGTTGAAACTGCTTCACGTATACTTATTTAATGAACCTGAGGCAGTTTGACCATTCAGAGAAAATGGTCTTTTCCTCTTCGCCTTTGCTCTTGTCCTTGGAAACATATAGTCGTCATTGTCCAAAGAAAAAAATCATTTAGTGATGGTGATGTCTACGAAAAAAGTCTTGGAACGTGAAACTTGCTTCATTCCCTTTTAATTAAATAGATGGACATGAGACTGTTTGATCATCAGACAAAAAATGGCCTCTTCCTCTTTGACTTCGGTGATGAAAGATGGAGAGGGTATAAACTGGGCGGAGCTTCCGTCTGATTTGACGTCATCGATACTGCGCAGGCTTGACTCGATTGACATATTGGAAAACGCTCAGAAAGTGTGTACTTCATGGTATCGCGTCTGTAAAGACCCTGCCATGTGGCGGAAGATTGACATATTTAACTTTTTAGATAAGGGGCACAACCTAGAGATCATGTGCCGCAGTCGATCGTAGCCAGGGAGGCTTGCTTGAGATTGACATTTGGTGTTTAGGTACTGATTCTCTCATCAACTACGTGGCCGATAGGTTTAGCTCTCTCTCTCTCTCTCTCTCTCTCTCTCTCTCTCTCTCTCTCTCGTGAATATTTTTCCTTTGTATCGTTCTCAATTTTTAAACTATTACACGGGATTACTTGCAGTACAAGTAACCTGAGAAGTCTTAAACTTGCATTAATCTCCCCGATAACAATTGAGGGACTTACGGAAGCCCTTCGGAAGCTTCCATTGCTTGAAGAACTCGAGGTCTTTGAAATCACAATGTGGGGAGATTATCTGAAAGTCGCAGGCCAGTTTTGTCCGAAACTGAAGACGTTGAAGTTAAACTGCTTTAGAAGTGGACTCGGGACTCCTTTGCACGTGAGTGATGATGATGCTCTAGCTATCGCTGAAACAATGCCTGGACTTCGCTTCCTCCAACTTTTCGCAAATGGTTTAACAGATGGTGGTTTAAAAGCCATTCTTGATAATTGTCCTGATCTGGAACATATTGATCTCGGTCATTGTTTCAATGTTCACTTTTCCGGAGATCTGGAGAAGCTTTGTTCTGAGAGGATCGAAGTGTTGAGACGGCCTAATGATGACGTTATCGATATTGATCTATCTATATTCGAGGACACCGTCACGGTAGATTGTGATTATTCTGACAACGATCTGTATGATATTTAAGACGACCCATTGGTGAAATCTGTTTTCTAGATGCATTGTGTCCGTTGATGAAAGGTTTTCAGTATCTCAAATTGTTTGTGACTAATTGTCCATGTAATGCATCTTTTGTTCTTGCAACACTCTTTTTTCTATGATAATTGATTATGAATCTATCCTACAACATTAAATAATTCATTATGCAAGCTAAAATCGTTCAAAATAACCCTGAAAATTGTAAGTTTGAAAATTAGAAAGAATAAGAAACGCAAAAAATGAGTTATGTAATAACACTGATTACTCTTCAGGAAACAACCATCAACATTCTCAAATAAAACATTAATCGTCTTTATTATCATGTACTGCTTCAGGTTTCAATTGTTTCATTATATTGTAGCGCAATGATACAGTGTTCAGAGAATCGCTGCGTGAACTAATGAGGTTTTGAAACAAATTCATCAACTGCAAATTCCTTGTGGCTGAAGGAATGGCCAAGCGCAATCCATCAAGTTCTGGTCTTGCAATGACTTGGCATCCCAGTCGTGATCTGAAACATTTTTGTGTGTTACTAGGAACATGAGATACAGATCTTTTCTTTCAGAGATAAGTGAGAAAGTAAACGTTTCTGTGAGGCTGAAAGCAAGATCAAGCATATCATTCTCTTCATCGTTGGTTCTTCAAGTTTGTTATAGTACTCTTTATCCTGTAAACACAATTTCAGATACATTTTTCTATTTGCAAAGCTTGGTTTCAGGGTAAGCAAATGATGATATGCCATTTATTAACAATGGAAAAGATATGTTCACCATCACGATCACATGACACGTTAGAACACACTAGACAAGCCTCACAAGCCCCTGCAGATTAAGTAAAGCATTAGAAGCAATGCTTGGTAACGAGAAGAAGCAATAGAAAAAAATGGAAGAGAAAATTCATGTTCCTTCGAGGTCAATATCATTTTCATGAGCAGCTTCCAGGACAGACATTTTCTTACGTGTGAGAACCATCCGCTAGTGCTTTTTTTTTTAATGCTGGATTGTGTTATTAAACTTTCTAGTCAAAGAATTCTTAACAATGAAAACTAAAAAAAGAAACAAATATAGAAAAAGATACGACACTGGTAGAACTAGTCCTGAAATTTTCGGAGCCCATTCAAATTTAATATATATATTAGTTTACCGATATTTTTTAGTAAAATTTTATATCTACTAGGCAAGAAACCCGCGCAAGATCACGCAGAAACTCATTTTATAAAAATAAATCTACTACATTTTATAATTTATATATTTATAAAAAAAATTACTTTACTTTTGTTTTATCTATGTTAAATCTATTTTTCAATAAATTTAATTTGTGAAAATATTAGATGTACAAAAAATAAAACAAGCAAATAACAAAATAATATCCATTAAAACTTATGAAATTTTGAAGATGAAAAACACATTCTTAAACATTTTTAATAATTTTAATATTAATAATGTATGGAAAGAAAAGAAAAAACATATTTTTCATACATATTCCGCTTAATCGAAATCTGAAACTACTTCAATGCTTTTATCTCTAATGGTAAGAGTTAATTCTTGAAGATATACAAATATTGCTTTTTTACCGTTTAATAACAAGTAAATCCAATACGATGTTTACATCAATTATTTTGTATTTAACTGAAAGTTAAGCTTTAACAAACGAAATAGAAACAGTATGAAACCTCAAAACATAACTATTAATATATTTAGTTTTGTAAATATATAAAATTTAAAATAAATAAATTACCTAATAAATAGAATCACCAGAATATTTTTAGATACCTTTCAGATTCTTAAAAAATGTATATAAAATTATTTGTTGAAATGAACAAAAAGACAGCTTCTTAAGAATCTATGCTTAAAAATGAAAATACACTTATTTACAGATTTTGACTACCTATTGAAAACTTATGCAATTTTTCATGTTTGTATGTATTTCTCCATATATCTTTAATGATCTTTGAATAATGTATCTCTCTCTTCTCTAATCTATTTTTGATTGTTGTGTTTTTCTGGTTTGTCATTTACTATAACTCTTTATATAGGAAACTAAATTTGCAATGGTTGACAATCAAATATTGCAAGAATTAGCTAATTGTTGCAATGGTTAATACCAAAAGTTACAATGGCTCATCACTAAAGATTATAATCACCAAAAATTACAATGGTTCATCACTACATATTACAATGGTTTATCATCAAAGATTACAATGGTTCATCAAAAAAAGTTGAAATGTTTCTTTAATCAGTTGTAATTGTTCCTCTAGACAATTGCAATTATTCACCTAAATATTTACATAAGTTCACTTAAATCTCCAATAATCTTTCTCTATGTAAGTGTAAAAAAGATTCAATAAATAAATAATACATTTATTAAACTCATACATAAATAAAAATGTGCATATATAAAAATATTTGTTCTCAGATTGAATACTTATCAACAATACATAGTGTTGTCTAATAGCTTAAATATTTCATCTACCCAAATAAACAAAACCGAATAATAATATAACCACAAAGTATAGATTAAAAATTAAAATCATATATTAATATTGTAGATATATAATATTATAAATTATTAAAATCACTCAACCAACCAAATTACCTAAAAAGTATTAGAATTTTAAAAATGTATGTAAAACAGATATGAAAATGAATAAAAAGACAATTCATTAAAATCTACATAATTGTTACGAGGAAAATATCTATATTTTAGACATATTGAAAACCTCTTGAAAATCTATAAAAAAATTAGAATGACAATACACATTCTTACACATTTTTACAGCCTATTATAAGTTATTACATTATAAGAAGAAAATACACATCATTATGAAAAGATAATAAAAAGAGAGGAAAAGATGTAGTGTATTTTTTCCCTGAAGTGGAGGATTTTGAAAGAGTATGTGTATTAGGATTCTAGATAAAAATATATATCCTAGAAATTTGAGAATTCCTTAAACATCTATCTAGTTTTAAAATAAAATAAAAAATATATTTAGACAAAACGATAAAATTTTAAAATTTTAAAACCTATAAAATTTTTATGATAAAAAGACACATTCTTACACATTTTTAACAATCTTTGAAAGTTCAATTAATTTAAACATAAATAGATACATCTTTATGAAAAGACACTTCCTTATACATTTTATTTCTTAAAAAATTAATGAAATGCGTAAGATGAAAAGACATATCCTTTCACATGTTAAATGTCTAAACAATTTTTTTTTAAAGAAAAGACACATCATTTGATATTTTTGGATTCTTATTTAAAATATACAAAAGCAGACTATGAAAAAAACAGAGTATGAAAAAGACATGACAACAAAAGCTAAACGAATACACTTATAAAAAGGGGAAACAAATACTCAGACATAGACCCCTAAACATTTTAAAAACTAATAAAAAATTAAAATGAAAAGACACAACCGTTCACAATTAAATTTATGGGATATTTTAATTTTTTTTAACTAACTAAAGAATACAACTCTTAAAACTAATACATTTTATAGATGATCTGTTGAAAAGATATATATGTAATTTGATAAATTATTAATGCAATTTTTAGGATGAAACAACACAATCAAATGAATAGAAGCAATTTTTAAATTTTAAAAAGACACTTTTTGAGGCATTTTAACTAATTTTAACATTAATTAAAAAGACACAACTCTTAAAACAAAAGATTTTACAGATGATATTGAAAAGACACATATATAATTTGACAAGTTCTTTTTAATTAATACAACTTTTAGGATGAAACAACACAACCCTTGACATTACACAACCTTCACATTTATTGGGATTCATATAAAATAAAACATATTCTCAGGATGATAAGAAATATTTTTACACATTTTTCGTAATCTCTAAAAAACATTACCTTTTCAGCATGAAAATCAACATTTTATGATGATAAAATATATATTTACATGTTGGGCTCTGTCCCTTTTATAATAAAGATACAGAAAATGTTTACAATATATATATAGTTACAAATTTTACAATCTATTATAAATCGTTGCATTTTTAGAATGAAAAATATTTTATTATTAAAAAAAAATTATAAAAGGATGCACCCCTGGAATTTAAAAAACAAATTAATAAAAATTTAAAATGAAAAGACACAACCTTTCACATTTTAAAATTTTGGGATACTTTAACTCTTTTTAAACTAATTAAAGTTATAATTCTTAAAAGTATACATTTTATAGATGATGTTGAAAAGAGACATATGTAATTTGATAATTGTTTAATGCAACTTTTGGGAAGAAACAATACAACCAACTGAATAGACACAACTTTTAAATTTTAAGAAAACACTTTTTGAGATATTTTAACAAATTTTTAAATTAATTAAAAAGACACAACTCTTCAAACGAAACAATTTAGAGATGATATTGAAAAACAAGTATATAATTTGACAATTTTTTTCTTAATTTATGCAATTCTAAAGTGAAACAATTTTAATGCTAATGCTTTTTGTCAATATTTAGAAAATACATAACCTTTTTGAAAACTTTTAGAAAACACATAACCTTTCAACATATTTGGAATTCACAACCTTTTAAATTAATTGGGATTGTCAACTTTTAGAAAAAAAAACACAACCTTTTTGAAAATTTTTAGATAAAATACAATATTTCAACATAAGTGGAATTCACAATATTTAGAATTAATTGAGATTACTATTATTAGTGTGTTGTTCCGTTATCAAAGGAGTTCACCATAAAAAGTGCGTCGATTAGGGTAGAGGAGCATTTGTTGAAACAACTTTAAAATTAATTGGGATTGTCAACTTTTAGAAAAGACACAATCTTTTTGACAATTTTTAGACAAAATACAATCTTTCAACATAAGTGGAATTCACATTTGGAATTAATTGAGATTACTATTATTAGTGTGTTGTTCCATTATTAAAAGAGGTCTCCGTCGAAAGGTGTGTCGTTCCGTTATCAAATGAGTTCACCATAAAAAGGTGTGTCGTATAGGGTAGAGGAGCATTTGTTTAAACAGTTGGATGACATCAGATTTAGTGATTTAGAAAAATAGGATGTGTCTTTATATTTTAAATTTTTATTAGGTTTTTAAAATTCTAGGAGTGCATCCTTTTATAATGATGTCATGCCCTTATTTTTTGTTTTAGGTACGGATCTGGTGTTTATGGAGCAGATGTCTTTGATCGCATTTGGCTGCCTTACAACTCTGAAAACTGGTCACAGATTAGAACCGATAATTGTATAGACAACGATATGAATTTAAGGTGCCATAAAATATTATGGACACGGCCTCCGTTCCAATAGACCCGAATGCTCATATGAACATTTCGCTAATAGGGTTGCACCAGACATCAAAACACATCTAAACGTTTTTTCACATTTGTAATAGTTACATATTGAAAAAAAAAACACAACCTTTCACATTAATTGAAATTCCAAATATATGCTGTGATTGAAAAGACATATTTAATATACATATTGAAAAACACAATCTTTCACATTAATTGAGATTCCAAATATATGTTGTGATGAAAAGACATATTTAATAATTTTTCCGCAACCATTTTCAATAGTTACATGGTTGAAAAAATACAACTTTTTAATATTAACTATTTTTAATAGTTATATAATTGGAAAAAACAACTTTTCAACATTAATTGAGATTGCTATTAGTAATAAATAAGAAACACTAAATGTAAGATTAACTATTATGATTTTTATTATGAAATCTAATCCCAAGTCCATAATCTATATTAAATTAGTTCAACCCTAATACTTTCTAAAGAAGAAGAAAAAATAGTAAGTTAGTAACCATTAATCCATGATACAATGAAATCAATTCATTCAATTGATTTTTTCGTTCATTTGACTTTTGACTTTTATGATTCTTAACTCATTTTCTGTTGTAGTTATATTTATATGGTTTTTCATTTTCGCACAAATTTATACTTCTTTTCTTACTGTGAAGATCCTCTTAAAGTCACAACTCTTTATGGTGACTATTCACAATATTACGGCAGTAACCGTCACCATAATCATACATGCGTGCATGTCAAATAGAATTCCAGAAAACAACAGATTAATTATGCATACATGAATGGCATTCATCACTTCATCAAAAGAACATCATTCGTTCATACCTAGATTACTTTTTCCTTTTGGTTCTATCTGTGAACCTTCCCACCAATCAACATAAGTCAGTTATTTAACTTCACCTTTTAAAAGATTTTGGTGGCGGTGATATAGAGAACCGTAATCATTTCTGGATACATATTAATCTAAGCATCTACACAAACTTCATGCACGCACTCCATACGTTGTTCAATATTAACGTGCAGTTACTAATGTTTGGTTTCCGTAACTAAACTAATAAATCTTGCTTCTAATTCTTAATAATTACAGTAAAATAAAATAATTTTAACAAAACAAATCTCGCTAAAAATGATAAAAACAGTAAATTTGAGAAATTGAGAAATGATTTAATCATTAAATGAGACAAAATAGGTTATTTTGATGAGATTTATCAAAAATAAACTATGAGTTTGTTATAAATTATCTCATCAGCTTTTTTGAAAAAACTTATTTTGCAGTGAACTAATAATATAATTGATAAATTACCAATTGATAAGATGTCTCTCAAATCGATGCTTTTTCATTTATCTTACCACTCTCCATCTCCTTCTAATAAATATTTTGCAATAAATGCATTTCTAAAAGAACTATAAATTTTACAATCAAAATATATTCATGATTTTTAGAGTTATTTACACAATTGTTTAGCATTTGAAGATCAAATAACCTTTTTAAAGAGTATTTTGACTCACAAATCCTTGAGCTACACAAAATATTTTTGCACGATAAGTCTACTAAATGGAAGAAATACAAAAAGAGTTTTCAAAGTTTATACGTGTTTCTCCAAATATCGTTTATGATCTTTTGGGATAGTGAATCTTTATCTCTTATTTTTTTTTGTTTTTTTTTTTGTTTCTTGTTATTGGATTTTTCATTGCTCACAACTACTATATATATAAAGATCGAAGAATTGAACTGTTAACTACCAAAAATTACAGTTGTTGATCACCAAAAGTTATAATGATTCATTTGAATAATTACAAATGTTCACCCAAACAACTGCAATGATTCATTTAAATTGTTGCAGTGATTCACTTAAATTTCTAAGACCAAAGATTGTAATATTTAACCACCAAAAATTACAATGGTTGATCACCAAAAGTTGTAACGGTTCATTTAAACAATTGCAAATGTTCACCTAAAAAACTACAATGATCCATTGCAATGATTCACTTAAATTTATAACAAAACATTTTTATATATGAAAATAAACATATATTTTTAATAAACAAAAAAATTTATAAGCGAAAAGTCACAACAAATAATTATCAACGAAAATGTATAATATAAGTTTATATTTTGAATTAATACATCATTTCAAAACAGTTTTATTATAAAAAGACACCTTAACAAATTTAAAAGAATAAACTTTTATATAGACACATCATTTCAAAAAAAAAAATTACTATAGAAAGACATCTTAACTATTTTAGAATTTTATTTTTTCCTTTAAAATAGAGAAACATGACTCTTTACTATAGAAAGACATCTTAACTCTTGAAACAAATATTTTTACAAAGACACTTTTGAGATATTTAACAACATTTGAAAACTAATGTATTATTTTAGATGAAAAGACACAACTCTTAAAGTTGATACTTTTAGAGTTGTATGCTGAAAATACACATATATAAATTGACAATTTTGAGAATAAAAACACAACCTTTCAACTTGATTGGAATTCACAACATTTGAAATTAATTGAGATTGCTATTATTAATAGGTAATATAAAAATATCATCTGAAATAAACAAAAGCTATATTTTTCAATATATATATATATATATAATATGCCAAAATATAATAACATAATATTTTTATTTAATTTTGTTGTTAAATTTATGTATATAGAAATTACAAAAATATAAGACACCATCGATATTTTATTATCATTTTTACCTACTAATGTTTTTCTATCAGTTATTCCTTTTTACTTGATATTTAATATGTTTTAAATATAATTACATTAATACATATACATATACACATGTATTTAAAAATAACAGGAACCCCACAAAATGGGAATCCCATTTAAATGTTTCATTATACTGGGGTCAAACCCAACTCTGACCACTAGAAATCCAACGTAAAGTAAACACTGTTTTCTCTCGGTAAACAACCATCAAAACTCTTAAAGAGATAATTATCATTTTATTGCTTAATCTTCTTCTATTATATTGTCTGTGAGAACTAATCAAAACCATCAACAGCTAAGTTCCTTGTGGCTTAAAGAATGGGCAAACACAATCCATCAAGCTCTGTTCTTGCAATGACTTGGTCACTCGGCATTCCAGTTGGCCAGTCGTGATCTGAAACATTTTTTTTTATTTTGGTTCGATTTAGAAAGGATTTGTAAAACATCATTATTTTTGTGACTACGAGCCCAGGCCCATAATATTATTTTAAAACAGTGGGCTTATTGTCCCTGTTTTGTCATTACACGTGTTACTAAGGACCAAACCGTAAATAAGAGACGGAAGCAGAAAGCTCCGAAAACCTAGTTCGCTTCTTACTCTCGCCGACATGGACATTTGATTCTCCGAAATGGCTTCTTCGTCTTCCCACTCTCCGCCGCCGTCTACTTCAGTGCCTCAGCTGATGAAACCCGAAGAGCCGATCAGAAGCTGGGCGGAGCTTCCGCCGGAACTGATTTCATCGATCCTGCTCCGTCTTAACTCGATTCAGATACTGGAAAAGGCTCAGAAAGTGTGCAGGTCATGGCGCCGTGTCTGTAAAGACCCCTCGATGTGGCGGAAGATAGACATGTACAACCACGGAGACTTGGGAAGCATGGGGTACGACCTGGAGATCATGTGTCGTCACGCAGTTGTCCTCAATTGAAGACGTTGATGTTACACGGCTTTGGACTCGGGCCTCCTTGGACCTTCAGTGTTGATGATGCTTTTGCTGTCGCTGAAACAATGCCTGGACTTCGCAACCTCCAGCTTTTTGGAAATGGTTTAACAGATGCTGGTTTAACTTCGCAACCTCCAGCTTTTTATATTCTTTTCATGTTTCAGTTCTCTACTTGTATGTTTTCTTTCTTCGGGTTCTAATGATCCATTATCTCCATTTGATCTGCCTCAAGATAACTCTTTATAAGCTTATTTTACTTTAAATTAATTTTCTAAAGTTAGATTTGATCTGATATGATATAACAATCTAAGATTTTTTTTCACAGATCCGAGTGATTTGTGGTGTGGATCATGTGTTTGGAGAGATAGATAGATAGGACAACTAGTTGGCAGGACCTTAGCTTTATTGCGAGCCCATAAGTCTTTTTTTTTCTGAAGAGTCTAAGTATTGTATCTAAATCAATCAGAGAAGTTGTAAGTTCCATTTTAAAACTCTTTTATTGACTAATAATTTTTACTAATTTGACAATTTAAAAAGTGCTTGAACCATGAATGGTGATTGTAAAGTTAGTTAACAATATTTTCGAATCTCCCGAAAATAACAGACCAATCATCATTGCATGGGATCCACGACCAAGTAAACAAGTGTGGAGCCCAATAGTCGTGGATAGTTTGAGCCATTATATGGTTTATATTATTATTGTCATGAAGACTAGTAAATTTTAGGAGTAGACAAGGATATGCAGCATCATAATTGGTCCTCGCATATTCAGTAAAAACAAAGTTTTGATTTTAAAAGTTTTTAATCTTAAACCAAACTAGAGTATATATTCCAACTATTTAGTTAAAATTTTAATCAACACAAATGGTTCAGATTGGTTGGGTTTTAAACCAAACTAACGTGTTAATTTAATTAGATTACTTAAAATATATTTAATATATAAAGATTTAAAATAGTTTACCATTTAACCTAAATGGCTAAACATAATTTTTATTTCTTGATGAGTAGATGAAACACAACCAACAATGAAATAAATAACATAATTCTCCAATACTTCATCGAAACCAAAAATAATCTATGATAATGTTATTAGGTTTGAAACTAATGATTTAAACTAATTAAAGAATTTACATCTTCCATTGGAATGTTTGAGTTTTAGATCCAAACAAGACGAAGTTGATGACTAATCAAATGATGATTTGTTTTATATTTTATATATTGATTTTTTATAACCGAACTAGAATCAATTTTTTATTTTTTTAAAAAAACAATCTGATATAGCTGATTCAAACACAAGCTAAACCAAATTGATACCAAACTAACACAAATCAAACCAAGATGATTTCAGTTGATTTCATTTAATGTTTTCCAGAATCGAAGTAACTAAACTGAACCAAGCGCAAACAAAATTTGAAATTTCCACCCTTGCTTTTCGAAGCAAACTGGAATCCTTTTGGTTCAGTTTAGAAAGGATCAAATTAATACAACTTATGAAATCGTGAATGCCTTGGTAATTATGGGCCTAGGCCATAACATTATTTTAAAACAGTGGGCTTACTATACAGCCTGAACTGTTATGTTATTATATGTTACTACGAGGACAAAACCGTAAATAAGAGACGGAGGTAGATGGATGATGTTCGGAAACCTAGTTCACTTCTTACTTTCGGGAGATTTGATCCTCAGAAATGGCTTCTTCGTCTTCCCACTCTCCGCCGCCGTCTACTTCAGTGCCTCAGCTGATGAAACCCGAAGAGCCGATCAGAAGCTGGGCGGAGCTTCCGCCGGAACTGATTTCATCGATCCTGCTCCGTCTTAACTCGATTCAGATACTGGAAAAGGCTCAGAAAGTGTGCAGGTCATGGCGCCGTGTCTGTAAAGACCCCTCGATGTGGCGGAAGATAGACATGTACAACCACGGAGACTTGGGAAGCATGGGGTACGACCTGGAGATCATGTGTCGTCACGCAGTTGATCGTAGCCAATGCGGTTTGCTTGAGATCGACTTGTGGTATTTTTCAATATATATATATATATATAATATGCCAAAATATAATAACATAATATTTTTATTTAATTTTGTTGTTAAATTTATGTATATAGAAATTACAAAAATATAAGACACCATCGATATTTTATTATCATTTTTACCTACTAATGTTTTTCTATCAGTTATTCCTTTTTACTTGATATTTAATATGTTTTAAATATAATTACATTAATACATATACATATACACATGTATTTAAAAATAACAGGAACCCCACAAAATGGGAATCCCATTTAAATGTTTCATTATACTGGGGTCAAACCCAACTCTGACCACTAGAAATCCAACGTAAAGTAAACACTGTTTTCTCTCGGTAAACAACCATCAAAACTCTTAAAGAGATAATTATCATTTTATTGCTTAATCTTCTTCTATTATATTGTCTGTGAGAACTAATCAAAACCATCAACAGCTAAGTTCCTTGTGGCTTAAAGAATGGCCAAACACAATCCATCAAGCTCTGTTCTTGCAATGACTTGGTCACTCGGCATTCCAGTTGGCCAGTCGTGATCTGAAACATTTTTTTTTTTTATTTTGGTTCGATTTAGAAAGGATTTGTAAAACATCATTATTTTTGTGACTACGAGCCCAGGCCCATAATATTATTTTAAAACAGTGGGCTTATTGTCCCTGTTTTGTCATTACACGTGTTACTAAGGACCAAACCGTAAATAAGAGACGGAAGCAGAAAGCTCCGAAAACCTAGTTCGCTTCTTACTCTCGCCGACATGGACATTTGATTCTCCGAAATGGCTTCTTCGTCTTCCCACTCTCCGCCGCCGTCTACTTCAGTGCCTCAGCTGATGAAACCCGAAGAGCCGATCAGAAGCTGGGCGGAGCTTCCGCCGGAACTGATTTCATCGATCCTGCTCCGTCTTAACTCGATTCAGATACTGGAAAAGGCTCAGAAAGTGTGCAGGTCATGGCGCCGTGTCTGTAAAGACCCCTCGATGTGGCGGAAGATAGACATGTACAACCACGGAGACTTGGGAAGCATGGGGTACGACCTGGAGATCATGTGTCGTCACGCAGTTGATCGTAGCCAAGGCGGTTTGCTTGAGATCGACTTGTGGTACTTTGGTACTGATGAGCTGCTCAATTACATAGCCGACAGGTTCTCTCTTATGAAAAATCTTACTAGTTTGAGTGATTGGGAGTGATTCCCTGAAAAAGCCTTAGGCTCTGTCTCTCTCATTTCTAGGGTTTATGTATGAAAGATTATACTAGTTTGAGTGATTTGAAGTGGCTGCTCTAATTGCTTGCAGGTCAAGTAATCTGAGAAGCCTAAGACTCATAATGTGCTATCCAATAGGAGACGAGGGATTTGTCGAAGCAGTTGTGAAACTGCCATTGCTTGAATACCTCGAGGTTACTTACGGTTCATTGTCAAGAAAATGTCTGAACGTTGCAGGACAGTCTTGTCCGAACCTGAAGAAACTGAGGCTAAACTCCGACTTTGACCCCAACTCTTATGACGACGACTTTATTGACAAACAAGCTCTAGGGATTGCGGAGAGCATGCCCGGACTACGCCACCTCCAGCTTGTTGGAAACTCACTAACCAACACTGGCTTGAACGCTATTCTTGATGGTTGTCCTCACCTGGAACACCTAGACTTACGCAATTGTTTCAACTTAAGACTTGAAGGGGATCTGGATAAGCGATGTACGGAGAGGATCAAAGAGTTGAAACGCCCCAATGACTCAACCGCTGATCACCCCTATGGATTTAACATTGAGGATTTATTAGGCTCCAACAACTATTATTGGGATGACTCAACCGCTGGTTACCCGTATGGAACTAGCTTCTATGATTTATCAGACTCCTACGACTGTTATTGGGATGAGTTATACTAAGTCTACTAGATACTGAACAATGTAGAGCACATGTGGTTTTTGCTTGTCTTGCCAACCCTATGGACTTGTTCAGATTCCTCTTTTCTCTCTGTTTCCTAGTCTGTAATCTCGGTATGTCCTTTGAGCTCTGTGGAAGCTTTGAGCTATGGGCTTTAACTCTCGTTTGTACAATGTAATGATGCTTTTCTTTTACATTGGATACGAATGAGTTGTGTTAAATGGTATTAATCTGGATGTCTTCTGATGAATGCGCTTTTGAACGTTGAGTTATTCGTACTTGGGGAATGTTTGCATTGCAAGTTAGCAGTCAATTTTTGAAACAGTGGTCTTACTAATCAAGTGTTATTAATGGTTGGCTTCAGGTTATTGGTATGCTTGGAAAATATATTTTGCATCTTATTGTTCTTCTTCTCTAAGATTATATATCATGCTTCTAACTTCTAAACACAACTATTGGCAGTTTATGTAATATGAGAAGACTTACACTTCCAAAGCAGTAGTGAATTGTGATACACCCATTGCTTGAGGATCTCCAGGTTTCTTACTGCTCACTGTCAGTAGAGTCTATGAAAGTTGTAGGCAATCTTGTCCAACTCTAATGACATTGAAGCTAAACAAGAGTGATGTTGATTCTCTAGCGGATACGCATGTGAAATATTTAGGTGTTCCTAGTTTCAATAAACTTGTGTATCCTTGTGTTATGTGACTCGAGTCCTTTTGCATCTACAATATTTTTTTTGTCCTACAATGACTACACTCAATAAAAGTTTGTGATTGTTACATCTTGCTTCGACCAAGTCTTTGATGTCTGGCTAATTTTAATTTCCACTGCCCCGTGTGTGTATTAGAATTATGATATGCTAAAGGAAAAGAGATGGTACTAATAAAGCCACGTCATCAAGAGTATGCGATTAAAATTGATATATAGCAAAAGAAAACAAGAAGTGAGATTATCGAAAATATATCAAAAGTTTGTTATCTTCTTCATCTCTTCTCGGGTTTGTTTTCTCTGGGATTTTCTAGGAAAATTCCCATGGATTCCTCATCCTTGCTTTTGAGTTGTTTCTACATGTAAACTCTTGGCAGAAGAAACTATAAATTATTCAATTAATTATAAAATAGACTATTAAATATGATTGTTGTACAACTTTTAATAAAATAAAAAATTACTCAGAAATATGAAATATTTTACATATTGAATCATCAATTTTTTTTAAAACATTTACATTTGGAAACAGAGGGGTGATAAAGAAACTGTTTTCTCTCGGTAAGCAATCATCAAAATGTATTTCTTGTGGCTGAAGAATGCGAATCTCGCGTCATCTTAGTTCTGGTCTTGCAATGACTTGGCATCCGAATCAAAATAATTTTTCGAGGAACATATTCTACTTTGATCCACACAGAGCCGGGCTTGACTCTGACTGAGCCTCAAGCTGTCACAATAATTTTGGCTCATTATTTTTAAAGTTATTAGGAAAATATAAAATGAAACATTTGGTGTAGAACTTGCAACATGTATGACTCTAAAAATGCATCATTACCAACACTGATATTAGAGTTTTTATGGGAATCATTGGCCCCTATAGTAACTAAATATTTCAAAGTTAAAAGCACATGCTTGACATGCTTTGCATCAGGCTCGGATACAAATATTTAGTATCTGACTATTTATCCACAGCCCGTGTGTGTGTGTAATAGAATTATGATAACGTGATTTAAAAGTCAACAGGCCGCCAAGCCCTAATGTAACGTTGCCCTAACTTATGTTGTAGATATGTAAATACAATGGAGACTTGTTCATAGAGTGATAAACGTCTTGAAAATTGAAACTGCTTCAGTCACATATTTAATGAAACTACTTCACCCCCTTTATTTAATGGACGTGACATATTCTTGACCGTTACAGTAAATGGTCTGTCTCTTCCTCTTAGCCGTTGTCATATTCTTTGGAACCATACGTTCATTGAGTGATGGTGATGTCTACGAAAAGTTTTGGAACTTGAAACTAATTCACTCCCTCCCCTTTATTTAATGGATTTGAGACTACTTGAGATAATCAGACAAAAATGGCTACTTCCTCTTCCTTGAGACCGTTTTCTCCTTCCTCTTCCTCTTCGACTACTGTGATGAAAGATGGAGAGTGTAGAAACTGGGCGGAGCTTCCGTCTGAATTAACGTTATCGATCCTACGCAGGCTCGGCTCAATTGACATATTGGAAAACGCTCAGAAAGTGTGTACTTCATGGCTCCGTGTCTGTAAAGACCCTTCTATGTGGCGGAAGATAGACATGCGTAACTCGGGAGACTTGGGGATCAACCTCGAGATCATGTGCCGCCATGCAGTTGATCGTAGCCAGGGAGGACTGGTTGAGATTGACATTTGGCATTTCGGTACTGATTCTCTCCTCAACTACATCGCCAATAGGTAAAGCATCTCTCTGTTCTTTGTCTATTACTTGGCTTCAGTTCTTTTAACTATAACACTCAGTTACTTGCAGGTCAAGTAACCTGAGAAGCCTTAGACTTGCTATGTGCTCTCCAATAACAACTGATGGACTTACGGAAGCAATTGTGAAACTTCCATTGCTTGAAGAACTCGAGGTCTCATACTGCTCTTTGTCCGGAGAATCTCTGAAAGTTGTAGGCCAGTCTCTTCCTAATCTGAAGACGCTGAAGCTAAACCGCATTGGATTCATGCGTCCTCGTTACGAGAGCAATGTGGATGCCCTAGCTATAGCTGAAACGATGCCTGGACTTCGCTTCCTTCAGCTTTTTGGAAACATATTAACAAATGCTGGTTTGTTTGTCATTCTTGTTAAATGTCCTAACTTGGAACATCTTGATTTACGTAATTGTTTCAACGTTTACAATGTCGGAGATCTGGTGACGCGATGCTCGGAAAGGATCAAAGTTTTGAGACTACCTTATGACGTGACTGATGATTACCCATATGCTGGGAACTACTACGACATTGATTCATCTGATGAAGATAGCCCATGGCCTCTCATGGCAGCTGATTCTTACTACCATAGCTTTGCAGGCTATAGTGACCATTCTGATGATGACTAGCTCGATATACAGGCGACCTGCCTACGTAGATGCGGGTGAAATCTTTTCATTATCTATTCTGAACACTTCCGTGTCCGTTAATGTGTCTTGCATTTGCATGACTCTTATTTTTTTCCTGCTATTTATTTAACTCAAGAATATGTTATTGTTTCATCTACCTACCTTCTGAGTAAAAGTTTTTGAGTTTATTCTGCAACATTGAAGAAATCAAGCCCCAAAAGAAAATTGTTTAAAGCTGGCTCTGTTAAAAAACCAGACAACAAGAAACGCAAAGATGTGAACCAAGATTGTGTAATAACACAGTTTCTTTTTCTCAATAAACAACAATCAATATTCTTAAAATAGACATTAATCATTTCTCCGAAAACTAATGAGGTTTTTGAACAAACCAATCAACTGCAAAGTTCCTTGTGGCTGAAGGAATGGCCAAACGCAATCCATCGAGCTCTGGTCTTGCAATGACTCGACATCCGCATCGTGATCTGAAACATTTTTTTTTTTGTTTCTAGGAACATGAGATACTTTGTCATCAAGTAAAAAAACAGATAAATTTTTTATTTTCTTTGTGGTTTCAGAGTAAGAAAGTTTACGTTTCTGTGGTACTCTGTATCCTGTAACACACAATTCCAATTACTTTTACTATAAGCAAAGTCCTGGTTTCAGGGAATGCAGATGATGATCTGTTATTACTGATATTGGAGGACATGTGCTCTCACCATCACGATCACATGACACGTTGAACACGCTAGAGAAGCCTCACATGTCACAAGCCCCTGAAAATTAGTAAAAAAACAAATGAGAACATTAGAAACAACGCTTAGCAATGAGAAGAAGCATTAGAGAAAAAATGGAAAGAGAGAAGTCTCTCTGTCCCTTGGATGTCCATATCATTTTCATGAGCAGCTTCGAGTACAGACATTCCAATTAGGGACTTTCACAGGTATCTCCTCTCCGTCTTTATCAACAAAGATAATGGTTATCCTGAAAACCAAATACCAAAATGTCAACAAGTAGTATCACACTGAAGGAGTACGTTTTCTATGCGAATAACTTTCAAAACTTACTTTTCAGTTTCTTCATCACTCTTCTCAGAAGAAGAAGATGTGGAAGAACAAGTGCAAAACGTACGGTTCTTCAGGTTAAGGAAGAAGGCTTCTTGAGAAATCCTAGTCTGCAACATTTGGCTATTGAAAGGAAGAAACATGAAAGATTCAACATAAACATGGAAAGTGAAAAAAGAGAAACCCATGAGCGGTAAAACCAAGATTCATAGTATGAATGTTAATCATTCAACTGGGTGCATTAGACTCGTTACTAAACTGATACATCTAAGACCAATCAAGTGTCAGAAAAGCTGGAATTCGTTCTTAATGCAATCTTTTCAATGACAGTCTTATTGAAGACTCATTATCAACAAGCACCTCCTATCTAGCCGGAAAATAGAGTGATCTCTAACAAAGAACACTATTCCAAGTTTCTTAAAGCAGAGTCTATACATAAAGAAGTAACAGAATCATGTCAAGTACTGCAAACAAATAAAAAGATTTCCAGAACAAGCCGCCAATACTTCCTACTTTGAGAGGGATTTGTGTTATATAGACAACTTCAGACCATCTCAAATGTTCTTAAATCATCTGTCATACCGAACTTTTTTTTTTAGTCTAATTGTCTGGTACATTTCGAAAATGTCTTAAACTGAACCGGATCGACCAGTCAACCTAAAACAACTAATGCCACAAATTTGGTGAAAAAAACAAAAACCTGTCGGGTAAAATTCCGTTTAACTCGGTTTATTTAGCTATTACATGCTGAACCGACCAGTTTCTACTTACCAAACCAAACTGATACCCAATTAAAATTCATTAATCAAACCGAAAATCAAAAACCAAAAGTTTCAGAATTCGATCGGTTCGGTTGCAGCCGGCTCTAAATTTGAGAATTGAGAAACCCAATCAGAGCAATTCTAAAGCATAATTCACTTTGCACAACGAAAGACAAACAAAGAGGGCACAAACATCATCATCAACGTTCCAACATCAATTACTTTGAGACAACAGTTTAAAGAAGAACGAAGGAAAAAGAAGAAGAAGCTCAAGCAACTTCATCCTAACTCTGATTCTCATTCCGAAGCTCCTCTTCGGCTTTCTTAAGAACCTGATCCCACCCACTACCAGAACTCATATCAATATAATCATAAGGAACAGCCGTCTTCAAACCAGGAAGCACACCGCGACGGCTCTCAACAATCCTAAACTCCAACTCACCACTTCCCCTCCTCTCAAGCTCTTCCCATGTATACATCAACGGCAACGTCGACCCAAACCAAGTATTAAAATCCACAACCTTAACCCTTCTCTCCTTCGTCACATAAACATCAAACGCGTAATCCTCCAACTCAAACACATTCCTAACGTTATCATCAAAAAACTCTTCAATCAACCCCTTGAGAACCTCCTTCTCGTTAACAAGAACAGGGTAGAACGTCGTCACTTCACGCTGGCAAACCCCGACGAGCTCGTTCGATTTCACAAAGCAACGAAACTCCATCTCGGGTTTTAAAGAAGGGTACCATTTCCTCAGCGCGAGGAAGAAGCTTTCCGGCCTCGACGAGACTCTATCGCTACAAGAATCATACGCCTTGCAGAGATCATGAAGCAACGAATCCGAGGAACGAAACAAGAGTGCGATCTCGCTGAGACAAGTGCAGCTGAGACTCTGCGATGGACTGATCCAAGCCGCGTCCTTTGGCGCGCTCCAGTTCAGCTTCGGGAAGATCTTGCCGCCTAGGGCTTCGATTGATTCCTTGATCTCGATTTCGAGCTCAGGGAATGACGGCGGCGGCGGAGGAGGATCTGTTTCGTTGTCCGAGAGTTGGAAGTCGTCTTCTTCTTCTTCTTCGGGGTTGTGGATGCTGTTGGGCATCGCGTTCTCGTTGGTTACGGAGGAAGGGAGGAGGAAGGGGCCAGAGTCGTCGAGGAGGTAACTGATGAAAGACTCCGGAAGCTCGTGGAGTTTGGTTTTGATGGTTAGGGATTTGAATTTCGGGTACCAGTTCTGGATCTGGCACCGGTTTACTTCCTCTTCCTTCATCGCGCGAATAGGCTTAAGGGATTCTGGGTTCCTCCGGCGTCGGTGTAGGTTTCAGGGTTTTCCGGTGAATGTTTTTTTTTTTTTTTACTTTCTAGAACACACTGAAATTAGGGTTTGGCTGCTAATTAGATTTTGTTAATGGGCCTAAAATGGGCCTCGCAGATTTATTTTAATTACCTTTTCATGTTTGTGAGCAGACCCTGCGGTTTCTGGTCGACTGATTAATTCGGGACGGTTTAGTTTGATTTTTTCGGTATGGTTTTTTATCGAATTGAACCAAAATTCTTGGTTTTTGATTAAATTTGGTTGAAGTCTAACAAATCAGTTTGGTTTTAAAACTTTTTTTTTTTGTTGTAAATGTTAAAAGTTTAAAAATATAAATTTTTTTTTTTTTTAAAAGATCTGAACTAACGATTTTAAAAGATCTGAACCAACGATTGCTAAACTGAACCAAATCGAGAACCAACTTAATTTACAAAAATTGCTTGTCGGTTTATATCTATAACAAAGTTTGAACCAAAATACTGAAAATTTTGGTTCTGTTCATAACCGCATGCTATGAGATTATATGTCACAAGTGGAGTTTATATAATACTATTTGATATTATTAAAGGAAATATGAAATTATATTATCGATTTTAAACCTTTTGTAATTGTAAGCAAGGAATATAAGACTTCTGCAAGATTCTAAACCCAAGAGGAAAGCGAAGAACTAAACACAAAGCGTTACTGCTACAATATACCAAAATCTTTACTCATAGGAAAAATATTCTGACACAAGTGATAGATCACGAAGATTGACGTTTTCCTGTGATGAAGATGTTAGCTTCGCCGATAGAAAAACAGTAAAAGTCCTATGCACATCAGCCATATCCACCGTGTTTTGTACACTGCTAGAGATCTTGCCGAGGAGACTTCTGATCTGAATTAATAAACCAAGAAACTTATAACTTTTGCAACCAAAATGATAATACAAAGGCACAACGAACAAAAAGGTGAAAATTAGGGTTCTTACTTGGACACATCATAGGAGCACGTTCCGTAGCCTGCAAGCAACATTTAAAATATCTCATCTACTACCATACATAAAATAATCGAGGAAAATAATTTTTGATAACAAAGATGTTAGTAGAGGTAATTTCAAATCCAATCATGTGTTGCTTGTGTCATTTATCTTATTTTTGCAAAATAAGTATACATGGGTAAGTAAATCCATATACAAAATAGGGCATGGATTTTTTTTTTTATATAGATATTTTGGTAAAATTAATCGATTATTCATTTTAGTATTCGACAGAATGCAAGAAACTTACTAGGGTTTATCTTGGTGAGTGTAGCTGTTCCACCGAAGTAACAAGCAATGCGATTGTTCCCATTGGTTTGATAATAGGCATTAAACGCAAAAGATGCGTGCGACCATATTGTATCCGGCTCGTAACAGTCCCCATGTTTCTCGATAACTGAGCAATCAACTCTCCCAATACCACATGCCCAATCAAGAGCTCTCTGTAGCTCAGCCTGAGACGCACTTGGTCGAGCCACGCACCATGTTGTTCCGTCCAAAAACGTGGTATTACCTTCAGGTCGAATCGGTGACTCTGGTCGAATCATCGTTACTGGTCTTGTAGCTTCACATCCTACTTGGGATATGAAGTTTAGTAGAAGCAGAGAAAATAGAAAATTCCAAAATTGATTTCTCATTTTCAAGATGCTGGTAATAGAAAATATAAGTGTAAAGGCAAGAAAGAATCCAGATCATAACATCACCATAACTAGAAACCTATGTTATACATAAATATATTGATTGTCACACTCTTTTAAGTATAATGATCAAGTGATGGGGACTTGGGAGGCTGAGACAAGAGAGGTTAGGTTTTATTTGTTCACAAGATAACCTAATCAAAAGAGCAAAGAATAATCTAAACCTCATTAAGGAATCGAAGGTGCCTTCAAGAGTAATAAAATGTTCAAGAAATTGATAGCATAAGATTTTTTTTTAATATCAGGAATATTACTTTCCACTCAATTTATTGTATTACGAATACTGAAAAGTTGAGAAGAGGCGTTTCACAAGCAAAGAATTCTCTGCAAAGAGTATTCGTTTAAGTATAAACAAAATAATTTCACATAGAAAAGGCATACAATACACAACAAACACTTAAACTAAATATATCTCGACAAAGTGATTCACGATTTTTTTTCCATCTAAAGGTCTAAAAAGAGAGTCGGTTTGATTAAGAAAGAAAACAACACAGCCAAGTTCTTACAAAAGTCAACAACCAAATCCATTCAGAAGCTGATGCTACCAAATCAAAAGAAGATTTAAACTCAAGGAAGCATAAAACTTAAAATAGGAAAAAAAAAACAGAGCTTATGCATTGATGTTGAATGAGGCTTTAGTGAAGCCTAGTGAGCTCTTCAACTCTCTTACACAACTCTTCCACCTGAACGTTCATGGATTTAGATATATCTTCCATCTTGTTCCTACTCATATCAAGAAAATATTCGATAAGTTTATTGACTGTACCAAAGATAACAGTTTGTATATAACCAGTCTTTTAATCAGATGGCCTCAATCACATGGAATAACCAAATTACATGGAACATTTCTAGTTACAGTATTCACAACCTAAATCTAGTGGAAGTCTTTTTTACTCCAATCATTACGATGTCACAAATATTTTTATATTAAAAAATTTTGGATTAAAAAAACGATTTATTAACAATTAAATAAAAATTGAGGCTATAAGAGCATCATTAACCCTAGCAAACCATTAGGGATGCTTAAATTTTTTTAAAAAAAATTTTCTTTCTGATTAATTTTTTTTTTTAAAAGATCAATCGCAGGCCGCTACGTGTAAGTGGAGTCCGCAAACAGAACAAAAAGCGACGCTTAAACAAGCAGCAGAAGCCGTGCTGCTTAAATTTTTCCTGGGATCCACTCATTTGTTTAATATTTTTTTTTTGGTAACAAAAAAGGTGATTTCACCTCTTTGCCGGAAACCCAAACATTATAAATAGTTTCTCCCAACGTGAATTGAACCTAAGTGGTGGTAGTTACAGCCGCAACCCCTTTACTACTAGGCCAACTCAACGTTGGTGAGTTTTGTTTAAGCACTTCCCCCCTAAGCGTCGCCGTTAATGATGATTTAAAAGGATCTTCATCTGTCAGAACCACAAGAGTTGCTAAAAAAATTATTATTCCATAATTTATTTTTCTTTAACAATAGAACCAATGTGTGTGGTTTTTCAATAGTATCTTAAGGTTGTGATTGGCTATTTGTAATTCAGGTATTTCAATGGGGAATTAAGAAAACCGCAAATTAGTCACTATTCAGCATTAACATTGAAAAACACACTTAAAAATGACAAAAAGTAAATACGCGAAGCTTTTTTGAATACATGCAAAAACTAAAAAACGCACATCAGTCATTTTCACGTAAAAGAGAGTGGTTCAATGGAAAACCGCACTTGTGTTTATCTTTCTTAAAACACATGTGTTATGCAATATAAATATTTTCCATTTTAATAATAATTTATATTATATATAATTTCTTACTAAAACATCAGTACCTATATTTTTTAAATTGTAAACTTTCTCACTGTTGTAATACTATACAGTTAAAATATGAACTTTTGGTTAATTATTTATTATTATAATTAGTATTAGTCAAGTTCAGTGTTTACGTATACTTGAGAGAGAGACTTGTTTGTGTAGAAAAAGAAAAATTTTATAAAAAAATTAATAACCAAAAATTATCCAAATATTTTATTATAAAACTATATGAACTATTTGATATTTACAATAATTATCTCAAATAGCCAAACTAAGTTAAAATCTAGACTGAATCGTAGACTAACACCAAATGCCCTCATGGAAAAAAAATCAATTTTCATATCCTTTCTCTATTCTTCTACCCCTCATATGGATCCCATTTTCAATACAAATACCACACTATCCTTTCCTTTCTTTAATATATTTCTTCCACTCTCATTTATTTCTCAATTAAATAAATCAACACCATATGGACCCCACAAAACAACCTTAACCAATCAGAAAAGACTTGACCCACATGTCTTCAAGTTTCTCACCTTCCCTCTCCCCTCCCATCGTAAAGTTCTCTTCTTCCTCATCCTCCATTAACGATTTTGAAGCTTCTAAAACAGGTAATCTTTATCCGTTTTCGATGAAATTTTTTGTAGAATATCATTTAAATGTTGAGTATATCATGGGTATTGTTGAAAAACTAAGAATTGATGAAAGTTTTGAGAGATTAAAAATAATTTTAAAAACTGTGTTTATAGATTTTAGGTATATTTTATGTTCGTTTTTGATAAAATTTTTGCTGGAATACTATTAAAAAGAAGTGTATGGATCTCGGCTAGTGTAAAAAGGAAGATTGGATGCAAGTTTTAAGAGATTAGAATAGATTTTGAAAATTGTGTCTATGAGTTTATGGTATATTATATGTCCGTTTTTGATGATTTTTTGTGTGTAATTTCATTAAGATGAATTATATATCATGGGTAATGCAAAACCGAACAAAATCGGACTAAAAACGTGATTAGTTACTGTAAGGATAATTTTTGGGTATTATTTAGATTACTCGTTTTACTAAGGACATATAGTATTACTGATATTACTAGTATTACTCTGTTTACAAATACTACTGGTATTACTAGTATTACTAAAAGTTTTACTATGTGTAGTATTGAAACCAAATTAGTATTAGTAAGAGAGCACTGTACAGTGTGAGAATTAAACGTAAGCTTCTTAATAATGCTAATTGTAATTATAATTCTTTTTTATTTCAGGAAAATGCAAAATCCGCATTGCACAATCATTTGTTTTGATTATGGAGGATATTATATGAAGGATGGGGCTGAAATGAAATGGATATCGGGAGATGGTGAAGGGAAAGATGAAATTCACACTATTGTCTTGAAGAAATCAGTGGAGGAGGTCACATACTCCGTTTTGGTTGAGCGTATTTGCAGAAAGATAAAGGTAGATGAATATAAGATGGAAGCGAAGATTAGTTACTTTCCAATGGTAATGTATTTGAACAAGCCATCATATATCTGGGATGATGAAGACGTTTTTGGTTATCTAATGCAAGTAAATCAAGAGAATTGTAGAAGTGTTCTACATGTGGAGTTCAACAAAACGGATGATGACATTGATTTCTATGGCGGTTTATCGGATAGAGAGGCTACTGATAGAGAGGCTACTGATAGAGAGGTTACTGATAGAGAGGCTATTGATACAGAAGCTATTGATACAGAGGCTACTGATAGAGAGGCTACTGATAGAGAGGTTACTGATAGAGAGGCTACTGATACAGAAGCTATTGATACAGAGGCTACTGCTACAAAGGCGATTGATACGGAGGCTAGTGATGAAGATGGTACTGAGATGGGTGCAACTGATAATGAAGGTACTGGTGGTGTGTTCACATTTTACGAAAACATTGAGATGCATGAGAATGTCAACGAAACAGAAGCAGGACCATCAGTTGAAGTCTCACCAGTTATCTATAAAGAGTGGGATGATGGTATGGATTTGGTTTTAGGTCAGGAATTTAGAACCAAGGAGGAAGCACAAACTCATATTCAAAGGGCTTCACATCTGAAGTGTTTTGAGTATGAGGTAATTAAGTCGGATACTAAGAGATATGTGATAAAATGCCGAGGAGCCAAAGAAGGTTGCAACTGGTGTGTGCGTGTTGCAAAGTTAACGAATTCAGATCGTTGGACGGTTAGAACTTACATCAAGCAGCATAGATGTTCTGTTGTTACCACAAGAACACTGCCTAATAGAAGGAGAGGCACACAACAAATCGTTGCATCTGTTTTGTCCCAAGATTATCCCGGCAGTTTTGACACACCACGTCCCAAAGCTCTGATTGATTTGGTTCATCGCAAGGTTGCTGTGGAAGTATCATACACAACGGCATATAGAGGAAAAAGACTAGCTGCTAATAAAGTGCGCGAAACTCCTGAAGAGAGTTATTCTTTATTATATTGTTATATGCACATGCTGGAGCAGACGAATCCTGACACAGTAACTCGTGTGGTTGTGGATGAGGGCAAAAAAATTAAGTATCTGTTTTGGGCTTTGGGAGCTAGCATAGAAGGGTTCCGAGCAATGAGAAAAGTCCTAGTTGTGGATGCAACACACCTGAAGACTGTTTATGGTGGAGTGTTACTTGTTGCGACTGCTCAGGATCCTGATCATCACCACTACCCAATTGCGTTTGGTGTTGCAGGTGGCGAGACCTTTGAGAGTTGGTTCTAGTTTATGGAACAGTTGAAATCAGTGATATCCGATGTCCCTGGATTGGTGTTTCTTTCGGATAGAAACAAAGGCTTGATCAAGGCAGTACGTCTAGTGTTCCCTCAGGCCGCTCATGGGTATTGTATATGGCATTTGTCTCAAAATGTTAAAGGCTACGTCCGTAACAACAGAGATACATGTGCATTTAAGTTTACGGAGTGCGCACACGCTTATACGGAGGCTGAGTTCCTGGTCCTTTATGACGCTTTTTGTAGGAAGTATCCTCGTTGTGCGGAGTATCTTGACAAAAGTTGTGAACAAAAGAAATGGGCTAGATGTTACTTTGAAGGAGATAGGTACAATGTTGACACCACCAATTCTGCAGAATCTTTTAACGGTGTTATTAGGGATGCAAGAAAGTTCAGCTTACTTCCAATGTTTGATTTTATCATTAGAAAAATCGCTGAATGGTTTAACAAGCACAAGAAGGAGGCAGCTGAAATACCACCCGCACTAAAGCTTGTGCCTATTGTGGAGGCGGAAATGTCTAAAAGATGTGTTGATGCAGGGTTTTGTTACGATTGACGAGTTAAACAGCTTCCATCTCGAGTACAATGTGCATGGTAGTGACGGGAAGCAATATACCGTTGATATGGCTATGAAGACGTGCACCTGTGTGCAATTTGATATAGACAAATACCCATGTGTGCATGCAGTAGCTGCTGCCACATTCATGACAGCTAAAGCGGGAAGGGAACTCCATCTATCTGAGTATTGTTCTAAGTACTATTTGGTGGAGATTTGGGCTTTGGCTTATCACAGGACAATATACCCCGTTCCTCATATGTCTGATTGGGTTATACCAGAAGAAGTTAGAGCAATGAAAGTACTTCCTCCAGACTTTGAAGTCAAGAAAGGAAAACCGCAAGAAACAAGGTTTCCATCAGCAGGAGAAGCTCGTGGAAGAGGAAAAAGAGGCAAAGGGAGTGGAAGAGGGAGAGCCACAGACACAGGCACAGACACAGACACATGCACAGGCAGAGGAAGAGGTATGGCAGCGTATTTTGAATGTGGAAGTGGTTCAGGTTCAGGTGTTTGATTGTTTACTGGATTACTGGTATTACTATGTGTTATTTTGTTTATTGGAATACTGGTAGTACTATATGTTATTTGGTTTACTGGTTTACTGGTATTACTATGTGTTATTTGTAGGAGTATTTATGTTTAGTATGTAGAATCGATATATATTTTATGATTATTATCAATTCGTAGACTAGTTACTTAATAAATATATATTAAGACTATTTTTGATGGTTATTTCAACATTTTAAGAAAAACCTTTTCAGTTTCCCAAAAAATTCTCTTAACTTTCATTGTTAGTGTGTGAATGGTTAGGCCATAGTAAGGGAAATCTTTAAAAATATGTATTTCTGGAAAATATGTAATGCAAATGTATTATTTAATGATAATCATCGTGAAAAAGCATCCATTTTACTAAAAAAAAACTCATTTTCTCATGGTTTTACTAGATAAACCTAAAAATTCCCAAAAAAATACTATGTGTAAGGTAGTATTACTAAGTCCTTGAAGCTTACCAAGAATTACTAAGTGTAATCAAAATATTATATCAAAATATATGACGGCTGCACGTTTTACATATGCATTTTTTATCCATGCACGTTTTACATGTGGTTTGCATGTTTTTAAGTATTTTTCCAAGTTTTTGAAGTAATTTTCCAAGTTTTTTCAAAAAAATTTCAAAATTTTGAGCAGAGTTTCCCCTGTAATTTCAAGTTACCACACCCGTTTTCCAAAAACATACCACAACCATAAACATAATATAGCATCCAAAAGAAGAAACATAACATCCTAACAAGTTCAAGAGAAGCATTTTAAACAGAAACATAACATCCTAACTTGAATAATACAACATAACAGAAGCATTTTAGGCCTTTGTTTTCGGCTTCTTCTTTGGCACTTCCGGCTCATCAGTCTTTTCCTCAGTGAAAGGAGACTGCACCCACCGTGATGGTTCACCTTTTCTCTTCTCCGGCAGCGGCGTACATGGCTTCAATGTAGCAGCAATCTTCTTCGGCCTGCCTCTTTTCTTCGTTGTACCTTGAGCTTTCTTTGCTAATCTCTCTGCTCTTGTACTCCCACCCTTCACTGCCATGACTTTGTGCCTATGGCGTATCCCAGTTCTGACTGCTCCCTTGTCTGGCTTTGCTGCTTCCTCAAGTTCTTCCACCTCCTCGTCAGGCTTCGTTTTACAAGTACTGTCTTTATAGACAACCATGTACCAGCCTTGCTTTTCTTCTTCAGTGAATTTTTCAGCCTCTTCCTCAGGTTCTTCCATCTCCTCCACCATTTTTTCAGCTTCTTCATCTTTTTTCTGCTCCTCCACCATTTTTTCAGCATCCTCGCTGGAATTCTCCACCACAGCAATCTCTTCACTTTTTTCAGGTGCTTCCACCGCTGGTGGCTTTATCCAATTATCTGGTGGTGTATGGCATTGTCTCCTTGCGGCTGCTGTCTTAGTCCTACTATGTAGTGGTGTAGGAGTTTCCTCGGGTTTTTTCTCTGCCCCCTTTTCTGGTGGTGTAGGAGTTTTCTCTCTTTTCTCAGCCTCTTTCTCAGCCTCTTTCTCATCATCAGACTCATCATCAAGTTTCCTCCAAAATTCTTCCGCTTGTATTCTCGCTTTCTCACAAATATTTGTTAGAGAATCTTCTTCATCTGATTCCTCTACAAATTCTTCGCATTTCTCAGCAGACTCACTATTTTCCTTGTCCTTTCCAGGTTCTTGTTCTTCCTCTTCCTCACCCTTCTCACTGTTTTCCTTGTCTTTTTCAAGTTCTTGCTCTTCCTTTTCCTCACCCTTCTCACTGTTTTCCTCGTCTTCCTCACCCATCTCTTTATCTTTCCCTTGATCTCTACCATAATCAAAATCATTCCACTGTCTATCCACATCCTCATTTCCCTTGCTTTCAATAGAAGTCAATCTGTCTTCTATTTTCTTAGCCCTTCTTTTCAAAAGTCGCTGGTTCTTCTCAAGTTCACCCATCCTCAAGTTCATATCATCCAGCTTTGTCTCTACCGTTAGTTTAAGTCCACAAAATCCTTCTCCCATGGCCTTCACAATCCTCTCTTCCAGGCCTTTCAAGCTCGACTCCAAACCAGAATTAGAAGATGGTCCTTCTACAATCGTCTCCTTTTCTTTGTTATTCTTCTTTGGAAATACTCGTGCAGCCACATCTGACTCATACAATTCTTTCCACCAAATTTTCTTTTGCTCCACATTTAGCCAGTAGTTCCAACTATCACTTGTGCTGCCCTCACGGTCATACTCTGGCTCTGGATCAATGATACGAGCCAGAAAAGTTTCCTCGTCCACAGTTGGAACCAACACACTGTTAATAACCTGAAAATAAAACAATTAGAAATATCAGTTTAAATATTCTTTTCTGCTATTTTCTACTAAATGAAATAAGTGCTATTATACCTTTGTGTTTCCAAGCGCGTCATATATATCTTCCAAAGGATAACCCTTCATGCTATTCTTTGTAAACCGCCTCTTGCACATTCTAGGACAATCTTTACAGGCGCTGTCTGAAGAGATTCGAAACTTTTCCCCCAGCTTAGGAATACACTCAAAAGCCAAAACCTACACAAATGAAGTGTCACAGTGTAAGATTTTTGGTTCTAAAATTTAAAAAAATTCACTAAATTGTATGCTTACCTCTAACGGAATTATGAATCCAGGAAAGCCGCATGCCTGGTGCACTTCACCCTTCAGAAGCTCCATAACATGCTTAATCTCCTTTATTGCATCCTCAAATGTTAGACGACCCCAAGGAAATGTTCTGCAAACATCCAAATCTTCCACAATCCTTAAGATGAACGGGTCTAATGGTTTGGTATCATTTGGCTTTCCTCTGATAACTCGACCAAGGAAGAACAAGACAACCATCTTCAATCTATCACTACATGTTGTCTTCATAGACAACAACTTCTGCTCCACATCTGTTATGGTGATCTTCTTCTTCTCACCGAAGTAATAATCCACAAACTTAGTACCCCCGAGCTTCAAATGTCTCCTCAGATACTCATGGCAGTCCAAGCCAGATATGAGGGCATGCTCCCTCATAGAATAGCGGATGGGCACACTATTCACCCCAAACCATGCAGCATCGTCTCCTTTAATACGAATGGTGCGCATGAGTAACATCCACATTCCTTGGAGCTTCAGGAATTCTTCATCAGGCATGTGGAAGAAATGATGAAACTGAGGATGGCTTGTGAACCAGCTGACCTCCTCCTTAAGCTTCTTAATCACATCGACTGTCTTCTTCACTCTGCACTTGGTCTGAATCTTGCAAGTCTTCGTGTACTCTGTGCTCTTGAAGTAAAATTCAAGGGGCTGTGGTGGTTGCCCTTCCTGCAATTAAAAAAAAAAATATATGTATTAGTCATTCGTTACTTCTAAAACTAGCATACTTTCTAACTACCAATGATTAAAATGAATGTAAAAAATACCTTAGATGATACAACAGACATGTCTTCACTTTCGGAATCAAGTGAGAGCGAAACTACCGTCGTTTCTCTCACTCCAATACTCTCTTGATGGACTACATCTTCTCCTACGGGCTGATTCCCATCTGAGACCGCCTTTCTAGCTCTAGTTCTCGTGGAGACTCCACCGGACATACTAGATGGACACTTTTTTTTGCCCTTCATTTCCTGTACAAGATGTTACAAACACAACAAGTCAATTATTCGAAATGCAAACCCCTTACTAACATCAATTAAGGTTCACCACGAACTCATATATGCATACTATAGAGAAAGTACAAAACACCCATATGTTCCGACCTTTTACCCGACAAACCCACAAACACACAAACACACAATTTATCAAAATTATTCTTTTATCATGTTCTGACCTTTTATCATGCCATTCAAAAAATTTGATTCAACTAATCCAGTTAAATACCAACAAATTCGCTCCCCTTTCAAATGTCAACTTCACAAAACAACATTGACTTAAATTGATATTTCACCATCTTTTCCCCCAATTTCATAGGCAAAACACGATTTCCCCTTACACATTTCAAAGTTGTTAATTTTCCCCAATTTTTTAAACCCTAATTTCAAAATCCGAGCAAATCTAGAGGGACAAGAAATACTTACCACGCGATGTACGAATTGAAGAGGAAGATGAAGACTCCTTGCGGTTGGAGCGTCGATTTCGTGGAAAATGAAGAAGAAGCAACAAACAGAATCGTATATTAGGGAGAGTTTGTCGTCGGGAGAAGAAAGAGTAGGGGGAGAGAGATTACTTAGAAAAAAATAGGAACAGGCAAGAGAATGGAGGAAAAGGAGCAAAACGCGTCGTTTGCTTACAATTTGGGTTTGAGCCGATGGGGTTTGGGTTTGACCCGATGGGTTTGGATTAGATTCGATGGGTCTGGTTGGATCTTGTAAATAATCTATTAAGTGAAGGGTGTTGGAGTCTTTGACCATATTTTGAATTTAAATACATTTAAAAATAATAATAAAAGAAATAGTTTTTTATTATGGGGAGATATGGAGATTTTTTAAGAGTGAGAGGGGCATTTGGTGTTAGTCTCCGACTGAATCGGAACCAGATAAAATATTTTGAATATTACACAGTTCGAGTTTTACTATATGAACAAAAAATAGAAAACATGAATTAATCGACCGGAACCAAATTTATATATTTTTATATCACATGCTGTTTGTATCAATCAAATTTTAGTTAATAGAAAATATTGAAACATGTTTTAATAAATAACTTAGTAAATATTTTATATAAACTACAGTTAAATATTTTTATAAAATTATATATATTACTAAATACTAAATATAAAATTTTAACTTGAAATTTTATTTGCTTATTTGTATCTATTTATAAAGTATAGATTACTTTCTCTCCAGAGGCATGCCGCATAGGATGCCACATCAATAATTAGTGCTTCGTGGTGTAACACGTGTCCAACTCATTTTACAATTTTTCAGATGCGTGTGATATCTAATGGGCTTCGGGAAATTATCCGCCGTTTAAAGCTGGCCCTATAGTCACCTTTATCTTCTTCACGCAATGTCGCCGTCCTACTCTAGGGTTCTTCGTATCTTTGAAGCTTTTATTAGTTCCAGCAACAATGGTGGTTCTAAATGACGAGTGAGACGGAACGTCGTGGGAAACTCTGTGTCAAGCTTTGATTTGGTCGTTTCTTCTTAGGTTCTTATCCTCCGAGACGCTTGACTCATCGCCATTGACGGACACGCTTTTGATAGAGCAGGATGTTAATACGCAGATCAGAGAAGCGTTGTATCTTGTGTCGGCGACTGATGTTGCGGAGGATCCGGTTCGGTTAATACAGGTGCTTCTTCCTAGGCTGGAGGAGTTGGTGAAGTGTAAAGCTTTTACGGTGAAGTCGGCGGGAATGGTTGTGAACGGAAGCGTGATTGGTGCTGGTGGAGCTACGGGGAGCTCCAGTGGATAGCTTAGTTGGCTTCTTGAAGATTTGGGCGGCGAGGAAAGCAGCCGCCGAGGCCTTTGAGGGGTTAGCTACGGTAGAAAGAATGATTTTGGAGAGTACAAAGCTAAGTCTTTGAAGATCTTCGAAAGCAAGAAATACGACAAGGTTTGGTTTTTGTGTCTGAATGTAGGTTTGTTTGTTCAAGCATGATCACAAGCTTCAGTTTTGGATACATGTTTAGGTGAAAGCTGTGAGAGAAGTGATGAATCAGATGATGGAGGCATGGAAACAAGTCCCAGATTTATCAGAAGTGGTTTCCATTTTCGAGCATCGAATGTTCCCCACATTTGGTAATAGTTACTTAATTTTGCAGCTTCTTGATCAAATGTAATCCCTGATTTTATTGTGCTGAGCTTTCATATGCCTATATTTAACGTGTTTAGCCATGTATGCTGTACGAAGGATGTGTTTGATCAAGGAGCGAATGAAGTTGCTCTCTCTGTTGTTAGTGGAGTTCACTGTAAGGCATGTTGCTGAACCAAGAGAGGTGGAAAAAGATTTAACAAATAAGGTACAAGCTTTACTGCGCTTTCCTAGGGTAATATAATATTGGTTTCATCCAAGGATATTAATGTGTCTTTGATACTGGTAAGTTATTGTTTCTTTTCTTTTTCTTTTGTTAATTTATACTTCCCAACTACAATTTATTATGTAGGTAAACCAGAACATCCTGCAAGGACTTTACACTCGAGAAAGGTGAAGAAACCATATGCGTAAGTAGCATTCTAAAATGTCTGTATGATGCAAGGATCTTAGAGTCTGTTCATGAGGCCTGCTTGCTTAGTTACTAACACATTCCGAACACCTCAATACTTTCTTGACAGGGGGGGGGTGCTGCTGCATTTTGTGTCTGTCGAAGACCAGAAGAAGAACGTTTGGCGATGGATGTATGTTTATGCATAAACTAAAGGATCTATCTTTCAAGGCTCTCTGACTCCGTAAGCTCCAAATCTCTCTTCCTCTCTCTGATATTAATCTGACCCTTGGGTTATCATCTTATTAAGATTCTAAATTTCTGTTTCGAGTCTGTTTACAAGGATGTGCTAAGTCTTGAGGTCTTAAAGGTATGATTGTATTTACTTATTCTTCCTGCTATCGAGTGTACTAAATAATAAGATTTTTATTGTCGTTTTAGTCTCTCTGTGAATGTAACATTGTAAATGTCTTCACTTGGTACAAGGTCAGCGAGAGAGTGAGAGTATCATTGTACTGGATTTAGTTGTTGGAACCATCCACACCCGTGAGAAGAATTCTTTGTACATTGTAAATTGGAGTTGATTTTATTGGTTTATTGGTTTGGTTTGGTTTTGAATTTCTTTTTGTTGGCCCTGGAATTTACAGTATCTCTTTTACCTCTAAATTTTCTTGAATGCTTAAACATCAAAGCAAAGCTCAATATATACGCACCATTACCAAGAGAATCGCAAATCAGTGCAAGGAGTGACTGGAGTCTAGGGGATGCACAGTCATGTGCTATGTAGAGTTGTTCTATCAACGAGACAGTGAACAAGTTAAATCAAACTAAATATTCAGTTTTAGATTGTTTGAAGGGTAAGTGTTCTTTTATGTTTAATAAAGTGACCACCTGAATCTAGAAAGCAATGGAACATTGATGAATACAACTCTCTATGCTGTTATAGTTTCTCTTATTTACTGCTCCAAGTCAAACGCTATACATGAGTTTAGTAACAGATATCTTCATTCATGGAGAAGGTTATAGTATGCAACAATACATTCAGGTTTTTTGTGCTGGTTTTCTAAATTTCTTAAAATTGATTTAACAAAGGAATGGAGAGACTGGGATGAAGAGGTGATACTGCGGATTCCATAGCATGCCACATTTTGCAATAACATGTTAGATCACATTGTAGCTCTACTTTGTTCTTAATATTAAATGAAAGTCTTTCAACAACATAGTAGCTGATGCGTGGAAAAGTGTTTTCTTATGATTTCCGGTTAGAGAAAATTATCAGCTTGGGGATCTCCTAAAAAAATACAATTTTTTAAAGGCTATTGCAAATTAGTCGACATTAATTTAAATAGTTTTATTCAATAATAAAATACAATTAATATACAATAATCTAATTATGTATAGAAAATTGTTGTAAGAATGATATTTTATAGGTTAGTCAGTAAAATTATTTCAAAAATTCTAATCAAAGTAATGAGTAACTTCATTTACATATATAATAATATATAAGATTTTAATAAACATGTAGACATATAAATATTAAATAGTAACAATAGTTTCCTATTATTTACTAATCTGTCTTAAAATATTTTTAGTTATAATGAATGCAGTGCCGGTAATTAAAATTATGGGCCTTAAATATTTTGAAAATAAATATAAAAATTTAGTTTGTGATTAAAACTACAATTTTTTTCAAATTAATATATGTCTATCTAGATCTTTTTATTTAATTTTATATAGTTAAGAAACAAAACTTCAAAATTTATTTTGTAATATGTTTTAGGATCCATTTTATATTTTATTCTACTAACAGCAACAAAAAAGTATGTTTTAAAGGCAGTAAAACTTATGGCCCCTACACCATTGTTTTTTATGTGTTGAGTCAAGACCGGGTCTGAATGAATGAGTTATTTTGTTATAATGCATAAATCATTAGTTTTAAAAGAAATGTGTAAAGAAAAAAACAATTTAACACATGAAACAAATATACACATAAGAGAAAATAATTTTTCTCTACTTACTCTTATTGTAAATTCAAAAATCTATTTGACTTATTAGTACAGTTAAGCTAAAATCAATATTGAGAGAAAGTAAAGAATTATATTTTCAAAATTTTATTATAACAGATAAGTTATAATTTATAAAGCAAAGAATAAAATACATAGATAAAATTGCTGTAAAGCAATTATGAAGCATAATTCTATTTTAAATTAGAATTAAAATAAAATTTAAAATAAATTTGTACTATCAATTTTATTCAACCGCCCGCCCGTAGGGCGGGTTTACCCTAGTTGATATATGTGTTTAACATTTTTAAAATTTTGTTTAGTTGTTCAATTTCGCAAACCATATATTTTCAGCAATCAACACAATTCCGCACTGCTAATTTTATCAAAACCGCAGTTATCCCACAAACCGCACGAACCGCAGTTGAACCGTCCCACACTTCAAATCCGCACCGCTTATATTACCAAATCCGCAGTTACCATTCGGACCCTAAATGTTTTTTTTCTGAACCTTTCTCTTTTCTCATTCCTAACTTTTCATTATTTATTATTTATTTAGAAAAACTGTATTAATAACCTTTTGATAGTCATGCTCTATGACATTGAGTGTGTCTACATAGAATCTAAACCACAATTCAAAATATGATAAATCATTTTAATTTAATACTTCTGAAAATGTCAAGATTTACAAAAATATTCCTTTAAATATAAAATAGAAATCAATACAACATAAGGTAAATTAACAACAAGAAAAATCATTGCAGTATTAACCTAGCAAAGTTATTTTCTAAAGAATGCAACAATTTCAAAAACAACAATTTAAATTTTTAAAACACATAAGATTGTCAAAATTTATTTATATTATAAAAATTGAGGTTCAACCATTGAAAAATGGTTCATATCCCCTATATATTAATAGAGGAACATTTGAAAAGATGTAACCTCAATTTTGTAATAATTAAAAAAGGCCCAATGCTTATGTGTCAATCAATTAGGTAGTTAATTGAAAAAAGGAAGTCCAATTCAATTAATATGTCTCGCTAGACACATTAAGGCATTAACTATACAATATAATGTGCTAAGAAACATTATATTAATCCAAAATATTAAAAGCAAGTATACTTTCCTTACATAAAAGCTATGGAATTACCTAATATGATTACATATTTATGACAATTAATGATTATAGATATTAAAAATTTGATAACAATTTGTATATCATTTTTCATTTTTGTTTTTAATTTTATATTATTAAAAGAAATTAAATAATAATATTAACCATATAAAAAATCAGATTTTTTCTTCCATGTTATATTTTGAATTTTTAAAACAGCTATAAATTACTTTGAAAATTTTGTGATCAGTGTCTTAATTGTTTTTATTATAACAAGATACAAATGATCATAAAATCGTATTAATATGATTTTTTATGTAATAGACATTCACATTAAATAATATATATATATATATATATATATATATATCAATTTTAATACTGTTTATATGTACCATTTAAAAATACATAAATATGTTAATTTTGGATTTGCATTGAAAAAGTATTGAGACCTTAATATTTAATTTTAAAATTTTCATCGAAAAAATATCATATCAAAAATTCTGAGATCAATGGTTTAAATTTTTTGTTACATAGAATATACAAATGTTAATAAAACCATGTGAGTAGGAAGTGTCAATAATAAATATTTATATTCAAATATACTATATATTTATGTTAACATCATTGAAATTTAATTATATACCATATAAAATAAATAAAATGATTATTTTGATCTATTTACCATAAAAAAATTGTAAATAAGCAAGATGTATTGTTTTGATTTATGTGATTACTCTAATCTCCTATATATTAATTGAGAAACAATTGATTACTCTAGCAAGTGTAAGATTTTATTAATTAATATTTTTCAAAAATCTTACAAGAGATCGATACAACGAAGATTTATTTATAAGCTATTGAAATCACCTAACGAGACATGGAGTGCGTATTAAATTTGTTTTTCTAACCCTAACCCCCTTTCTATTCATCACAACACCAAAATGGAATATTTGGAAGTGTCGATTGACAATCTGAAATAGTAATGTTTTTTTAAGTTCAGTACATTGTTTTCCTCAAATTGACATAAAACAGTTTTTAGTGATTAACTAAATGGGCCACGTGCATAGTAAAATGTGTTTTAGTTTAAAAATTGTTGCATACCCAAAATCAATATGAACCATCATCATCTTCGTTTAAAATTTTGTTACAATAAAAATATAGGATTGGGCAAAAAATCTGAATCTAAAAAGCGAACCAAGTTCGATTTAAAAAATAGTACTGAACTTTAACCAAAACTGGTTAGATATCCGAATGGGTTCAAAATTTTGGTATCTAAAGAACCGGAACTGAACTCGATCCAAACAGAAATATTCCGGGTATTCGAATAAATGTGAACTAGATTTATAAACTTAATTATATTAATTATTTTTAATTTAATATCTAAAAGAATAAACAAAAAATATAAGATGTTTTTTAAGTTGTCTAAAATACTTGGAAATATATGCAAATAGTTATAAATACATGTTTAAAATAACTAATTTATATTTAAAATACCAAAATACTTAAAATATCTTTTGATTTCCTATCTAAAAATTTAAGCTAAACCAATTTTTATGTTAAGTTTAAGTATTTTGGTATACATTATTCAAATTTATATGATATATTATTTTGATTTTTAGACTTTGAAAAATTTAAAACATATATGAGCTTTACTTTTTAATTTTTTTTAAATAGGTTATCTGAACCCAAAACCGAACCAAATCCACGAAAATCTGAACCGAACCAAAACCACAATGATCCGGACCAAACCAAATCAAATGGTGCTCAAATGTCTACCTCTAATCAAATGTAAAGAATATTATTGATAACAAAATGTATATTCTTTATAACATTTAAATACAATATATTTTAAAAATATTCACTCCCCGCAGGGCGCGGGTTATCATCTAGTAGGATGTTAAACTACCAATCAAAATACGAAAAATCATAATTTTAATTTAATTCTTCTAAAAATGTCAAGATTTCTAAAAAATATTCTTTTCAATATAAAATAGAAATCAATGCGATTAAGATAATTTAACATCTATTCTATATAAAATTTGAGGCTACACAGAATTAATAATTTCCATATAGGATGTTAAACTACCAATCAAAATATGACAAATCAAAATTTTGATTTAATGATTCTTAAAATGTCAAGATTTCCAAAAAATATTCCTTTCAATACAAAACAGAAATCAATACAAATAAGGTAAATTATTTAAAATAAATATTATTGAAGTATTAATTTAAGATATATACTAAATATTATGTGTTTTATAATAACCTAACAAAAAAATTAATAATATTTTGTAAAGAATACAACAATTTCAAAAGGACGATTATTTGAATTTAAAACACATAATGTTTTCAAAATTAATGTTATATAGTATTATGAATGTTCACATATAATTTAAAACACTGACAATATTTCAAATTATCATCTTAATTTAATTTTTATAAAAAGGCAACATTATGAGAAATATTTTATCAAAATATGTATACTGTTTAAAACTTAAGGCTATAAGCCATTTAGGGGTATACACATAAGATTAAAAACAACCATCTTTAATTTAATTTGCTATCCTTAAGATGTTAAATTTCCCAAAATATATATTTTAAAATAAAATTTATTTGAAATAAGCTTAGCTAACAAGATAAAAATTGTTGAAAGATATCAATTTGGTGAAAGTACTGATTTCCGAACAATTCAACATAATAGTTTAAATATTTGCATTTATTTAAAATAAAATATCAATAAAATAGAACAGTTCAACATCTTCATTTATTATTTTTAAAATATTTCAAAAAAATATTTCCTTCAAATAAAAGGAACACTCTTATCAAACAAGGTAGAAACAAAATAAATTAAAAATTAAACGACTTTGTAGAAATAAAATAACTGAAAATGAATTTATTTTTTCATGTGTTGCCTCATCCAGTAAAGTTTACAAAATATTTATTAAAAAGAACCGGTGGTAAGCGTAATTTACTGGTGTGTAAGTGTATTGTTAAAACAGTTTGTGTTGTGAGTGTCAAACTGTTCTTCATCATTCAAAACAAATTTACGAATTCGTCTGTGCACAAAAACAAAAACAAAAACAAAAGCAAAATTCTACATTATTATTTTATGTTTTGACACAAACATTTTTAGTCAATCACAATCAAAATATTATTCATTACAATTAAACAAAAATGATATTATGAAGTAAACCTAAATATGGAAAAATCTACAGCACCATCCAAACCTGTGATAGAAAGGGTGTATAGAACTCTACCTCCCTTCCCTCCCAATAAATCGCAAACTAAGCAAGAATTGGATAAAACAATCTGCAAAAAAGCGTTTGATAAGATCACGATAGAAATGCCACTGGGTGATGCCATCAAAGTCTCACCCACTATAAAGAAATATGTAAAAGAAATCGTGTCTAAAAGTTTTCCAACCGGGGAGCACAGTGTCATGATGATTTTCGAGGAAGTAAGTGCTATGATCCGAGGCGAAACCCTGGTTAAAAGACCTGACCCTGGCAGCTTTGTACTCGATTGCATTATCCAAAATAGACACTTTCCCAGATCCCTTTGTGATCTTGGCACCAGTGTCAATCTAATGCCGCACTCTGTTGCGATATCCCTCGGATATAATGAGTTTAAACCAACTCCAATCACCGTGGTTCTGGCTGATTGATCCGTCAGAGTACCAGAAGGGATACTTGAGGACATAACTATAGAAATTAATGGTTGTCATGTGCCCGCGGACTTCGTTGTGCTGCATTATGAGCATGAACCAAAAGCCCCCCTCATTTTAGGAAGACCGTTCCTAGCAACGGCTGGCGGGATCATCGACGTCAAAAAAGACCGGATATGTTTGAACATTGGAGATATCCCAATGACGTTCGATATGGAAAGACTGATGAAACGTCCTTTAATAGATAATCAAGCTTCCTATATGGATGATATTTCTGAGTTTTCTGAAGAATCTTTTGTGGATTTATGCTCAGATGATCCCTTAGAAAATGCGCTCAACCTCACTGAAAAAGAAATGTTCAGAATAGATGTCAGGACAGACGATCACACAAGATTAATGGATGGGAGCATGGAGATCGCAAGTGTTGATAACGAAGAGGATGATGAGTCAGAAATAAATGTCGATCGATATCTACATCACACCGTCGATCGACAACCGTCCTCTTTAGACAATTTGAGCGCAGAAAATGCACCAAAGGTCGAGCTGAAACAGTTGTCTGCCGGACTTAAGTACGCTTTTATTTATAACAATTATTATCCCGTGATTGTCAACACCAACCTAACTAATGGGGAACTCTCTTTATTACTAAATAAACTGCGAAGTATAGGAAAGCCCCCAGGTACTCTCTCGAGGACATCCCAGGGATCTCCTGGGACTTATGCATGCATCGTATTCACCTGGAGGATGAATCCAAGTCATCAATAGAACAACAAAGGAGACTAAACCCAAATCTGAAGGAGGTAGTTAAGAAAGAAATTATCAAACTCCTAGATGCTGGTGTCATCTACCCGATTTTAGACTGTAATTGGGTAAGTCCTGTGCATGTTGTCCCTAAGAAAGGAGGCGTTACAATGGTTAAGAATGATAAAGATGAACTCGTCCCTATGAGAACCGTTACTGGACATCGTATGTGTATGGACTATAGGAAACTAAATGACGCCACCAGAAAGGATCACTTTCCCCTTCTGTTCATTGATCAAATGTTGGAAAGATTAGCAAATCACCAATATTATGGTTTTCTCGATGGATATTCCAGATTCTTTCAAATCCCTATACATCAAGACGATCAAGAGAAGACAACCTTTACATGCCCTTATGGAAAGTTCGCGTATCGCAGAATGTTGTTCGGTCTTTGTAATGCTCGTGCTACCTTCCAACGATGTATGATGTCAATCTTTACAGATATGATAGAAGATTTCATGGAAGTCTTCATGGATGATCTCTCGGTGTACGGATCTAGTTTTAAAAATTGCCTCGATAACCTATGCAAAGTATTAGAAGATGTGAAGAAAAGAACCTTGTTCTAAACTGGGAAAAATGCCATTTTATGGTTAACGATGGAATCGTTCTCGGACACAGAGTATCTGCTGCCGGCATAGAAGTAGATCGAGCTAAGATTGAGGTAATGACTGGTTCACCAGGACCCACGAACGTAAAAGACGTAAGGAATTTTTTCGGACATGCCAGATTCTATAGGAGATTTATATAGGATTTCAGAAAAATTGCTAGACCTCTCACGACCCTACTATGCAAAAAATTAAGTTTGACTTCACGCCAGAATGTCTTAAGGCTTTTGAAGAAATGAAGAATGCCTTAATAACGGTCCCCGTTGTACAAGCACCTGACTGGAATCTTCCTTTTGAAATAATGTGCGACGCGAGCGATTTTGCTGTGGGAGCAGTTATATGTCAACGGAGAGACAAAAATCTCCACGCTATCTATTATGCTAGTCGAACTATGGATGATGCTCAGATAAATTATGGGACCACGAAAAAGGAATTGCTTGCCGTTTTTTACTCATTTGAAAAATTTCGAACATACCTGGTTGGTTCAAAAGTCATCGTTCACACTGATCACGCAGCAATAAAATATCTCATGCCGAAAAAGGCCGCAAAACCACGACTTATTCGATGGATATTTATACACCAAGAATTTGATATGGAAATTAAAGATAAAAGAGGAGTAGACAATAGTGTTGTGGAACCTTTCCAGAATACGAGTGAAAGATGACGTCCCGATCGACAATTTCTTACCAATAGAGAATGTCTATCGCATGGACTCGTCATTTGTCGGTCAAGTATCTCTCGCATCTGAAGACTCATCGATCGATATCAATGACAATATGTCGATTGACACTCTGGATAGTCAAGACCAAAAACTGTTCCAATGACAATTGCCTTTGATATAACAGTAAGCGTAGCCTGTAATGCCTTGAACACTGAATACGACTCTCCCAGGGATAGAAGTTTCAGTCGGGAGGTGCACGCTATCGATGGGAATCTAAGAGATAGACCTTGGTACGCTGATATAGTAAACTATGTAGCTGTCGATGTGGAATCAGAAGAACTCAAGGGTTATGCAAGGAAGAAGTTCTTGAGAGAAGTTAGGAGATACCACTGGGATGAACCATACCTCTACAAACACCATTGCTCTGATGAAATACATAGACGTTGTGTCGCTGACACTGAAATCCCGGATATTATATTCCAATGCCATGGATCTGATTATGCTGGACACTTTGCAACGTTTAAAACGGTATCTAAAGTCTTTCAAGCAGGATTTTGGTGGCCAACCATGTTTCGCGATGCACATGCCTATATATCAAAATGAGATAGATGCCAACGAAGAGGAAAAATCAGTAAAAGACACAAAATGGAACATAAATTTATTAAAGGAAGTAGAAGTCTTTGATTACTGGGGGATAGACTTCATTGGCCCCTTCCCTTCCTCGTATGGAAACAAATACATCCTAGTTGCTGTAGATTACATGTCCAAATGGGTAGAAGCTGTCGCTTCCCCAACAAACGATGCATCCGTAGTCGTAAAAATTTTTAAGAGTATTATTTTTCCTAGATTTGGAGTTCCTCGAGTAGTCATAAGCGATGGTGGCTCTCACTTTATCATTAAAGTTTTCGATAAATTACTTAAAAAAAATGGAGTTCACCACAGAGTAGCTACGTTCTATCATCCGCAAACGAGTGGGCAAGTAGAAGTCTCAAACCGGCAGATCAAAGAGATTTTGGAAAAGACTGTAGGAATCTCAAGGAAAGATTGGTCTAGGAAATTAGAAAATGCACTTTGTGCTTATAGGACTGCATTCAAAATGCTGCTAGGGACAACCCCCTTTCATCTGATATACGAAAAATCTTGTCACCTACCAGTTGAGCTAGAGCACAAGGCAGCCTAGGCTATTAAATTACTCAATTTCGACATTAAACCAGCTGCCGAAAGGAGACTCATCCAGCTTAATGAACTAGACGAGATCAGACATTTAGCCTACGATAACTTGAAGTTTTATAAAGAGAGGACTACCGTGCCAAAAAGATCATTTCTAGGAATTTCAAACCAAATGATCAAGTGTTGTTATATAGCTCTTGACTTACATTGTTTCCCGGAAAACTCAGATCTCGTTGGTCGGGTCCTTTCATGGTAATGGACGTCCGACCTTACGGAGCAATCTCACTGATGAATGATAAAGGTGAAGAATTCACAGTGAATGGACAACGTGTGAAACACTATTGGGATAAACCGCCAAATAACAGGCCTTTGCGTTTGGGCTTGCCTACCACTGATTAGTCAGACCTAAAGTCGAGCTTAAGACTAAAAAAAAGCGCTGAGTGAGAGGCAACCCACTAATAGGTTTAGGATTTCAATTTAGGTTTTTCTTAATGCTTAAATGGGGTCAATATCGATCGACGCAGCAACGTCTGCATCTATCAATGCGGAGTTGTCGAGGGCGAGCCTCATTTAACTCGATATCCGCCTCTTTCTCGCACAATTCGCAAAACCCTAGCGAAAACAAAATCTCCGTTTTCTCTCTCGATTCTTGACGGAATCACTTTGTTTCTTGCCCTAATCCACTCTTGTTCACCTCTCTTTCTGTTTAGTTCATTCATTCAACCGATCTACGAGGTATGACTTTGAAATTCTCTATTTTTGGGATATTATAGAGTTGAGTTTTGAAATGAACTAGAACACATGATTAGGCTCGATTTTGGATGATTTAGGTTGCTAGAGTGATAAAATAGGATTCATGAACTAAATGATGTATCGTTGTGCCTTGAAAAAGCGTTTTGTGTTAAGTGATTTTTGCAGGTTTCGCGCCTCGAAATCGATTGACACAGGATGTGTCGTATCGGTCGATGTATTCATATTCATCGATTTAAAAGATCACATATTGATCGATGACCAGCATTATACATAGATCGATATCAATCATAGCGACCACACTTACTAACTCCAACTCTCTTTTGAAGATGAGTTCACATGGAGAACGCAGAGAGAGGAGAACGAAAAGAAGGATCGACCATGCTGGTACCTCCAGGAACCACCCTCCATCTTCATCTCCATCCGCGCGAGATGACGAGAGAGCCTTGGCCTCGAGATGATAAGACTCCATCGACACCTTTGAGACCTTCGACGACCCAAAGGAAGCGGTCAAGAGCCGCAAATGCACCCACCGTGAGCTCACAGACACGTGGGACGACTACGACAGCCTGTTCTACAACGCATGGCTGGGCGTCTCCATCGAGCCCACACGGTTCATCGATTTGGAAACTGTGAGGAGGCTTGGGCTCGAGTCAGACCTGACCGACATGATCAAACAGCTGGGATTCGGCACCATGGTCACCCGCCCGTACGACCTCCACGTCTCTCTTGTCAGACAGTTCATGGCCACAGCTCAGCTCACCTACACTAACCCGAGGGAGAGGGTTGCAGGCGACGGCAATTTGTCTTTCTTCGCAAGAGGTATCAGATACAAGATCTATACCACTTATTTCTGCAAAATCTACAGGTTCCAGGACCCCACAGCCACGGGCAGCACAATACCTGACTTCCCTAGACTACTTGAGTTTTGGGGGATACTTGGTACATGCTACTGGAACTCAGGCTCAGCCAACCCAGATGGACATCCGTCACCCCACCCTACGCTACTTCATGAGGCTCCTTGCAAACACTCTGCTGTGCAAGATGGAGCCCAACAAGGTGAGGATACAAGAGCTCACACTGCTTTACTGTGCAGTGAACGGCTTTGTTGACTTGAGTGAGCATGAGGAGCATGGAGAGGAAGTGCAAGGGAACAGGCCGGAAGAAGGAGACAATATGGAGCCTGCTGACACTGATCTTCAGGCATCTTGGCATCCGTTTGGAAGAGGGCACTGCTAACCGCTCTCGAATCTTCATAGACGAGGCACATTTGATGAGCTCGAGATGGCTTAAGGATAGCCGTCTCTGGAGTTTCAGGAGGGAGGACCAGATACGTTTGCTGCAGCTGCCACATAGGAGCACCACAGATTTTGACTGGCTGATTGATAGGCTCAAGTTCCAGCCAGATCACCGCCTTCTCCGCAGCCTCCCGGACATACCGCGCAGACCTCCAGGAGTCTGCAGAGCCATGCCACTCAGGGCCTGCCAGAGGCACCACTTCCCGACTTCCTGATCATATCGGACATCCCGATGCACGATCATGGAGACTTTCAGCAGGTAGTCGTGGACGCTCTTCAGGCCATCTGGGCTAGAGTGTCGAGGTGTCGTTGCTCGAGCAGGAGGAGCGTTAGGGCCAGGTCATCATCAGCAGTAGGACCGTCTCGCCAGCGCCAGGATGACTCGTCAGAGGACGTCGACGAGACCAGTGAGGGCACTTATTAGTCATCACATTTCTATCCCTTACCTTCATGCACTATTTCTTTATGTTTTCGGATTTTTAGGATTTATGCTTTAGACTCTTTATTTCTTTTTATGTGTTATGATTTGAGACTGTTTGCTTGCTTGACGTGTGTTTGGATTGTCTACCAGAGATAACAACACTGACAAATCAGATGATTTAGACCCTTCCCCCACGATGCAGAATTTTCTGTCTCAACGACATCGATCGATACCAAGGTGTTGGTATCGATCGATGCACGAGATAGAAAGGTACGATAACTTTGAATTAACATCTCAATATCTAACTATTACTTTTATTCTTTTATAACCAATTTTAGACTGATTACACTGCGACAGTATAATTTAAGTCTGGGGGAAGTAGTTACTAACGTTGTGTTTTAATGAGTTTTCATTACTATTTTTACTATTTAAAAAATTAAAATAAAAATATTTATTTTCAGAAGGGATGATGAACTTTTTCAAATTTCCACTTGTCATCTAACCACTCTCTAGCACCATTCTTAGATTTGTTGACTACAGAATGTACTAGAGATACTAAAGTGGATCACCAGTCAACTATGACCACACTTGGTAAGAATGTTTGAAGGAACCAAAGCTGACCCCAGTATTCCAATTCAGAATAGAATGATCACACATTGTGGAAACGAGGGATAGGTAAATTACCTTTGACCCCATTATTCGCTACACTTTGTCATAATCAGAGCTACAAAAGTAGACATGTAAACAAGATGAGTGAAGATCGCCTGATCGGCATTAACGTTCATTGGTGTTGAACCTATAAGGATTCAGAGAAAAAGGAAAAAGAGAGAGAAGAAAGGGATCAGAGAAGACTACATGTGTGTTCAGAAACTTTCTTGAGTAAGAATCTATCTGTCCCTTGATCGATACTCCCAAGGTAAAGCCTACACATTTATTTTATACAAGAAATGAGGTTAGTTGAGGGGTTAGTCAGACAGAATTTGCTAAGTTGCTGGCTAGATGAATTTGAGTGCTAAATTAGGATATGGTATATAAAGTACTTCTGAAGTTAGGAAATATTTGATGTGGCTTGCAACATTGAGAGGTGATGATTCTAAGTTTGAAATTTGTGTTAGTCCCTGCTGTTTTCAAACCTCCTTGAGAGAGACTGCCTGTACATTTTGCTTGAGGACAAGCAAAAATGTAAGTCTGGGAGATTTGATAGGTCATGGATTTTATCCACTTTTAACCATGACTTACATATGCTTTTGGAATCATTTATATGTATTTGGAGTATTTTTAGAGCTTTTACAGGTTCAAGTACTCATAGAAGTAAAATAACCATTTTGGAGCTAATGTGAGAGCTTTGCTAAAATAGAGAAGCGGTCGATGCTTGAAGAGTCACATCGACCAACAGTCACCCAGAATAATCGATCGAAGTGCATTCCTTACCATCGATCGACGGTGAAGCCATCGAGAGTTAATGACAAATTAGAAGATTTCAAGTTTCACGAAGTTCCATTAATTACATCTCAAGTCCCTGGCCGCCTGTTAAGCTATATTATTAGGGTTTTGTACTACTTTGGAGGCAAGACTTGCCTAGAGACCTCTTAGACCTGTTGGGGTCAAAAACGGTTATCTCGAAATCTACGGCTAAAGACCTTCCCGAAACTCAAAAGATTTCCCGCAAACGACTGACGAGGGAAAGATGTAACAACGAAAAAACCCACGGACGGCGAGACGGCCCGGCGCCGGCGGCACGCGGGAGCGGGCCCTGGCCGCGCGCGAGCGGGCCCGGGGTGATGAGAAGGAGGAACCTGGAGCCGCCTGCCTGGCGCGGCGCAGGGGACCGGGCTGGCCTGGCGCCGGCGGCACCCCGGCCTGGCGCCGGCGGCACGCGGAGCGGGAGCCTGGGCCCCGGACTGTCGGCGCACGGGGAAGCGGGCTGGAATGGCGCCGGCGGCACCCCGGCCTGGCGCCGGCTGCACGCGGACGCGGGCTGGCATGGCGCCGCACCGGCGGGAGCCGAGGCAGCGGTCCTGCCTGGCCGGCGGCACACGGCCTGGCCGGCGCACGCGGGACGGGCTGGCCTGGCGCCGGCGGCACCCGGCTGGGCGGCGGACGCGGGCCGGGCTGGCCTGGCGCCGGCGGCACCCCGGCCTGGCGCCGGCGGCACGCGGTACGCGGGCTGGCCTGGCGCCGGCGGCACCCCGGCCTGGCGCCGGCGGCACGCGGTACGCGGCTGGCCTGGCGCCGGCGGCACCCCGACCTGGCGCCGGCGCACGCGGACGCGGGCTGGCCTGGCGCCGGCGGCACCCGGCCTGCGCCGGCGGCACCCGTCACGCGGGCCGGCCTGGCGCCGGCGGCACGCGGACGCGGGCTTGGCCTGGCGCCGGCGCACGCGGACGCGGCCTGGCCTGGCGCCGGCGGCACGCGACGCGGGCTGGCCTGGCGCCGGCGCACTCGGGACGCGGGCTGGCCTGGCGCCGGCGGCACCCCGGCCTGGCACCGGCGCACGCGGACGCGGGCTGGCCTGGCACCGCGGCACGCGGGACGCGGCTGGCCTGGCGCCGGCGGCACCCGGCCTGGCGCCGTCGGCACCCGTCACGCGGGCCGGCCTGGTGCCGGCGGCACCCCGGCCTGGCGTCGGTCCGCGGCCCTCGTCCTGGTCTCGGTCCTATCGTGCCCGGTTCATTCCCGCCTTAGCTTGTTTGGATCAGCCCTCGTGAGTTTGGTCCAATCAGGCTATGGCGGTTTACCCGATTCCACGAGACATCGGATAAACATCAAGTCATCGAAAGATAGCGGAAAACTTGGAGATAATTACAAAGACCGACGAAAATGGAACATTTCCGGAAGAGATAAGCTTGGGCCCAAAGGCGAGGCCCATCACCCTAAGGCAAACCGACCTAGAGGTGGGTATATAAGGAGAGCAAGAGCAGAAGAGAAAGGCATCCCGAAAATCCGAGAATTAGACTTAGAGCATCCTGCTAGCTTAGAAAAACTAGGGTTTAGGTAGTAAGACTAGCGGAGCAAGGCTTAGGACGTTTGGCTGCCTGCGACTCTATCTTTTTCTTTAAATCGCAACTCTCTCTGTCTTTCGGAGAATCCTTGTATTCATTTCTCTTATCTAATAAAACGCCTTCGGGCAAATAATTCAATTTCTATTTTTTGTCTTCTGTTTACTTTGTCGATTTCGTGTGGCAACGCAGAGAATCCGGACCTTCAGGGAAAGTCGGGTTCACTTGGCTTTCCTCCGCAATCTTATTTATCGAAAATTGACGGTGTGAATTTCGGTTCCGACAGTTTGGCGCTAGAAGGAGGGGGGGGATGGATTCTCTAACTCGAAAACCACCGATCGATCAAAGTTCAGTATGACTTCTTCGTCAGCCCGCAACATCGTATCTTTCGAGGATCGAGCAACGGCCCGTATGGTCAAACCTCACAACGATCTCCTCGTAATAGAACTCACGATCCAGGACATTGACGTAGCACGGGTATTGGTCGACACCGGATGCTCGGCCAATATTATCTACAAAAGCACCCTCGAGAGGATGGGCGTCGACCTAAGCGTCCTTACGGATGACCCCAGCCCAGTACTCGGACTCTTGGGAGAAATTATGACCCTCGGTTCAACTAACCTCCTAGTCAGAGCCGGGAGCGTCGCCAAAAACACGGAATTCCTGGTGATCGATGGTCCAACATCCTACAATGCGATAGTTGGAACTCCCTGGCTAAACTCCATGAGAGCGATCCCATCAACATTCCACCTATGCCTCAAGTTCCCAACGCCTTTCGGGGTCGAGACAATACATGGTAGTCACGGAGCAGCTCAGATCTACCTCGCTACCGAACTAAAACGGAAAAATTCTGAAATCGAAACCTCTCGGAAAAAGCAAACGGTTAACAATTCACCGGAGACCTTCTGGCAGTCCCAAAGAGCCGAGGCCCTGGAAGGGAAGCGTGAACCAACCTGCGAACCGGTGGTTTCAATCTGTCTCGACGATTCTTTCCCGGAACGGTGTGTTGAGATCGGAGCTAACCTCCGCGAACCGATGAAAGCAGAGCTCATCGCATGCCTCAAAAAGAACCTCAGTACGTTCGCGTGGGCTGCGGAGGATATGCCGGGAATCGACATTAGCGTAACATGTCACGAACTTAACATCGACCCAACTTACAAACCCGTAAAACAAAAAAGACGAAAGTTGGGACCTGAGCGGGCCACCGCAGTCAATGAGGAAGTCGAAAGACTCCTCAAAGTAGGGTCGATAACAGAAGTCAGGTATCCGGACTGGCTCGCCAACCCCGTCGTGGTAAAAAAGAAAAACGGCAAATGGCGGGTCTGTGTCGATTTCACGGATCTGAATAAAGCCTGTCCAAAGGATTGCTTCCCGCTCCCACACATTGACCGACTGGTCGAAGCAACTGCGGGAAACAAGCTTCTGTCATTCATGGACGCTTTTTCCGGGTACAATCAGATCATGATGAATCCCGACGACCGCGAAAAAACTGCATTCATCACAGACCGCGGAACGTATTGCTATAAGGTAATGCCTTTCGGTCTTAAAAACGCAGGTGCAACATATCAGCGACTCGTCAACAAAATGTTTGCCGAACAGCTCGGCAAAACTATGGAAGTATACATCGATGATATGCTCGTAAAATCTCTTGACGAACACGATCACATAGCCCACCTAGAGGAATGTTTCGCACGACTCAACCAGCATAACATGAAACTCAACCCGGCAAAATGTAGATTCGCAGTGGCATCAGGAGAATTCCTCGGATACCTCGTAACGTATCGCGGAATCGAGGCCAACCCAAAACAAATCGACGCACTGATAGGAATGGTCTCCCCGAGAACCAAGCGAGAAGTCCAGAGGCTAACCGGAAGAGTCGCGGCATTGAACCGTTTCATCTCACGCTCCACGGATAAGTGCCTACCGTTTTACGAGACATTGAAGGGAAACAAGAAGTTCGAATGGTCCGAGCAATGTGAAAAAGCTTTCCAGCAATTGAAACATTACCTGGCCACTCCACCAGTCCTCGCAAAACCGGTGGAAGGTGAACCTCTTTTTCTCTATATCGCAGTTTCCGCAACGGCGGTCAGTGGTGTCTTGATACGAGAAGAACGCGGCGAACAAAAACCAATATTTTACGTAAGCAAGACGTTACTGGATGCGGAAACTCGATACCCTCTAATGGAAAAATTAGCATTCGCTGTCATAACCTCGGCAAGAAAACTAAGACCATATTTCCAGTCTCACGCTATAGTGGTTCTCACCACGTTCCCGCTACGGATAATCCTGCATAGTCCGAGTCAATCCGGGAGGCTCGCAAAATGGGCAATCGAACTGAGTGAGTACGACGTCGAATACCGCCCCAGGACGTGCGCAAAGTCCCAAGTACTGGCGGATTTCTTGGTAGAATTACCCACTAGAGACATGACTAACGAGGAACCAAACTCAACTTGGGTCCTCCACGTCGACGGATCTTCATCCAAACAAGGATCCGGAATCGGAATACGGCTCACCTCTCCTAACGGGAAAATCCTAGAACAGTCTTTCCGATTGGCTTTTCACGCTTCAAACAATGAGGCAGAATACGAAGCACTCGTCGCAGGATTGCGGCTGGCCCATGGGTTAAAAATCCGTAATATTCACGCTTACTGCGATTCTCAGTTAGTCGCCAATCAATACAGCGGAGAATATGAGGCGAGAGACGAAAGGATGGACGCATATCTAAAACTCGTCCAAGAACTGGCTCGAAATTTCGATCAGTTCGCCCTGACCAGAATTCCTCGCTCGGAAAACGTCCAGGCTGACGCCTTGGCTGCCCTCGCCTCAAGCTCAGATCCAGGGCTCCAAAGAGTAATCCCGGTCGAATTCATCGAGCATCCGAGCATCGGACCACCAGTGGTCGTCAATCTAATCCAAGACGAGATTGAAGATGCGGAAGAAGTCGAGGATCAGCCGGAAGCGGATGTGAACCCGACCGAGTATGGCTGCGACAGCCCTTGGTTAGAACCAATCCGAGCCTATATCGTGAATGGAACCTTACCCGCCGAAAAATGGGCGGCCCGTAAAGTAAAAACCCAAGCAGCACGGTATGTCACGATAGAGGGAGAAATTTATAAGTGGTGTTTCTCTGGTCCTCTCATGGCATGCGCAGAAGGGGAAAGAGCAAGAAGAATCATGAAGGAGGTCCATTCAGGATCATGCGGAAATCATTCTGGCGGAAGATCTCTCGCGGTTAAAATCAAACGCCACGGTTATTATTGGCCAACCATGGTAAAAGACTGCGAGAAATTCGCCCGGAAGTGCGAAAAATGTCAAAGGCATGCTCCAACAATCCATCAACCCGCGGAGATCCTCTCCTCGATCTCGTCCCCCTATCCTTTCATGCGATGGTCCATGGACATCGTCGGACCTATGCACCCATCAAAACAAAAACGCTTCCTCCTAGTCCTTACGGATTTCTTTTCCAAATGGGTAGAAGCGGAATCCTACGCAAGTATCAAGGACACACAAGTCGAGAACTTCGTCTGGAAACATATCATAACTAGACATGGGGTCCCGTACGAAATCGTAACAGATAATGGATCTCAGTTTATCTCTACTCGATTCGAAGCATTCTGCGAAAAATGGAAAATACGACTTACAAAGTCAACTCCCAGATATCCGCAATGCAATGGACAGGCCGAAACCATCAACAAAACCGTCCTTGACGGACTCAAGAAACGCCTAGACGCCAAGAAGGGGCGATGGGCAGAGGAGCTCGAAGGAGTTCTTTGGTCGCATCGTACAACCCCAAGACGGGCTACGGGTGAAACTCCATTCGCCCTCGTTTACGGAACGGAATGTATGATCCCCGCGGAAGTAGAATTCCCCGGAGTACGGAGAAGATTCCTCCCCGAAAGAGAGGATTTAAACGACGCTATGATGCTGGACAATCTCGACCTCATCAATGAGCGCCGCGACCAGGCACTCATTCGAATCCAGAATTACCAGCACGCTGCCGCAAGGTACTACAACTCAAACGTGCGCCATCGCAGGTTCAAAGAAGGCGATTTAGTCTTACGAAAAGTCTTCCAAAACACTGCCGAACGAAACGCAGGAAAACTGGGAGCAAACTGGGAAGGACCGTACAAAGTCATAAAAGTAGTCCGACCAGGCTCATACCAAATCGCAAACATGCAAGACGTCAAAATCCCGAGAACTTGGAATGCGATGCACCTCAAAAAATACTACCACTAAACGATAAAGCGTGGTACAAAAAGAACTACGAGATGGCTTGATCCCTAGACAAGGGTACGTAGGCAACCCGCCAATCGGCGGATTCAGCTATCCCCCCAATTTAAAAAAGGGGGGGAGTGGGTACGTATACTCGTATACTCCCACAAATCTCGAAGACTCTAAAATTTTCGAAACTTTTTCACGACTTTTTCAAAATCAGCCGAGACGGCCACAACAGCGGATCTAGTATCCACTAAGCGATTATCACATCCAAAAACAAATCCCGGATGGCCAAACACTTCACGAGGCATTGTGAATGTGGACGCTTCTCCCTGGGTCAAACTTACGCGACCCCTTGGTCCCGCGTCCAAAACGGAAACGACAGTTTTCTGGCTGCGAACATTCGCAAAAGACATCCCCAAAGCCCGCAAACGTTTCAACACGAGATGCGGCATAAGGAAAAATCAACCTTCAGCATTGCGAGACGTCGCTAACGCTTGAAGGACATTCTTTTCCACAAAACATTGCAGACGAAATCTTCGTCTCTAAAACATACAAACGCACCTCAAAACGGTATCATTTCGTTGTTGCTGATCACAACAAACGAACTCTAACGTCCTAAACAGACAAATAGCCGCCCTTCGAGGGGTAGGCTCTCTTACATCCGACAAGGATAAACATAGCGCGCTATACAAGAAATCCAAAATTTTGGTCTAGCTCTTCGTAAAGGAAGTAGCTCGACTCACGCCAAAACAAATCATATAAGCCGACAACAATTCGCGGATTTTAAACGGTACGAGTCAGGTTAAAATCGCAAACAGGCAAAACGAAAGCCGATTTGTCATCGCAAAGCCTCAGTCCGAGAGTAAACCTAGGTCTTGCCCTAAACCCAGCCGCGCTGGATCTTGACATCTCACAGACATAGTATGGTATACGAGATCCAAAAATTTGTCTCTTCACTTAAGCCTATTTGTTTCACGAGTTTTTCGCGTAAATCGGTAAACCGCGGAAAATCTCGCTTTATGCAGACAATAGGTACGGTGATCATCGGGGAACTAGGATTGAGACGACAACTCACACCCTCTTTCTCATACTTCGAAAAAACTGAAGTTCGTAAATAATCGAAAACGTTTCATAGATTGAGACTGCTGAAATTCAAACAAAACCCCAAAAAAGGGGCAGGGATTCGAAGCCACCAACGGCCAGTCCCGGTAAATACATCATGGCCTCTTAAACGGCCGAAACACATAAAAAACGAAATCCCAGAAGGGATTGATAAACCTAGGCGCTCCCAGGAGCGTCATCTTCATCCTCACTCGCGACGGGGACAGCCTCGCCGTCGCCTCCCTCGGTCGCATCGCCACTACCCGCCTCGTCCGCACCAACCTCGCAATCTTCTCCCGCGCGCTCCCGATCTTCTGAGTTTTCGGAGGTCGGAGCTAGGGTGCATTCAGCTTGCAGACCGGCGAGGATCGAATCGAAATCTCCCTCGGTGGCCGCCCACTCTCCTTTACAGGACGATAATCTGGCTTCCTCCAAGTCCAAAGACGGGTCCTCATTACCTCTGAGCAGCTCGAGCTCATTCAGACTCCCCTCGATCCCCGCTAAAGCCAAATCCCTCTTGCGGACGGCTATCAAGGACTCAAACAGGATGGCCATCCTCGTCAGACGACCATAGAAGTCGTCGCTGGCATCGGCAACCTCCGAGGATCTACGAGCGTTCATCACCTCGTGAGCCTGAACCTTCTCCTGAAGACGGCGGACTTCCGAGGATTTACTCCTCTTCTCTTTCTTCACCTTGAGTAACGAACTCGCGGTCTTCCCGAGGTCGCGCTCAAGATCGCTGATACGAACCTCAAGCTGGGACGTCTGGGCGGCATGGGTGTCCTCGACAATCTGCAATGCGGCCTTAGTACGCTTCAGCGCTTCCTGCGATGACTCCAGCTCCTTCGATAGACGAATGACTTCCGACCCGCACTCGCCAAGCATTCCATCGATCAGAGACACAAACTGTCCGCAAAAAGGAAAGAGTAAGTATCATCGCAAAAAAAAAAACGGTGCAAGAATTACGGACAAAATCGAACCTTGGAACGATGACGCGCCAACGGCTCTGAGAGGTCGCTTTCCTCGCTCTTCGCACCCCGCTTCTTTTTCGCTCCGGACACCGCGCCAGCTCTTGCCCTTCCCTTGGGCAACGGCGCGGCACCAGCCGCTGGCAGTCCCAAGACGAGTTCCCTCTTCACCGGAGGAAGAAGTGCAGATTCTATCGCGTCATCTCTTCCGGAGATCACGATCGGGGCAGTCGAAGAACCCGATGGATGGATCTGAACATCAAGAGTCTGTTCAGGAACAATAACCCCTTCTGTAGACGGGAGGGCATCGGATGGGACTTCGGAGCTAGGAACCAAAGGAGCAGGCAAAGGAGTTGGAGCCGCGGCAGGAACATCGGGCGTCTCAGTCCTCGCCCGCTTTAAGCCTTTCGCAGCACTACGCCGGGATAGCTTAGCCTTGAAAGAATCAAACCCATCAGCCAGGGACGGAATAGCCTCTTGAACGACCTGAACGGCGGGAGCTTGACTGGCCGGAACCGACGGAGCTTGGCCGGCCTCGCCCATCTCAACATCAGAACCACTCTTTTCAACCTGGGATGAAGACATTTTCTTTCTTGAGAGAGAAGAAGAGAGAACTTGGAAAGATGTGAAGAATGAGAAGGGAGGGTTGGCTACTTATAAGAAAAAAGGAGGAGAAGACACAGGTTCTCTGCGGAAAAATCCTTAGCCAAAGATTTCGATTTTCAAAAAATTCAGATCACTCGCCCGCAAAATCGTCTCCGACCTTACGGGCTGGGGGGCTAACTGTTGGGGTCAAAAACGGTTATCTCGAAATCTATGGCTAAAGACCTTCCCGAAACTCAAAAGATTTCCCGCAAACGACTGACGAGGGAAAGATCGAACAACGAAAAAACCCACGGACGGCGAGACGGCCCGGCGCCGGCGGCACGCGGACTGCGGGCTGGCCTGGCGCCGGCGGCACCCCGGCCTGGCGCCGGGGCACGCGGGACGCGGCTGGGCCTGGCGCAGGCGGCACCCCGGCCTGGCGACGGCCCGGCACCCCTGCCTGGCGCCGGACGGCACGCGGGACGCGGGCTGGCTGGCCATGCGGCACCCGGCTGTGGCAAGGGAACGCGGACGAGGGCTTAGACTGGAGCCGGCGGACCAAAGGCCTGGCAGCGCTCAAGCGGGACGCGGGATGGCATGGCGCCGGAGGCACCCGCACGGCGCCGGACGGCCACGCGGGAAGCGGGCTGGCATGGAGCCGGCGGCACGCGGTACGCGGGCTGGCCGGCGCCGGCGGCACGCGGACGCAGGCTGGCTGGCGCCGGCGGCACGCGGGACGCGGGCTGGCCTGGCGCCGGCGGCCGCGGGGACGTGGCCTGGCTTGCCGACGGCGGCACGCGGGACGCGGGCTGGGCCTGGCGCCGCGCACGCGGGACGCGGGCTGGCCTGGCGCCGGCGGCACCCCGGCCTGGCGCCGGCGGCACGCGGGACGCGGGCTGGCCTGGCGCCGGCGGCACCCGGCCTGGCGCCGGCGGCACCCGTCACGCGGGCCGGCCTGGCGCCGGCGGCACGCGGGACGCGGGCCGGCCTGGCACCGGCGGCACCCCGGCCTGGCGCCGGCGGCACCCGTCGCGCGGGTCGGCCTGGCGTCGGTCCGCGGCCCTCGTCCTGGTCTCGGTCCTATCGTGCCCGGTTCATTCCCGCCTTAGCTTGTTTGGATCAGCCCTCGTGAGTTTGGTCCAATCAGGCTATGGCGGTTTACCCGATTCCACGAGACATCGGATAAACATCAAGTCATCGAAAGATAGCGGAAAACTTGGAGATAATTACAAAGACCGACGAAAATGGAACATTTCCGGAAGAGATAAGCTTGGGCCCAAAGGCGAGGCCCATCACCCTAAGGCAAACCGACCTAGAGGTGGGTATATAAGGAGAGCAAGAGCAGAAGAGAAAGGCATCCCGAAAATCCGAGAATTAGACTTAGAGCATCCTGCTAGCTTAGAAAAACTAGGGTTTAGGTAGTAAGACTAGCGGAGCAAGGCTTAGGACGTTTGGCTGCCTGCGACTCTATCTTTTTCTTTAAATCGCAACTCTCTCTGTCTTTCGGAGAATCCTTGTATTCGTTTCTCTTATCTAATAAAACGCCTTCGGGCAAATAATTCAATTTCTATTTTTTGTCTTCTGTTTACTTTGTCGATTTCGTGTGGCAACGCAGAGAATCCGGACCTTCAGGGAAAGTCGGGTTCACTTGGCTTTCCTCCGCAATCTTATTTATCGAAAATTGACGGTGTGAATTTCGGTTCCCACAAGACCTAGTTTGGAGAGAAGCATTGTTGCTACCTTGGAGAGAGAGCTTAGGATTGGAGAAAGAGATATGAACTTCATAACAGAGAAGATCTTAAACTCTCTTGCTTTCATTACTCTATTTATTGTTTCTCTTGCTTTTCATTTATTAAAATATTATTCTGACCATCATAACCATGTTTCTTATGAATATGTCTGAGTAGTTTTATTGTTAGATCTAAGTTTCTCATAAGGTTGATTTATATATAGCTAACATGAACTGTTGTTAGGGTGTTTAAAATATAGTTCTTCATCTAGTTGCTATTAATGCTATTGTTTAGGATTGATCACTATTGGGGTCAAAATCGGTCAGGACGGAACCGATGCCCAAAAATCATCGGAAAAACCAAATCTCGATCAAAACTTCAAAAATGAATAACCGAAACGGATCACCCGGCGAACACGGGACAGCTCGCCCAGCAAGTACGGGTTGGCTCGCCGGCGAGCTCGACCGTGGCAGGGGTGAGCTCGCCCGGCGAGCACGGGCCAACTCGCCAGCGAGCTCGCCCGTGATAAGGGTGAGCTCGCCCGGCGAGCGCGGGCCAACTCGCCGGCGAGCTCGACCGAGACAAGGGTGAGCTCGCCCGGCAAGCACAGGCCAGCTCGCCCGGCAAGCACAGGCCAGCTCACCGGCGAGCTTGACCGAGACAAGGGCGACCTCTCCCGGCGAGCGCGAGCCAGCTCGCCGGCGAGCATGACCGAGACAAGGGCGAGAACACCCGGCGAGCGCGGGCCAGCTCGCCGGCGAGCTCAACCGAGACAAGGGTGAGCTCGCCCGGCGAGCATGGGCCAGCTCGCCGGTGAGCTCGACCGAGACAAGGGCGAGCTCGCCTGGCGAGCACGGGCCAGCTCGCCGGCGAGCTCGCCGAGACAAGGGAGAGCTCTCCCGGCGAGCGCGGGCCAGCTCACCGGCGAGCTCGACCGAGACAAGGGCGAGCTCGCCCGGCAAGCACGGGCCAGCTCGCCGGCGAGCTCGACAGAGACAAGGGAGAGCTCGCCCGGCGAGCGCGGGTCAGCTCGCCAGCGAGCTCGACTATGGCAAGGGCGAGCTCGCCCGGCGAGCACGGGCCAACTCGCCGGCGAGCTCGACCATGACATGGGTCAGCTCACCAGGCGAGCTTGGCCAAGGCACAGGAGAGCTCGCCCAGCGAGCACGATCAACCTTTCGACAATTATTTCTGAACCCGGTCTTATCCCGTGACCATGCGTCTTCGTCCGAAGTTTCCGTAACTCAATCCTCAGGTCCACGGATATAACATCGACGTTCCGTCTAGAAATATCTTCAAAAACTTTCGGGAAATTGGGAAGGTTAGGTCTCTCAAATGGTTTCCCACTCTTCGTGATAGGACGGGTTACGATTAATTCAACATCAACCATCTCGGCTGTACGAAGAGACGAGGTTCCGTTAGAAGGACCGTACCTATGTGTGGGAACCGAAATTTGCACTGTCGATTTTAGTTGATTTGGAGGAAAGCCAAGTGAACCTAGCCTTCCCTGAAGGTCCCGGTTATCTGCTGGGCCACACACGACACAATCAATACGACGGAAAGATAACAAGACGAAATATAAAAATCGTAAAAAAAGTTAGAGCAAAAGATCTTATCTCCGAATTTGCGTTTAAGCGTGAACAACAGGAAAGAGATCGACTACAAGAGCTGTCGATGAGTTCGCTAGTCCAGCCACCTATATCTAACCTAGTTGAGTCGCAGCTCGCTAGTAAAAACGGAAAAAGGGCCTAAGTCGCTCTAAGTGCTATGTTGCTCTCAAAAAGTTCCCCCTTTGCTCCTCGCCCCAAGCTCTCCTTATATACTCCTCTTAAGACGGTCTATTTCTCCTTTGGGCCGAATCTATCGTAAATCGGGCTTCTTCCATTTTCGTCGGTCTTCATGCTTATCGGGAAACTTGACATTTATCTTCAAGAAATCTGACATTTATCTTCGGGAAACTTGACATTTATCTCTTTATGTAAAGATAAACATGGGCCGTCAAGTTCATTTTGACTTGATCTCCTGGAAAGTCGTAAGTGGGCTGCTTGGTCGCGTTTGGGCCTTCTGGGGCCATTGCTTCGACAGTGGGCACTTTACGGTTTCGCGAGAAACTATCCTGCCATGGTACTTGTTTTACCGAAGGAAACCCAACTCCTCATATAGTCTAGAAGACTTGGTGTTTTTAAAATAACCGTGATCGTTTTATACGATGAATTGAAATCCATTCGTCAACCGAACTTTTGGTGGTCTTCCGAAGCCTTCCTGATTTGTTTCGACCGGAACGAAATGGGGTTCTCAGGTTTCATGTCTTCGAGGAGTTGAACGGTGAGTCTTCGAGCAAAGATACAAATTATAGAGTTGGACTAGTTGTCGAGACGGTTTTACGGGGAGAAGGTCGCACCTGTCGAGTAGTCCGTATGCGGGCGCCCGTGACCAGGATGGGCGAGCTGGCGCCCGTGACCAGCACGGGCGAGCTGGCGCCCGGCGCCCGGGACCAGCGCGGGCGAGCTGGCGCCCGGGACCAGCACGGGTGAGCCGGCGCCCGGTGCCCGGGGCCAGCACGGACGAGCCAGCGCCCGGGGCCAGCACGGGCGAGCCGGCGCCCGGCCCCCGGGGCCAGCACAATCGAGCCGACGCCCGGTGCCAGCACGGGCGAGCCGGCGCCCGGCGCCCGGTGCCAGAACGGGCGAGCCGGCGCTCGGGGCCAGCACGGGCGAGCCGGCGCCCGGGGCTAGGCTGTGGCCGCTCCTGCTGGTGTCCGGGACCACGATGTGATCATCCCCTCCGACGTTTCGTCGAGTAACTAGTTTTTCTTGGTTTTATTCGTCATTTGATCCCTTTCGAGGACTTTCGGGTGTTGATTGCGTCTTTGACCGATTTTGACCCCAACACTATGCCAACAGACACTTCGCGAGTAAAAACGCTTAAATCTCATTACGGCCCAAAGAGGGTCTGAATTGCGGACAACGGCTCACTTACGATCCTAAGAGACTTGAGCCCAAAGATTAGGACGACGGTTTATCTCGTTCGCAGAAAGAGATAAATGTTTAATTTCCGCGAAGATAATGATAAATTTCCGCGAAGATAAATGTTAAGTTTCCGAAGATAATTATGAAGGAAATATGGAAAAACCCGACTTGCAACCAATCCGGCCCGAAAAGAGAGGCAAACCGACCTAGAGGAAGTATATAAGGAGAGCTTGCGGCGAGGAGCAGAAGAGGGCTTTCTCAGAGCAAACTTAGCACTTAGAGTAAATTAGGCAATTTTCCGTTTTTACTATCGAACTGCGACTCAACTAGGTTAGAACTTAGGTTGCTAGACTAGCGAACTTGCCGACGGCTCTCGTAGCCAAGGCTCTCACCTGTTGTTCACACTCAAACGCTGATTCGGAAATAAGATCCTTTTGCTCTTTTCTTTTCGATTTTCTACCTTAATATTTTCGTCATATTGATTGTATTGTGTGTGGCCCAGCAGATAACCATGACCTTTAGGGGAAACCAGGTTTACTTGGTTTTCCTCCGATCAACTGAAACTCGATGGTGTGAATTTCGGTTCCCAAAGTTTGGCGATAGAAGGAGGGGGATACGGATCTATCTTTCATGCAACCACGCACGCTCAGTCAGCTATGACTATGGACACTGATAAAGACAAACAGGCGCCCGACGGGCCTCCCGTTGACCCCAGTGTCAATCTAACTCCAGCTGGAAACATGTCGACGGTAACTACGGATGCCGCGGCATTAGCCCAGATGAAAGAACTGTTCGCCTCTGCTCAGAAAAAGTCGGACGAACAGGATAAACTCGTTGCCTCTCTCGCAAAACAGGTGGAGACCTTAACTGCGAAGACTATGAGTAAAATCCCGCGCGGCACTACCAGGACCCGCGGCGGCAGAAGACTCAACTTCGAGACTCCAAACGACCAGGCCGCACGGGCGGACAGAGCTTCCTCGGGTAAAAACCCTAGCGAAGCGGCCCCGTCCGATGCACAGCCGGTCGTCGAGAAACTTTCATCTCCTCCCGAGAGAAACGAAGAAGCCGACATTGAACGCATCGATCTGGACATAAGCGACCAGTCCGATGGCTCGGACCAAGATGCGGATATCCACCCAAGAAGAACGCGAAGCCAGTCCACTCGGCAGAACGCGTCTCTCGAAAGACCCATGACAGAGGAAGAAGAAAACCTCTATTGGGTGGAACTGGAGGAGCTGGCTGAAAAACAAGCCAGAATCCATCAGAGCCAGCAACGGCAGACTCGAAGGGCATCTGGGAGTCCCAGTGAGATCCACGACCTCCGCGAGTACATTGCAAAAACTGCGGCAGAAGTCTAAGCGGTGAAATCACAGATTCACCACGCGACGAGCACTGCGCCCGAAATTGATAGACTACTCGAGGAAGCACGCAAGACTCCTTTCACCGCCCGGATCACGGAAACCCGCATCTCGGATCCAGGGAAGATATAAATTCCCGTCTACGATGGCACCTCCGACCTGAAGGCGCATCTGCAGTCGTTCCAGATTGCGATGGGAAGATGCAAGCTCAAGGATCACGAAAAAGACGCCGGCTACTGTCTCCTCTTCGTCGAAAACCTCAAAGGAGCTGCGTTCGAATGGTTTTCTCGCCTAGAGTGAAATTCTATCGGAAGCTTTCGCCAACTCGCTTTGGAGTTCCTCAGACAGTACTCCATGTTCATGGATAGGGAGACCTCGGACGTCGATCTCTGGAGTCTATCTCAAAGGGAGGACGAGGCACTCCGTGATTTCATGAAAAGATTCAAGCTAGTAATGGCAAGAGTCACTGGAATCAGCGACAAAGTAGCAGTCGACTCTCTGCGGAAAACTCTCTGGTACCGATCTGAACTCCGACAGTGGATATCTCTCGAAAAACCGAGAATGATCCAGGACGCTCTGCACAAGGCAACTGACTTCATCATAATGGAGGAAGAGATGAAGATCCTCTCCCAGAAACACAACCCGCAGAAAATGTCCGCAAAAAGGAAGATCTCTCGTAACGATAAGTATATCCACCACGAAGGGGAAGATCTCCAAGGCGAGCACAATTACGCCATCAATTCCGAACAAGGGAAGACCTCCAGGAACACTTGGACCAGGAACCAGTTCAAGGATAACTCCTACTGCGATTTCCACCAGACCAGAGGGAATTCTACTACGAACTGCAAAGTTCTCGGCGTGAGGCTCGCCGCAAAACTCCTCGCCGGCGAACTCTCGAAGGTTACGAGCATAAAAGATCTTATCTTGGATTCCGATCGGCCTCCCAAAACTGACAAAGAGTCTCCCGAAAGGGGCGCACGCGAAAATCAGTCGGCGAGAAACGCGGAAGAAGACAAGACAGCCAAGGAAACAACAGTAACCGTCGAAGGGTCAACATGACCATCGGAGGATCGCAATTCTATCACGATTCGCTCTCTTCCATCAAGGCTTACGGACGAAAGGCTGAGACAAGCTCTAGCTTGGAAAATCGGTCCCCGACCAATGACATACCGAACGAGACGATCACCTTCGAAGAACATGAAACCATCGGCATCGACAAACCGCACTGTGACCCGCTAGTCATCGATTTGGTGATCCGAGACCTCGAAGTCGCCAGGATCCTTGTCGACACAGGAAGCACGGTCAATGTCATCTACCGCGATACACTTCGAAGAATGAGTATCGAACTCGGGGAAGTCGTCCCGGAACCAAAACCTCTCACAGGTTTCTCGGGTACGATGTCAATGACCCTCGGATCCATCAAACTTCCCGTGATGGCAAAAGATGTGACAAAAATTGTCGACTTCATGGTAGTCGACACTCCTGCCATCTATAACGTCATCATGGGAACCCCCTGGATCAATGCCATGAAAGCAGTACCATCGACTTACCATCTCGGCATCAAATTCCCAACCCCGAGCGGAACATCAGTAATCTGGGGATGCCAAAAACAGTCGAGGCTCTGCTACTTGGCCGAACATAAACTTTGGCTAACTCGGAACACCCCAGCGGTCAACCCGAAGAAATCAAAGAACACTCAGGACTCCTGCCAGAGCTCCGCAAAAAGCAATCCGGAACCACCGGATCAGGCAACGACTCGGGATGACAGCATCATCCCCGAATCCATCACCTCACCAGCGGACGACCCTACTCCGGAAACGATCGTCGACCCAGCTTCGGCCCCAGTAGCTGAAGCGACTAAGGCGACCCCCTCCAGCGAGTAGGAACAGCCGCGGAAACTATCAGAACTACGAGATGGCTTGATCCTCGAAAGAGGTATGAAGGCAGCTTGTCCTATTGACAAGTTCAGCTATCCCCCTCTCCAAAAAGGGGGGGGGGGGGGGGGGGGGGAGTGGGTACGTATACTCATATACTCCCATAAAGTTCGAAATATCCGTGCTTGTACTCGAAATTTTTGAAACTTTTTAATAAAATTTCTTTTTCCGATCTCACGAATCACTCGCAATAAGCCTCTACACCGTCCAAACAATCCTTGGACGAAAAACAGTTCCTGTTTTAAACAGTCATGGTCAAGCAAGACCTAAAATGCACACGTCTTCGCCAAAAAGAGAGAAGATCGAAACCACCTTGTAAAAAGATATATCTTTCAGGAAAAGTGAGACGTCGCAAACAATCCTCGAAAGATCTTATCTAAGCACATAGTCCTTCCGCGACTTAAAAAAAAAGAATGATGATCGTCGATTGGCCCCGACGAACATACCTAAAAACCGTTCTCCAAAAGAGAACTCGTAGTCAAACCTTTCATAAAAGTAAAAGTTCTCTTACATCCGGCAAGGATATCATAGCGCGCTATACAAAAAATCCAAAATTTTGGGTCAGCACTCCAGACGGACTCTGGAAGATGCTCGGTTCTTCCCATACAAATCGTATAAGCCGGCATCGAGCCGCGGAGTTTAAAACGGAAAGAACCAGGTAGAAATCGCCAACAGGCAAAACGAAAGCCGATTAGTCATCTCATAGCCTTAGTGCCGAAAGTAAACCTAGGTCTTGCCCTAAACCCAGTCCTACTGGTCAACAAACATCACTAGACATGGTACAAAAATGTCTCGTCTCCCACGTCTATAACGCTCAAACGAAAACTTCGTAGAAACTCAAAAGCATTCGCGAATGTTTTTATCTCGAAAACAGCCATCAGACAAGCGACAAAATACGAGTCCAGATACGAAGTGACTACTCGCATCTCAACCTCGATACTTGACTGAGGAATAAAAACGTTCGTTATATATATACTAGGAGCCGAAAAACGGCTGGGATTCAAAAGCCACCAACGGCCAGTCCCACAAATAGAGTCAAATGGCCCCGTAAGGCCATGGCACATTCATATAAACGGCCACACTCGGCCTAAAAACTCAGCGATACAAATAAAAGATAAGGGAAATCTATCCCAACAATCCTCAATAGTCCAAATTTAGATACCCAGACATCGAAATGCCAAACGAGTTCGCGGGCTGATCGACCTCTCCCTCTCCATCCACAACTCCGACACCTTCATCGCCAACACCGGCTCCCGCTTCCGCCGTGTCCTCCGAGACCTCGATAGGATCCCAAAGCTGTCAGACCCTTCCTTCGATCGGAGGAACCAGGGATTCAGCATGGGCGCACCCGTCCATAAGGCCCGACATCTCAGCGACCTCGGCAGGAAAGGAGAACTCTTGGTTCTGCGACTTGTAGAGGGTGGCAACCGAGCCACGGCACTCGCGAAAATCGCCAACGAATTCCTAAGCATCCTTAAAGCACTCGAATTCGGTGGCAAACAAAGCGGCCCTCCATTTCATCTCGGCGACAATCGTCTTCTTTTCTTTCCTCTCCGCGCGAACAAGGGCTCGAGAATGGAGCTCAGCCTGTCTCTGGCTCTGTTCCTCGACCTCCTTCCGAAACCGAAAGAGTTCTCTTTCAGCCTCCTCGGCTTTAAAGTGAGAGATGCAGGATTCCCGGAAACTCCCGTCAAGCGCCGCATTAAACACCCTCATTGATAGAACCCGGTTCGAGCACCAACCTGCTTGGATCATGGATACGGCCCAGGGTGGCGTTCTTGTCAACCATCTCGACCTAACCGAGGTTTTCTCATCAGATTATGCCAGTTACCTTATCATCTATGCAATCTTTGACGAGCTAAGGTCAGCTGATGACATTGAGGACAAGCTGAAACCAGCTGAAGTACGTATAGTTGGACTGAATCGGGCTGACACTCATCTGGCCGAGCTGAGCAAGATCGTTCGATCTTCCGAACTGGTTCGACCACCCGAGAAGCTGGAAATGGCTAACCTTCTTTCTGATGAACCAACGACCAATTCAATCATGCCAAAGGCTTGTTTGGCCCAAATGGAGAAACCGATAAAATTGGCTAAAGGAAAATGATGGATTTCGACCAGGCCTTAAAGAGACATGTCTTGGCCCATTTCAGGAGTATATTCTTCACTTTTCCAAGTCAAGGTCGTGGCTATATCAAGAGGCAGTCCAAGTTTCAGTCAAAGACTTTATTTAGTCAAGTCTTTATTTCTATTTTCTATGTCTTGTTTTTTAGCACATTCTTTCTTGGATTTCTACAACTTGTAATCCTATATATATGGCTTATAAGCCACGAAATAAAGCATTCCTTTTTCTCTTTTTATTGAGTTTATCTCCTTTGTTCTTTGTAGAACACTTCTTGTTTCTTGGTGTGGTTAGCTCCAAGCAAACTCCTCTTTCTCGTTGGACCGGTGCGTCACATCCGGCAACAGATCGAGATCGTCTCCTCAACGGACCTGTGAGTCATATCAGGCGTTGATCAGACACCTTGGCAGTATCATTGGGCCTTCCGCAACCCATTGTGTCGTCATTCAAACCATCAGTTCTCCTTTCGGAGTTCATATCCCCCTTACCGGCCGAGTAGCGTTTCCTAGGGTGCATCACTCATCCCCTGCATGAACTTAAGATTAAAAAAATATATATATATATGTATATATATATATATCGAAATTCAGATAAAAGTCCAAAGGATAAACCTCGTTGATTAAACGAGAACCTTCAGCGATCACTTTCCTCCTCGACTCTTCGTTCAGCGACTCATGAGTAGTAAAACCGGGAGGGAGGTCAGCAAAAAAGTCGCTAGGAAGGGGAACCTCGTTGGCTCCGCTCTTTTCCCCTCGAGTGAAACTAGTTTTCCATTCTGGCAGCGGAGGATCTCCCGAGACGGTCTCGGAGGCAACTCCTTTTCCTTTCCGAGACCTGTTTCTCCGCCTCTGAGCGGGCAAGACATCAGCAACCGGTTCTGCTTCACACAGAATGTCAAGGGGCTGGGAAACGGCTCGAGATCGATGGAGCTCCGTCGCACTTCGAATCCGTTCAACGGTAAAGGAATTCCAGAAGAATGGTCTGCTGCGGAGAAGATCTCTCTTGGCAAAAAGATCGGCAGGAGTTGGGGGAAGGATCCTGTTCGCTGCAAGATAAAAAAAAAATCAAAATAAAAAAACCATCGTCACATGAAAAAATGTTACTAGTCGTATTACCGCGTTTGAAGTTTCACTCCCGACGGAATAGGTGGAGATAGCTCTCCTCGACGGATTCCTGATATACCATGGATTTTACCCGTTTTTACCCATGGTATATGAGTGTTTTTACTACTATTATCTATGTTTTGGAGTCTATTAGGTATGTTTTCAGGTTTAGGAGCATTTTGGAGAAAAGTGATGTTTTAGGTGCCTTTTTGGAGCTTAAAGAAGAGTTCACCCGTGATGAAGACCAAATGTTGACATCAAGAGTTACACATCGATCGATGCACACTCTGTGCTATCGATCGACACACATTAGCCGAAGGACGATACATCGAGATCATAATCGATCGATGTACACCCTGTACTATCGATCGATATCGAAGCGGCAGAAAGACAAGTTGGACCTGGCCGAACTTGAAGCCCAAGACATCACATAGTACAATATTGCCCCTGACGAGTTTTTTAACCTAATGAACTCATATTTATATATGCCTAAGTGTTTTGGCAGAATATAAGTTTTTAGATAGTTTTTTTAGTTTCTAACTACCTTTCTACCTTCTTCTTCTACTCATTTCTTTTACTGTTTTCATTACTTTGCAAGTTCTCAATAAAGTTCTATTCAGTTCTTTATTTGTGCTTCTTAACAAAGGTTATAGGATTCTAGATCTAGAGGAGAGATCCAAAGATATTTGTGATTGGGACCTAAGTGTTCACCCTCTAATAGATCTATGAATTCCTATTATTACCTTGTTGCTATGAACTACTTAGCCATGTCTGAGTAGATTCATTTGTTAGATTTAAGGTTTAAATAGGATATGAGGGATTAGCCCCAGCCTATATCTGCTATAGTTGTGATATTTATTGTTAGGATTGTTCACTAATGCTTTTTCTAGCTTAGCTACCTAGAACATGAACTTTGATTGTATTATTCATTAAATACCATTCCTGACAACATCCTAAACATGCTATGACCCTCTTGAGATATGCAAAAGCTGATCTAAGATCATGGTGAGCATTGTATCAACTCGCGCATAAAGCTTGCTTAGAGCCGTATCGATCGATACTCCTATAGAGTAATCGATAGACGTAGCTAGAGGTGTATCGGTCGATATTCCTATCGAAACATCGATCGATACTATCGGCAGAATAGCCGACCTCAAACACCATTTAGCATCTAAGTAATAAATGGTTTAAATAATGCGAGAGCTGATGGATTCATTTAATAGTGTTGAGCTCTGACATATCATGCAAGCAACTTGTTAGCATTTATAGTATTTATAATCCTGAATTCCTGAATACCTACCCTGAATCTAACTACTTTTATTTATTGTCTTAAAACCAAAACCTTTCAACTGAGTAATCTTACCATTACTCAACAAACCTGCAATTTACTTTTAACCATTTTCAACCTAGCATAGTCACTAAGATTGCATCTTATTTGTACACTAGCTCTCTGTGGATTCGATCCCTAAGTACTACAACTGAACCTCTTATTTGAGAGAGTAAAGTCACTCCTTAGGGTAATTTGAGTGATATCAAATTTGGCGCCGTCTCCGGGGAGCTTTGATACAATAGGATTTAATCTAATTAGGTCTAGCTTATTTTTACTTTAACTTGTTTTCTGACACAAAATTTTTTTCTTGTCTTTTCAGGTACATGCCCAGCAGTACCAGAAGCAACAAGGAATCTCAACTTTTGTTCTCAGAAGACCCTGCTAGCTTGGAACGTTCAATCCGCAAGGAAATCCGTTCCACATCGATCGACATCAAGAACTGTCCGTCGACCGATACTGACGCACCTCTGCCGACCAAGACACCGTCTTCGTCGACCGATACTAGCACTTCCTATCGACCGACACTACTTCACCGTCGACCGACACCTTTCATCCAACATCGATCGATACACCTATCTGTATATCGATCGATACTGTTCCGCGAGTCATGGTTGCGCCTATTATTCTCATACGAGATGAGAATGGAGACTTGCGTGATCAAGAAGGTCACCTTCGTAATGAAGCAGGTCAGAAATTCAATGCTCAGAATAAAGTAATCCCTGAGCCAGAAACTGCACCTACAAGAGTTGTTCAACCTGTAGAAGAGGCTGCTCGAACACTAGCTGACTACAACCGTCCAGATCAGTTCTACACCAACAGATCAGCCATTCGTCCCCCTGCTATTCAGAGAGGCGATTTCGAGCTCAAGCCGCAGTACTACACCCTTGTGGGAAAGACACCCTACTGTGGGCTGTCCAATGAGCATCCCATTGACCATCTGGAGAGGTTCGAGGATCTCATATCTGCTATCAAAGGCAATGGAGTCCCTGTGGACTACCTTCTCTGTAAGCTCTTCAAACACTCTTTATCTGGAGAAGCTTTACAGTGGCTTAAGCAGCTACCACCAGGATCTCTTACATCCTGGAGCGACATCAAAAACGCATTTTTGCGTAACTTCTTTTATGATGCACGCGCTGAAGACTTAAGGAGGAAAATTGCCACATTCAACCAGGAGCCTGGAGAATCATTCAAGGATACCTGGATCAGACTCAAGTCTTACCAGCGAGATTGTCCACACCATGGATTCAACAAGGTGCAACTGCTCTGCACTTTCTTCAGAGGCATCGCGCTGAAATATCATATGGCTCTGGACACTGCGAGTGAAGGCAACTTCACCACAAGGAATCCTGAAGACGCTGTGAAGCTAATAGACAACCTAGCATCCAGCAACAGCACGAAGAACATTGTAAAAGCAAGATCTGCAGCGAAGGAACATATAAATGAGGTACAAGCTACACTTGACAATGTTCAGAGACTGCTAAACAAGCAAATCTGCTCAGTGGAGGATGCAGAAGCTGATGAAGAAGATGACTACATAGAAGCAGAAGTCAACTGGATCAGTGGAAATGGATTTCAGAGATCTGGAAACCAAGGAAACAGAAACTTCGCAGGACAAAGAGGAAACTTCAACAGCAGCAACCCCAACAACAACAGGAGTTATATAAACTCATCTTACATGAAGCCATCCACACCAACCCCAGAAGGAAAGTTAGAAGACATGCTCTGCAAAGTTCTTGAAAGCCAGCAGAAGTTAGAGGTGAACTTCAATGGAAAGATCGACGCCGTCTACACCACTGTGAACACAAAGCTTGATGCTTTGAGTACTCATGTGAAGAAACTAGAGACTCAGGTGATTCAGATAGGAGAAGCTGTTAAGAAGCAGGAAGCTTTAGGAAAAGGGACTGGAGAAGAAGCAACATGCCACAACGTTAATGCTATCATAGAAGATGATTTTTGGAGAGTGGTGAAGCAAGAGAAGCTGCAAGAGGGAGACTTCCAGATCGAAAGTTCCATGAGTATTGGCGGCAACCACTGGTATCGACCGATGTCCGGACATGAACATCGATCGATGTACGCCAACACCGATCGATCGATGGACTCCGACGAGCATCGACCAATGGATCTTGAAGAATACTCACGAGTGCAACCCCGTAAAGATACTTACTCACGAGGAGTTCGCAGCAAAGCACCCACATCCGCCCAGCCCTTACAACATCGATCGACTGGACAGACATCCCATCGATCGACCGAAGTATAAGGAAATTGATCGACATACTCCAGAACCCGTCGATCGATATTCAGTTATCACACGCCGAGTGCACCTTCCCAAGATAGATGTTGCACGACTTAATGCACTCCGGGAGCAATCTAAGCCTTCCAGAAACCCACCAACCACCATCATGAAGAAGCCCACGGATATCATTGATCCAATGGAGATAGAAAAGAAAAAAGATGGCAGAGTTCTCAGAAAAAGGAAAGAGAAGGTTTCTAAACACCTTAAAAGAGGAGTTAATGAGAAGGAGTTGGCAAGTTTCAGAAAGAGAGTTCTAAGAATACCTACAGAGAAACTCTTTGAAGAAGCCTACTTTTCACACAGATTGTGGATGTTTTTCAGAGAAACTAAGGAGATGTGGGAACCGAAATTCCCACCGTCGATTTTAATGAATAATAATGGAGGAAAGCAACGAAAACCCTACTTTCCTTGAAGGTCCGGATTCTCTGCGACAGCCAACGATAAGTGACCGAATAAATGCGGAAAGGGTTTTGTTAAGATTTGCGACTGGACCGTAAGAAAGGCTGCCTACGTACCCCTTTCGAGGATCAAGTCGGACGTAGTTCAGTTAGAAAAAATTGAACAAGAGATCGAACAGTCTATGCCTGGTTCGTCTAGTATGAGCGTTGGTCATAGAAACGGGCATGTCGAAGATAATACCTAGGGTTTCTATGTGCGGAGCTCTGAGTAAAAGAATTGTTAGATCCTTCCGAGAGGAACAGGGGTCTGCGGAGAAGATAAAACTAGAACAAGAGGCGGCCAGACGTTCTAAGTCCTGCCTCGCTGGCCTAACCACCTAAGTTCTAAGTTCTCTAAGCTAGCAGGAGTTCTCTAAGTCTAGATTCTAGGATTTTCGGATCCCCTGATCTTCTGCTCCAGCCCTCCTTATATAGTCGTTTTAGGTCGGTGGCCCGTTTACCCTTTCGCCTTTGGGCCCAAGTTTATCTCTTTTGGAAATATTCCATTTTCCGTCGATCTTCGTAGTTATCCTCGAGTCTTGACATTTATCCGCAGAAACTTAGCATTTATCCTACTTCCGCGAGTTAGGATAAATCGTCATAGCTCGTATTGGGCTTGGATCTCCGAAATTGTAAGTGAGCCCGTGGACAAGCTTCAAGCCCTCGAACGTTCGTACGATTTCTCGGAAAGATTATCTTTTCCGCAAAATAAATCGTATAGCTTAATGTTTAGGATTTTTGTGGTGATTGAATCTTGACGCCCTTGGGCGAGCGGACTTTGATTGGGTTGATCCGCCTTTTTTCGTACCGATCTTTCCGGGGACTCTCGTACGCGCACGCCCGTCGTCTTCCGATCTTACTTTCAAGAAGTGTTTCACGAAGAACCCATAAGTAAAAAATAATCATAGCCGTTGATTTCGAGATAACCGTTTTCGACCCCACCAGAGAGTGGATATTCTAATTTGAGAAAATCTTGTATAACTTCTTTTCAAATTATACGAGACTTTTTGTTTCAAGAAATACTTTCCAGAGACTTTCAGTCATTAATTCCGTTGTGACCGATTTTGACCCCAACAGGAGACAGAAGAAGACATCAGGAGGATGTTCAACCAAGTCAGATAAAGTATGAAGAAGAGGATCAAAATTGAGAAGAAGGGTGATCCAGGGAAGTTCGTTGTTCCTTGCTCAGTCCATGGGATCAACTTCCCACGTGCCCTATGTGACACAGGATCTGGAGTTAGCATCCTACCCAAGGTGATAGCAGACCATCTAGGTCTGAAGATAGTGCCTACTGAAGAATCGTTCATCTTTGTGGATTGTTCTCAGCAGAACTCTGGAGGAATTGTGAGAAACCTGGAGGTTACCATAGGAGAAGCCCTAATACCAGTAGACTTGCATGTCTTGGACGTCAAGGTAACCCTACCTACTTCTTTGCTACTTGGAAGAGCCTTCCTAGCCACAGTTGGAGCGGTCTGCAACCTTCACACAAACAACTGTGTCTAACCCTGATCAATCCTACAGTCTACTATGATCCGGTACGAGTCATCAAGGTTCCTGAGAAGATCCAAGACGGCTCAGACCTTGTAGCTGTTTGCTATTGTGGAGATGAATACGATTCAGAAGACGCATATGAGACGGAGTCCGCAGAATCGATCGATAGCAACACTGTCTCATCGATCCACTCTGGTGAACTGACATCGTTCGACAGACACACATGGTCATCGATCGATTCACTATTCAACCAGATCGAGGAGGAGTTTCCAGATGGTGATTTCGAAGTAAACGAGTGGGAGAACGACTACTACACCCCACCACATGCTGCAGATACTACTCATATTGAGGAGTATACTGATGATTACGAGGAGGAGAGAGCTATAGAGTGTCATAACCTTCCAGAAGATGAAGATCGACTTCTCCACCACAATCTCAGAATCAAGACATCGATCGACAGGGCCTTCTCCCCATCGATCAATACTACTTGCCTCGCATCATTCGACAACACAGTCAACAACAAGCGAGACGGAGACTACTCAATCGGGAGCTGGGCAAGCGATTACCAGCATGAGAGCTTTGCGGTCGAGACCGCAACGCCAACATACATCACCCAACCCGAAGAAGTCTCGACGATCGACATGGCACCAACACAATTGACCGATAGGCCCAAACAACCATCGACCGATCCCGGACCTGTGCCATCGACCGATACATACATCAAACCATCCCAGGTAACAAATTCAAATGTACTTGATTTCGGTAATCTAATCCCGGATGAGTTTGGTATTTTCAGAGATTCACAAGGTTTTGCACACTCAATAGATGGACGAACACTCCACATATCCAGAGAGGACATTGCAGACGTCCTACAGTCAGCCAACGGATCCCAAAACCTATTCCAGCAGCTACGCTACGGACCAGACCACCATCATCAGCACCAGGAGGCAAACACAACAGCCGAGCCAAAGGAAGCTGAGTTTAATCATCTTAACACGAAGGATGCAGATTTCCAACGTAAATCGATCGATACTGAGTGTAGGACATCGATCGATAGGCATCCCGAATTCGGAAAGAGAGCCTTTCGATATGGAGTTCGAAAATTCTTTTGGGAGCAGAGAGATGAGTATGGGGTCTACAGAGACGAGAAAGGGTTTGCTAGAGGAATAGATGGTGACGTCATCAGAGTTTCTAAAGACGACATCAAGAAACTGCTTCAAAGAACTTCAATGGACGAGCGCTCTTACATATGTCTACCAGAGCACGCTAGTTAATTTAAAAGAAGAGAATTGGTGCAAGAAACCTACACCAAAGACGAGATCAACGAGATGTTCATTGGTCTACTTGGAGAATGCAAATGGGAAAAGCTCTCCATGGAAAAGAGTTTAGAGGAGGCCACAGACAAGCTTCACAGTGAGATGAACTGGATGTTCAGTGCAGACCAGGCATTACTCAAGAAGGTTCAACGTCTTGAGTTGGAACTTGAAGATCTTCGCAACGCACAGAACCATAGCCAGAAAAGTTCAATATCGATCGACGGTGTTACACCCACATCGATCGATACGAAGCCTGCACCATCGACCACCTACTCAAAACATGAGGTCGATGTGTCTCTTGGAGATATCTGGAAAGAACTGAAGAAAGCAGAAGCTCGATTCAGCAGCAGACTCACCAAGACTTGTGAACCTATCTTCCACAACCTAGGGGATCTAAGCATCTACACCGAAGAGATGAAGAGATCTATCCGCCTTATCAATGAGGCACATGCAGATATGAACCCCGCGGCACCTTGCAATCCTTTTGTAGGATTGAATCGTCTGAAAGCAGCTGAGAGGAAACTTGCTGATATACACTTCTTAGTAGACAAAGAAGTGGAGGAACTCGCACTACGCATGGATACTATGCAGCAGGAGGCTGATAAGTTCCAACGTTAACTCGATTATCAGGCTGCATCAATTGCATCGATCGACGAGCTCAACCTCACATCGATCGATAGGCGACTGACTGAAATCGACGGCCAGATGAAGCTCTTTGCCGAGAAGCTTCACGAGAATCTGCAGAAGCAAAAATCGACCGATGAACAACATGTTGCATCGATCGATATACAGACTTCAAAAATCTGCACCAGAGCTGACTTGGATAAGTTAGTTGATGAAGTCTACACGGCAATTACAAGCGTGGATGATTCACAAGACAGACGCCTAGAGCAGACGTATTTCCCGCTAATCAACGAGGTTGGCAGCATGGAATCTAGCATAGAAGGGATGCAAAAAGAAATCAAAGCCATTCAGAGACAGCTTGCGAGCAGACCTGCACCCTTAGCATCGATCGACAGAAGAGCCAGCGCATCGACCGACGGACCTAAACAGCCATCGACCGACTATTCAACCAAGCAATCGATCGATACCAGCTCCATCCACGACAAAATGATCCAACGCCTTGATTCAATGCAAGCGGAGCTCAGTGATCTTTCAGAACATGCCTACGAGAAATTAGGATTGCACGAGCTCAGCATTGAAGGTCATGAAGAAAGGATTCAAAGGATCAATGATTAGTTGATTGAGATAAAGAAGAAACGAACCAGAGAATATGAAGCCACAAGAAGCCTATTTGACGCATGGTTCGGTGAGAAGAAGGATACAGAGGATACTTGTTTCCCAACAAGTACATGGACTTCATCTCAGTAGCTCATTCCATCTAAAGTCAAGCTAGATAACTATAATCAAAGCGCTGAGTGGGAGGCAATCCACTGTTAGGTAACTTTTTATTTCATTTTTATCTTTAGGATTTTATTTTTCGTATTTGTTTTTCTTTGCAGTTACGATTAGACGATTACAACTGAAATCGACCGACATGACACTGTCGATATCGATCGACATGCACCAAACAAAAGCGATCGACGAAGGCGACTCAACATCGATCGATACGCATCACGGTCAGGTATATCGTTCTAACTTTTTCGATATCAGTATTTTATTTTTGCCTATGCCTTAACCGGACTGGTTATACACTGAGGACAGTGTATGATTTAAGTCTGGGGGGATGATTACTGATGCTGTTTACCTTTTGACTTCATCTAAAAATGTTTTCAAAATGGTTTTTATTGAGTCAAGAAAGGGATAATGATAATTTAAATTTTCACTTTTTATCTAACCAATCTTTTAGGCACCATTCTTAGATTTGTTGATGCAGAATGTACAATAGATGTTAAAGTTGATCACCTATCAGCTATGAAAACACTTTCATTGATTGTCTGGAGGAACCAAAGCTGATTTCCAACCTAACCTGACATTCTTTGCTTGTCTTGGGGCTTGGTATACATGAGATCGGATTCTTCAAACAAGCCTGGAAGGTAAAGCCTTGTGTAGATAGTTTTATCACCCTCTCTCTCTCATTTTCGAAATTAGATTTAATTTTATTCAGTTCAAAAAAAAATCTGAAAATTAGCTTAAATATATGTTCTAGGACTAGTTAGTTATTACTTAGGAAGGAATTCGAACAGGGCTTGGCGGTTACCCCCCTCAAGACTTGATTCATAAGAGTTCTATAGGTAAAGGATTCGAACAGGACTTGGTGGTTACCCCCTTCAAGACTTGCTTCGCAATGAATCGTAGGATATAGGTCAAAAAGAAGTGAACATGACTTGGTGGCTGCAACCATGAAGGTTTGATTCATGGAAGCCTGTCCAATCTTGGTCAATGTCTTGCAAATAAAAGCAGACTTGACTAGGAGAGAAATAATAGAGAGAGAGAGAGAGCATATGAACTAATTTTTACATGCAGGTCCAAATACTTGTTTGAGCAACCTTGCATCCTGTGATCGATACTCCCAAGGTAAAGCCTGCACCTTTATTTTTATGTACAGAAATGAAATCAATAGAGGGGTTAGTCAGACATGATTGCTAAGTTGTTGGCTAGATGATCAAGGTTGTTTAATTAGGATATTGCATAATGTGCTTCTGAGATTGACAGACTCTTAGATTGTGTTTGCAACAAAGTAGAGGTTATGATTCTAAGTTTGAATTTGATTTAGTCCCTGTTTTTTAAACTTCTTTCATAAAGACTGCCTGTGTGTTTGCTTGAGGACAAGCAAAAGGTTAAGTCTGGGGGAGTTGATATACCATGGATTTTACCCGTTTTTACCCATGGGATATGAGTGTTTTTACTACTATTATCTATGTTTTGGAGTCTATTAGGTATGTTTTCAGGTTCAGGAACATTTTGGAGAAAAGTGATGTTTTAGGTGCCTTTTTGGAGCTTAGAGAAGAGTTCACCCGTGATCAAGACCAGAGGTCGACATCCAGAGTTACACATCGATCGATGCACACTCTGTGCTATCGATCGACACACATTAGCCGAAGGACGATACATCGAGATCATAATCGATCGATGTACACCCTGTACTATCGATCGATATCGAAGCGGCAGAAAGACAAGTTGGACCTTGCCGAACTTGAAGCCCAAGACATCACATATTACAAGAAATCCCCTGACGAGTTTTTTAACCTAATGAACTCATATTTATATGTGCCTAAGTGTTTTGGCAGAATATAAGTTTTTAGATAGTGTTTTTAGTTTCTAACTACCTTTCTACCTTCTTCTTCTACTCATTTCTTTTACTGTTTTCATTACTTTGCAAGATCTCAATAAAGTTCTATTCAGTTCTTTATTTGTTCTTCTTAACAAAAGTTATAGGATTCTAGATCTAGAGGAAAGATCCAAAGATATTTGTGATTGGGACCTAAGTGTTCACCCTCTAATAGATCTATGAATTCCTATTATTATCTTGTTGCTATGAACTACTTAGCCATGTCTGAGTAGATTCATTTGTTAGATTTAGAGTTTAAATAGGATATGAGGGATTAGCCCCAGCCTATATCAGCTATAGTTGTGATATTTATTGTTAGGATTGTTCACTAATGCATTTTCTAGCTTAGCTACCTAGAACATGAACTTGGATTGTATTATTCATTAAATACAATTCCTGACAACATCCTAAACATGCTATGACCCTCTTGAGATATGCGAAAGCTGATCTAAGATCATGGTGAGCATTGTATCAATTCGCGCATAAAGCTTGCTTAGAGCCGTATCGATCGATACTCCTATAGAGTAATCGATCGACGTAGCTAGAGGTGTATCGGTTGATATTCCTATCGAAACATCGATCGATACTATCGGTAGAATAGCCGACCGCAAACACCATTTAGCATCTAAGTAATAGATGGTCTAAATAATGCGAGAACTGATGGATTCATTTAATAGCGTTAAGCTCTGACATATCATGCAAGCAACTTGTTAGCATTTATAGTATTTATAATCCTGAATTCCTGAATACCTACCCTGAATCTAACTACTTTTCTTTATTGTCTTAAAACCAAAACCTTTCAACTGAGTAATCTTACCATTACTCAACAAACCTGCGATTTACTTTTAAACATTTTCAACCTAGCATAGTCACTAAGATTGCTTCTTATTTGTACACTAGCTCTCTGTGGATTCGATCCCTAAGTACTACAACTGAACCTCTTATTTGAGAGAGTAAAATCACTCCTTAGGGTAATTTGAGTGATATCAATTCCCCATCTATTCGAACAAAGAAAAAGCGCTCGAACCATGTCTTGGGGTGCGAAGTGTGCCCCTGAATTATAGCCATGTTTTTCTTTGGGGCTATACGGAACGAGCCGTCAATTCCCGTTGGTCTCGTAGCCCAAAGGCCCTCAAAGTCGCCAGGGTTAAGGTCCATCCCTAACTTGTAACTCGCGATCAACACTCCAAGCCAATGCTGTAATGCCGGAACATTCAGCTGGCTGATCGAAAGCTCGAAGCGGTGAAGCGCACGAACAATGGTGCCGGGGATCGGGAACCACATGCGGCAATACGACAGAAAGGCTTCATAGCAAGTGAAGAAACCTTCCGGAGGATTCCTCGCGCTCTCATTGCCACTAGGAATCCGAAACACGACTTCACTTGGGACCTGGTAAAAATTCCGAAGAGTCGCAAGGTAGCGGGACCATGCTCGGCGTGAGGGGTGCATTCGGCTACCTAACAGGCCTCTTAGGGATTGGAATATCTTGCAGAGAAGGGAGCGAGCCGCAAAGAGATTTGTAGTATGCATCCTTTGCATCTTCATCGACTTTAAACTCTTCCTTCGGAATGATCACCTCATTAGCAAAAGAGTCGTCCGAAGATGAATGAGAGGAAGAGTTCCTCTTTGAAGATCCTTTGCTTGAAGACATTTTCTTTGAAGCAAGGAGAGAAAGAAAGAGAGATGCCTATCTTAGAGGTAAGTTCTAGTGAGGAGTAAGTTTAGAATGATTAAAAACTTACTCGACCTTATAAGCAATAAAAGAGATTTACTATTTACTCTCGGCTTTCGGCAAATGATTACGTCTTTACACCTTCCTCACAAGCTATACCGCGAGCTAGGACCTGTTTCCAAAACTCCACGGAACCTAGCTAGCTGGGGGGCTAACTGTTGGGGTAAAAATCGGTCACGACGGAACCGATGCCCGAAAATCCTCGGAAAAACCAAATCTCGGTCAAAACTTCAAAAACGAATAACCGAAACAGATCACCCGGCGAACACGGGAAAGCTCGCCCGGCAAGTACGGGTCGGCTCACCAGCGATCTCACCCATGGCAGGGGTGAGCTCGCCCGGCGAGCGCAGGCCAACTAGCCGGCGAGCTCGACCGAGACAATGGCGAGCTCGCCCGGCGAGCGCGGACCAGCTCGCCGGCGAGCTCGACCGAGACAAGGGTGAACTCGCCCGGCGAGCGCGGGCCAGCTCGCCGGCGAGCTCGACCGAGACAAGGGTGAGCTCGCCCAGAGAGCGCGGGCCAGCTCGCCGGCGAGCTCGACCCAGACAAAGGCGAGCTCGCCCGGCAAGCTCGACCGAGACAAGGGAGAGCTCGCCCGGCGAGCGCGGGCCAGCTCGCCGGCGAGCTTGACCGAGACAAGGGCGAGCTCGCCCGGCGAGCGCGGGCCAGCTCACCGGCGAGCTCGACCGAGACAAGGGGGAGCTCGCCCGGCGTGCACGGGCCAGCTCGCCGGCGAGCTCGACCGAGACAAGGGAGAGCTCGCCCAGCAAGCGCGGGACAGCTCGCCGGCGAGCTCGACCGAGACAAGGGTGAGGTCGCCCGGCGAGCACCGGCCAGCTCGCCGGCGAGCTCGACCGAGATAAGGGCGAGCTCACCCGGCGAGCGCGGGCCGGCTCACCGGCGAGCTCGACCGAGACAAGGGAGAGTTCGCCCGGCGAACGCGGTTCAGCTCGCCGGCGAGCTCGACTATGGCAAGGGCGAGCTCGCCCGGCGAGCACGGGCCAACTCACAGGCGAGCTCGAACATGACATGGGTCAGCTCGCCAGGCGAGCTCGGCCAAGGCACAGGAGAGTTCGCCCAGCGAGCACGATCAACCTTTCGACGATTATTTCTGAACCCTGTCTTATCCCGTGACCATGCGTCTTCGTCCGAAGTTTCCGTAACTCAATCTTCAGTTCCACGGATATAGCATCGACGTTCCGTCTAGAAATATCTTCAAAAACTTTCGGGAAATTGGGAAGGTTAGGTCTCTCAAACGGTTTCCCACTCTTCGTGATAGGACGGGTTACAATTAATTCAACATCAACCATCTCGGTTGTACGAAGAGACTTGGTTCCGTTAGAAAGACCATACCTATGCCAACGGACACTTCGCGAATAAAAACGTTTAAATATCATTACGGCCCAAAGAGGGTCTGAATTGCGGACAACGGCCCACTTACGATCCTAAGAGACTTGAGCCCAAAGATTAGGACGACGGTTTATCTCGTTCGCGGAAAGATATAAATGTTAAATTTCCGTTAAGATAAATGTTAAATTTCCGCGAAGATAAATGTTAAGTTTCCGAATATAATTATGAAAGAAATATGGAAAAGCCCGACTTGCGACAAATCGGCCCGAAAAGAGAGGCAAACCGACCTAGAGGAAGTATATAAGGAGAGCTTGAGGCGAGGAGCAGAAGAGGGCTTTCTCAGAGCAAACTTAGCACTTAGAGCAAATTAGGCAATTTTCCGTTTTTACTATCGAGCTGCGACTCAACTAGGTTAGAACTTAGGTTGCTAGACTAGCGAACTTGCCGACAGCTCTCGTAGCCAAGGCTCTCACCTGTTGTTCATGCTCAAACGCGGATTCGGAAATTAGATCCTTTTGCTCTTTTCTTTTCGATTTTCTACCTTAATATTTTTGTCATATTGATTGTGTTGTGTGTGGCCCAGCAGATAGCCGTGACCTTTAGGTGAAACCAGGTTTACTTGGTTTTCCTCCGATCAATTGAAACTCGACGGTGTGAATTTCGGTTCCCACCATCACCCTTAACTTAGATACACACGAAAGTTGCTCTAGTAAGATTAGAGAACCTATCAAATCCGATCTTAAAGCTTGCTAGAAGCGACATCGATCGAGACAATGATTTTTGTATCGATCGATATGGTGAAAGGTGCCTCGATCGATATTCATAAAGAATAATTGATCGACACTTTCTCGTGATTGCTAAACGAAAGTTAAGATCCGAGATCTAGTTGTAGACAATCTAAATGATTATATCCAAAATTTGAATTCAAGAACAATTAATGTTCATAAACCCTTAATAACCCAAATAAGTTGCATACTTGTCATACCTGAGATATACCTGTATCTAGCTGTTTCCCACCTGTTAACAACCTCAAATCAAACCGTTCAAACAACTACTTTGTTCACCAATTCATTTACTACTTAAAACCTACTTATCTAGCTTTATTTCGACGACTATAAATCTACTGTTTAATCATATAGTCTCTTTGGATTCGATCCCTAAGTACTACAAGCTTTATTTCGACGACTGTAAATCTACATGGGCAACTCGCCGTGGGCAATTCTCCATGGGCAACTCACCATAGGAAACTCGCCATGGGAAACTCGCCCAAGGGAACCTCGCCATGGGCAAGTTGACCACGTCCAACTCGCCATTACTCCCTCCAAATCGCCTGATGGCCAGTTGGACCATCCCCCAAGGGCTCCTTCTTTGTGCTCTCGTTTGAATCCCAATCGAAACGCTTTTTGTTTCGTCTCAATCGGAGTTTCCTTGAGATTTTATGATAGACGCACCACGACCAACTCCCCAATGGCGAGTTAGACCAGCCCCTAAGGGCTCCTCCTTTGTGTTCTCTTTTGAATCCCGATCGAATCGCTTTTCATTTTGTCTCAATCGGAGTTTCTGTTGAGATTTTACGATAAAAACAAGTTGGACGCACCACGACCAACTCGCCAATGGCGAGTTGGACCAGCCTCCAAGGAATCCTCCTTTGTGTTCTCTTCCGAATCTCAATCGAAACACTTTTTGTTTCGTCTTAAACGGAGTTTCCGTCGAGATTTTACGATGAAAAACAAGTAAGACTCGCCCAAACTCATTGGCTTGCTTCTTCTCGCCCTCCTGGGCATCCTACTTGCCCTCTTGACAATCTCACTCGCCCTTACCTCCATCTTTGCGTTCTTCTTCGAATCTCTATTTAAACGTCTCTTGTTTTGTCTTGATTGGAGTTACCACTGGAACTTTACGATAAAAACCGCAAAGACTTGTTTTCTCGTATATATTCAAATTGATCGTATAAAACGACAACGATTAACTTAACAACTTAGCCGCCTCGAATATACGAGTAATTTGAAACTTTTTATAAAAATTGACGTCGTATCAAAAGTACTCTTTCGAAGAAATCGTAAAAACGTTTAAGTCGAAAAACAGCCAAAAAGGTCTAAAGCACGACTAAAAACCCACATACGATTTAGACGAAATCGAGCCCTATGATATTATGACGGTCTATCTCTTATTTGCAGGAGAGGATAAAAGTCAAGTTCAGAAGATAAATGTCAAGTTTCAAAGGACAAACACCAATTTCGAAAAGGGCGTACGGACACGAGAAGAGGAAGGGGAAATGAGCAAGCAAAACAGAGAAGAGGTAAACCCAATTTATTGAGAAAACTACGGTATGTCCGACTTGGAAGTTTTTGAAATCAGACTTGGAATTTTCGTAGGAAGGTACTAAAATAAAAACGCTTCAGTAAAAATTTAGGGAACTTAGGATCTAGGAGAATAGTTTAGCGAACTAAGTCTTAGGCGATTTTCCTGTCTCGATCTATTTTTCCCTGACTGTTCAGGCAGATCTTGCAAACCGATCTAAACTCTCGGAAAACCGAGAAACGATCGCCACGCATACTCAGCTCGCTTCCTAAAGAAAGAAAGAACTAGAGATGCGAACGTCGTCTTAAAACTGATTTGTTTCTAGTAATTTTCTTAAAAACTGACATATTCCAAGTCATCAACCTGGAAACCACCAAGTCGCAATCCTAGCGTCGTTTTCAAACCGACCCATATTGTCGATCATCCCAATCCTCGAAAGAAAAAGCATGCACAACCTTTCAAAATATCGGTTCAACTGTTTTCTTTCGTAAAAAAGAGGGAGTAGATACGTATACTATATTTGTATACTCCCATACTTCAAAAGCTTTTTGCCTAGGCATCAAGAAAATTCTTTTTACAAAGCAAACTCTCGCGACAACAGGCAGAAAAACACTTAGGCAATCCAATGCCTCTTTAAAGTCGACCCACAAAGGCAAACAACAATCTAAGATTCATCTAAACGCTAGCAACATATTTGCACCATCACGAACAGAATCTCGAGGACTAGACAGCCTCTCTTGTTGCAATCATGCGTTTAGAAAACCTCTACCAATATCAAACTGCAACTCGATGATTAGCCAAAGTCTGGAAGACCTTTTCGACTTAATAAAACGATTTTTGTATAAAATTCAAAAATTATACGAGAAATCTTTAAGCACCAAAGCATTGCTTTAGGAGTCCGTTGAACCTAGTGAGTCACGGAAAAGCATCGAAAAAACGTTCTCACGACTAGATCATAACAAAATAACCTTCAAAAAAACTCCATGAGTGATTCAAAGGATATCTCGCCAAAGATCGAAATCAAAGCAGAAACGCGTCCCGTGTAATCCGCAGAAACATCACTACTTTGAAATCTTCGATTTCCTATCTTCAGAAAACTGGTCACCAATTATTTTTCGTATTACAAAATCATTTTATACGAAACAGCCTACGGGAAAACAAGACCAATGTCACTACAAAAAAATGTCGCAAATTTACGAGTAATTTACAAAAAACACTCTCCAGTTACTTCTATGATAAACCCCTCTCACAACATTTTCATGAAAAATCCTCTGTATAGTCAAATCAAGTCATACAAAGCAATTTTCGGAAATAAATATAACGGGTCTTACGGAGAACTGTTGAAGAGACCCGAATTGGAGGATCACTTTAGCTGGGTGTTGGATATGATCCGAGAAGGCAAATGGCACTTCTGGAACTGAAATGGATTGAAGGGATCGTCAAGAGATGCGGAATGGCTCCTGATATACCCACGATCTAAGGCTGACCACCTAAGACCGGATGTAGTGCGCTGGCTAACCACCAAACAACACTAACAGATGAATTGGCTGACCACCAAATCAACAAGCCGGTTCACACCGATGAACTAGCTAAATAACTCTCTCTCACTCAGAGAAGAAACAAAATAAACTCCAAAATAATCTCTTTCCGTTTTATTCATAGATGGGATTACATATGTATAGTACTTTTTAGTCAAAGAAATAAATACATTTGTGGGGAAAACAATGCATAAAAAATAGAAACATTGACTAGAATATTATTAATGAGTCAATGCACGAAATCTGATGAAGACTAGCCAAGAAGACCCTTCGGCTACTCCTGTCCAGATTCATTGTATCAGATGCTTGTCCAGCGGTAAGGGTCAGCAGTACGATGGTCGGGACATGTGGTACTCGGCTCGGTCAGTCGGATCGGTACAGTCGGATGGGTGAACCTCGGTTGAAATGAGCTGATCGTCCTGATCTCCATACTGAGCTGTTTCCATGTACTGATCCGTGTGCTGAGGCACATCAACTGTCATAGATAATTTTTTGTATAATAAAAACGAAGCTCCATGAAGATTGTTGACTTCTACCTTTCACTTCCCTCGGTTACATCCGAGCAGGAAATCACCTCGCAACCAAATCCGCAAGGGTTCTGCGTTGAGCCTCTTAAAATTTGTCTCCCTCAGATGAAAAGGAAACAATTTTATACGAGTAAAAGAAACAATATATGAAATATTCATCGTATAACTTAAACCCAAAGTGGAAACTCGTTTTTAACAACCATCAGCCATAACACGGAAAACTCCGCTATACCTGACCTATCAACCTCGACAAACGCTCTTTGGCCCTCGACCAACTACGCCTCCCCGTAAAGCCCGAACAAGAATTCGGCATCTTTTTTAGGACAATCGTAAAGCAAAAGTTCCATGATCTTATCCTTTACCAACAACGTCCTTGGCTATACGGCTGAACACAACCTTCATCCCAAGCCAAAACAATTGAGTGACCATCACTCCAATCGCTTAAACGGCTAAACAACAATCCACGATTAGTCGTGAAACGCCAAGTGGCGATTGCACAGACTATTCGTCGTATAAACCAGAGAGGAAAATTATACGATAAATTTTTCACAACTAAGCTCAGTCCTAGCAACCAAACGGTTAACGGAAAAATTAAACTTGTCGATAATCGACCAAGTTTCACACATTCCACAATTCACTTAAAGACCGCAATGTTTACCTATAAAACACGGCATGTAAGGAAAAACTCATAACAAGGCTCCTGCAGCTATACGATTCATCTTTAAAATGCATGAAATAAATCTCGGAGGACCGACTCTTCACAAAATCACAACGCTTCTTCCCAGGGACAAATCTACGCGACCCCTTGGTTCTAATCCCTCTATCATAGATCAAATTACTTAACATCAAAACTGGAACAACAGTTTTGGTTGCAAACATCCGCAGACAAACCAAGACGTTTCTCCAACGCAGGGCTAAGACTAAACCCTTGCAACACCGAAACATATTCAAGCCCGCAAACATTTCAAGCACGAAAAGCGACATATGAAATAATAAACAATCTTCAGCATCGCGAGACGTCGCAGACGCCTGAAGATTCGTTTTTCGATGAAATTACATTCCTCGATAAAAACACCTTCTTGGAAGACCAGACAGTCATATGCACTAACATCTTCTCAAACACATGCCCTTCGCGAAGACCCAAACGAAAAAAAAAACCACCAAGTTCGTTGCTGATCACATCAAACTCTCAACGTCCTAAACAGACTAAGCCATCTCACAAAGATGACTCTCGTATATCCGACACAAGGACAATAGCGCTATAAAAGAAATCCAAAATTTTGGTCAGCACTTCCGAACGATTCCGGAGAGATTCTCGACTCCAACCAGACTAGTCGTATAAGCCGAGAACCCATCGCGGAATTTAAATCGGGACGGAGTCAGGTTAAAATCGCAACAGGCAAAACAAAAGCCGATTAGTCATCGCAAAGCCTCAAACCGAAAGTAAACCTAGGTCTTATCCTAAACCTAGTACACTGGTCGCTAACGTCTCAATTCATGATATTGGAAAGATACGAGATCCTGAAAGCATGTCTCTTCGTCCGCATCTAAACGCTTTCGAAACTTTGAGAACCACTCAAACATCTCGGACGAGAAATGAATAGGATGATCCACAAAAAGGGGTGAAGCCGAGATGACAACTCGAATCCTTCCCCCTACACTTAACAAAAATCCAAACATTCTCGAAACCTCTTTTTTATAAAAAGCATGATTCGTACAAAAGCCGGTAAACGACACGGATTCAAAGCCACACATGGCCAGTCCCACTACATGCAACACGTCCACACTTGGCCGGAAACAAACATGCTCCTCGAAAAAAATAAACTTGAATTCATTAAAAAGCCGCAAAACGGCTGAGATTCGAAGCCACACTCAGCCAAAGAAAGCAGCCTACTAGGCTAGTCTCGAGACCGACAAAGATCTAATACAAAATGCCATCGGCAACAACATGCCCGATAAACTCCACACAACATACAACTAGACCATAAAGGTCTCGATGGATAACAGGTCATAAGAATCTTAACTCCAAGACGAACTACGAAAGGCTTGATCCCTCCAACAAGGGTACGTAGGCAGCCGTCATAAGGTGCAGCCCCAATCTTATCACATTCCATTCTTAAGCGGGCGAAAGACCACTTATGACGGACCTTTTCAACCATTAATTCTGCCTAACTTGCCTAATTTGCCAAGCTGCTCGCTCGAACCTCACGCTAGAAGCTCACAGTTCTAACGAGCTTGGGGCTTAACTGTTGAGGTCAAAATCGGTCACGACGGAATCACTGCCTGAAAGTCCCCGGAAAAATATTTCTCGCAATATAACCTTCGTATCATTTTATTGAAAAGATTGTACGACGAGTTCTGTTAGGGTCAAAGTCGGTTATCTTGAAATCAACGTCTAAAAATTGCGTCTCTATACAAAAGCTTCCTTGACACACTCTCGACAAAAGTTCCCGCTCAAAAGACTCGAGAAAAATGGTCACGGGACCAAACAAGCAGTCCAACTCCCCGAACGGGCGAGTTGGATCTAGCGCACCATCCAACTCGCCGAACAGGCGAGTTGTATCGAGTACACCATCTAACTCGCCGAACGGGCGAGTTGGATCGAGCACACCGTCCAACCCACCCGATCGGCGAGTTGGACTTGTTCAACTCGCCGAACGGGCGAGTTGGAATGAACGAACCATCCAACCCGCCCATTCGGCGAGTAGGACCGAACCTTATGCCTTCCATTAAACCTCGACGGGTTAACCCCTCGTTTCGTCTCGATCGGAGTTACCATTGGAGTCTTACAATAAGGACCGTGAAAACTCATTTCCCCGATGAAGTTCATGGTTATCGAATAAACGACAACGGTTAACTTAACACCGCAATTGTCTAAACTATACGAGAAGTGCAAACTTCCTTGTCAAATCGACATTGTATAAAGAAACGTTCTTTCGAAAAAATCGTAAAAATGTTTGTCGAAAACGGCCCAAATAGGCCAGAACACGGCTAAAGACCCACTTATGATTTCACTCGAAATTGAGCCCGACAATGCTAAGACGGTGTATCTTACTTGCAGAAGGAGGTAAATCTCGTGAAATCGGAAGATAAATGTCAAGTTTCCAAGATAATGATGAAGATCGAGAAGTAAAAGGAATATTTCCGCAAAGCGATAAACTAGACCTAGGGGCAAGAAAGGAAACGGGAACTGACCCAGAAGGCGTATATAACGGGAACGAAAGCTAAAGGCACCAGGAACTTTTAGACTCTAGAACTCTCGGCACTTAGAAACCATAGGAATTATTCTCGACATACATGTTTCTATGACTTGCACTCATACTAGTCGAACTCGCCCAGGCAGTTCGATCTCTTGTTCAACTCTTTCTAACTGAACTACGTTCGGTTTGATCCTTGAAAGGGGTACGGAGGCAGCATTTCTTAAGGTCCAGTCCGAAATCTTTAAAACCTTTTTATATCTTTTTCGTCTTTGTTATTGAGCTGCGTCTCAACTAGGTCTAGGGTTTTAGATGTCTTGAACTAGTCGAGGGCTCTTGGGGCCATAGCTTTTATAACCTTTTGTAATGATCGCAATGCTCTTACGCGGATTCGAAATAAAGATCTACTCTTTCTAAACTTGATTTATTGTCTTCACATATTTTCCGCGTTTATTTGGTTACTTGTCATTGACTCTCGCAGAGAGTCCGGACCTCTGGGAAATTTAGTGTTTCCTAACTTTCCTAATTTAAACGAAAATCGACGATGTGAATTTCGGTTCCCACACAAAGCTCAGATGCGTCAATTTCACGGTCTTACATGTAGTGTGATACCCAAAAACTCCATCCTCAGCCGCTTTATTCAGAAGTCTAGACAGAACATTGTTCAAAATCACATAGAGATATGGTGATAGAGAGCAACCTTGTCTTATTCCTCTGGCACTGGTTAAGAACCCCTCTAGTTCACCGTTTATAGCCGCTGAGAAAGATTTAGTTGAGATGCAAAGATGGATCCAATGTATAAACAGCTCCGGCAGTCCCATAGCTTGCAGAACAGATACTATGAATCCCCACATAACAGTATCAAATGCCTTAGATAGATCGAACTTGACAGTAGATCGGTCAGTAGTAAAACTGAGATGATAACCTTTGACCACTTTGTTTGCCAGACATATATTTTCCGTCAGCAACCTCCCTTTTTTAAAAGCACACTGGTTCGGTTCAATGGCGGAAGACAAAATCTTTTTCAGCCTATTGGAAAGCAGCTTTGAGATCACTTTATATATCAAGTTGCAACACGCGATCAGCCTGAAGTCTTTCATTGTATGGGCAGGAGTCTTTTTTAGGAATCAGAGCAAGTATAGTGGAGTTTACTCCTGTCAGTAGGTCAAACTGAAAGAAGGATTGTATCGCAGTGACCAAATCTCTTCCTACTATGGGCCAGACTGCTACAAAAAATTCTTTCTTATAATCATCTGGTCCTGGGACTTTACCATTAGGCAGTGACAGGAGGGTTTTATGTATCTCTTTAGGAGTGAAAGCAGCAACCAGCATAGACGCATCTGTCATAGAGCACCTATAACTGAGAATTTCTTGCAAGTCCTCCGTAGCTGTGTTATCTTCATTATCCGGCTGAGACTGCATAAACCGCTGAAAGTAATTTACTGCTTCACGTTTAATGGCAGAAGGCTCAGTGAGAGTGTCCCCATCCTTAGTGAAAAGAATATTAATATTATTCCTAGCTGTCCTTTCCTGACAAGCATTATGGTAGAATCGAGTGTTCTGGTCCCCTAGCGCAAGCCACTGGATTCTTGACTTCTGCCAATACAGTTGCTTTTCTATACGAACAAGATGGTGCCACCGATCTGCCGCCTCGGACTCAGCTCTGAAAGTCTCCGTATTTGGGGTAGCCAAGACTTGTGTTTGACAGCTACATAGATCATCAAAAGCCTTTTTTCTACGAAGAGGAAGCTCTCCATAGTGAGTTCTATTAAGTTTCCGAATGTCGTGCTTAAGAGATTTCAACTTCTGATGAAACCTGCATAGTGCTGTTCTAGAGTGGAATAATGGTCCGGTCTCAGCCCATTTCTGAGCAACCAACGGCAGGAACTCCTCATTACCAATAAGAAAGTTGAAGAACTTGAAAGGTTTCCTGGTACTGGTCTGGCGCTCAGTTAAGGAAACAAAACAACAAGCATGATCTGAAACGCCCCCTGCATCAAACTTCGCATAGGAACGAGGAAAGCACTGAAACCATTCACCATTTATTAAAGCTCGATCAAGCTTCTTACCAACTGGATCCAAACCTCTTTTATTCCACCATGTATATACTGAACCTACATAAGGAAGACCCATCAAACTACAGCCAGCCACCAGTTCCTGAAAATTGCGCATACCAGCTTGGTCCACCATATAGTCTCGACATCGAGAGTGCTCTTCAGAAGATAGGGTAACGTTATAATCTCCAAGTAGAATCCATGGAAGAGACAAGTGAGCATAAGCATCCCTCGTGCCTCTGATTTCTTCCCATAGCGATCTCCTCTCTGCTACAAAATTTGAGGCATAAATAGCTAAGCAAATAAATTGTTCCCCCGTAGATGGAACCTGAACGGCACATGAAAACTGTTCCCCCGTAGTATTTTACTAACAATTTAGGTTAATTTTTCATTTCCATTGAAATTTTAAGTCATTTTTAGAAAATTCTCCATGAATGACAAAAATATTTTTATTGCATTTAAAGCTCAAACGTCAAATGTCAAAATGCCTAAAATATACTTTTAAGTTACTATTAAATTCCCACTCTGTTATTATCTATCCTTATATATAAAGTTGTCTTATCTATTAAACCAAATAATCAATTATTCTGTTATTGCTTTAGGCCCAATATATTAATATAATATCTAACTATCCATTAATTTTCATAATTAATAGTACATGCTAAACTCAAATAAAATTTTAAATTTTAAACTAATAAAAAAAATTTCAGCACAACTTCCTAACAAATAACAAAATTAATAAATTTGGATATACTAATTTTTAAATTTTAATATCAACTCATGCTCTTTGAAGTCTAATACTGGGAAGTGTGAGACTGAGAAATCAAGATATGTTTTTGAGGACTAATATATGATTTTAAAACAAAAAAAAAACTCTGTAATAATTATATATATTTCTAAACATAACACTTAATATAAGGTTTTCTTGATGTCTACATAACTTAAACTAAGTTTTTGCTATAATAGGTATGATATTTATACTTTGAATTTTATAAATAAAATTTTAAAAGAGAATACGTAAAAGTATCACTGAATTGAACAAACAAACACTAAAATTTAATGTTTTCTGTTTGAACTCAATCGATCACCATTTTAGCACATAATTCTATTTACTATCAAATTCAAAATATAACAAACAACTAAAAAAAAATATATTTTGGTGAATTTTTTAATTGTGAATTAAATGTAAGATTTATAAACAGATGTACCATATTTTATTAGTATAAGCATATTAAAAGTTTGTTTGCATGATATAAATAAGTAATCTTGTTGAATATAAAGTTGTCCAAAATATAAAGTTGTTGTACATAATTAAATTAGAATTTTATGTCCATAATTTTTAAAAACACAAGCATAATTCAATTTGATATGGAAATAATACATACATATATATATATATATATATATACTTGCATAGTTCAAACAAGATATATGATATAAAACAGCCAAACAAAAACACATAAGAGTAGATACGAAACTAATAATTTAAAGAAAATGATAAAAAGTTATGCATCACCAAAATCAAAATAGAACATAGTCCCAGTCAAACTATCTTAGTAATCGTATATGGAAATTTTGCCAATGCAACAAGACTGAGTCTTAATATCCTTATAACAAATAAGTTCAACGAAAAGAGATGATAAGAAAATAAAGAAAAGCAATCACAATAATAAAGAGTCACATATAACATAAAACCAAACTCTTCAAGTTAAAAACAAATGTTAAATGAAAACTTAATGAAAATAAACATCCCAGGTGAAGAACAGACCAATCCATAGTATAATATAAAACAAGCATTTTTGGGCAAAGATACAACAAACATTAAAAATTAAAAACACTTCTTTGACTGTCGTTGGCATCTGATGGTGAAGTTATTGTTGTAAATGCTGAGCCACCTTTAGAGAATTGGTTCTCAAATTTCATTTTATGGCATCATGTTTTGAACATATGAATATTTCATTCACGATGTTGCAAAATTCGCTACACAACATCAAAAAAGCATTAAGTTTTTATTTCCTTAAAAATAAAGAGAAGAAGAAAGAGGAAACTTACGGCCATTGATCGCCCCTAACAAGCACCATATCTCCTTCATTATCTTTGAAAGTTAGTTTCCATTGATTGTGCAACTTGCCTTTGATGTTAAAGAGTTTTTCTAGTTCAACGATCATGTGATTGTATCCATCAAAAGCAGTTAAATTCACAGTTCTAACATCACTTTCCATGTGAACCTGGTCAATAAACATATCAAAGTGTTTGTGAACTAAATATAGTCGTCTCAATCTGTTACAAAAAGTTATGCAAGTTACTTGTCAATTATATCTACTGTATTAAAATAAAATTGTGTGTGAAACTATATATAAAATCCAGTCTTTTCTCATAAATAACATGAATAATTTTATGAAAGCTTATGTCTAATAATGTTCTACTTATTAATAATAAATAGTTTTAGAATTGACGAAGAAGTAAGAATAAGTTGATGATGATTGTTTCCATACCTTAGTACTACTTGTAGTAAAACTAATTTCCTTTCTTTGGAATTCTGTTAGTGATGTCTCTGTTTGAATTTGATCAAGTTTTTCTTCTTCAAAGATTTCAGTAATTTTAGTCTTTTGGTATGAGTCAAGTGGTTCCAAAACATCTCTTTCTTTGGCGGAAGCCGTTAGATCAACTCCAAACAATCTAAAGCTACCAGATGCATTGGTGGTTAAATTTGTTTTTGCTGACTGGACCATTTGGCCATTGTAATTTGTTGTGGACATAGCAGGACCTGCATAGCTCACTAGCCAACCAGATATATTTTTTTGAATCGTTAGCTTCATATAGTAACTAAGTTGAGGAAGACTCATCATATTTAAACTTATATATAGATATATGATGATAATTAGTCCAAAAAACATAAATTATTAAAAATATTTTCTTACCAAATTCATTAATTTCACGTTGGCGTTTGTTTGTTAGAAAATCTGTCTTGAGAATGTTTGACGAAGGTATTAAAGGTTTGATCTCCCATGGAGAGACCTTATTAGGTCTTGGAATTGTTGCAGCTTCATCCCACTGTACCTATAAAAATAAGTTCGTGGATTTTACTTATTATTCTTTTGAAATCATAATTTAAAAAATATAATAAAAAAACTAGTTAAGAATAATTTTTACTTGTAGGCGTCGCCATTCTGAATCCTTCCAATTAATGGAGAAATCTTCCACTTTTACTATTGTCCCAGAATATCTTTGCAGTAAAAAAAAAGTTATAAGTAATCATATTTGGAATAAAAATTTTATATAAGTGTAAAACTTACGCTATTTCATTAAAATCGCGTCCCTCAAACTTCATAGAAAATCTTGAACCTATATTGAAGTTCTTGTTCACTGAATCTATGAATTTTTTGCAGTTGACAATGAATTTGCTCGACCTAATATATCATATCAAGAATATAATAAAATATACTTATGTAAGTAAAATATTCTCATGATGTTTAAGTAGAGTAACGAAGTGTGTCTCCTTACTTTGGTTTATAAAACACCTCGAACATACAATTGGTTTCAATAGCAATTGATGCAGTAGCAGTTAAACCATGGTGCATACTCTCTTTTGAAATTACTGATGATGATATGTTTCTTTGTTGAGGACTTGCTTTTCTGATTCCAACTCGCGATTCCCCATTCTCTCCTCTAAAACAAATAAAAAATACTTAAAATGCAAAAAAAAGTTAAGAAACAAAAGAAGTGTAAAATGTCATAACGTATATACCTAAGGAATACAAAAGAGTCTCCAACAGACAAACTTTTTTCTCTTGCAAACTCGTTCCAACCAGCTGAGAAAACATGTCTTTGTGGTGTACCTAGTTGATAATTTATAGATAAATAAATATTTGTAGTAACTACCCAAAAACATTGATATAAAAAATTTAGCTACCTCTAAAAGTGTGCTTAAATTTCCAGACGTGATCATGGAGATCTTTAGCAACTATCTCTTGACTCGGTGTTAGTTGTGACATGTCCTAAAAGAAAGTTTATCACAAAGAATCATATAAAAGCTTACAATTTAAGTCAACTATGAAATTATTTGGTGCGCATATTAAAAGAAAATACCAATATAGGAAGACATTCAGTGGCATGTTTTTTTAATATTGAAAAACCACCATGTGTGCTGGTATCCGAAGCAGTTAGCATCTTGGTAAAATAGTTAATGTTTTGTTTGTTGTTTTCACTTGGAACGGAGATTTCAACTTCCTAAATAATTGAAAATTCATAAAATTATTTAAATGTATAAGAAGAAGAGGTACTATTATATTATAAAATAAACCTAAAATTTACCACTTACAGGTGAACATGGTAACAACATAATTTTTGCATAAACTTCATCTGTATTGGTCTCCACCTAAATTCATACATAAAACATAATAAAACCATAAATATGTACAAATTTAAGCCAATTGATCTTATGCGTATTTCCTATAAAAAAAAGAAGCATCAAATACCAAAAAAGATACATACCTTTAGCTTGATATTAATAACATTACATTGAATTTTCGAAGAAATATCAAAAATTGGTTTTAACTGGCACAAGTTATCATTTTCTGAGGCTACAAGCTGATCACGTCATAAAATTTTAGAAAACATTTAATAATAATAAAATAAGAGAAATAATTTGAACGTATTCATAGAAAAACATTTGCCTCCTCTATGTGCCCCTGAGGAAAATAATAAACTTGTTCTCCAATTATTGGGAGATCAAACAAAGATCCAGCACATAACTTCCATAACTGATCGTACAAATATTTATTGGTTCCATCAGTTCCTATATAAATAAAAAATATAATTATGAGCAGATATTCCTAATAAATCAAAAACTAAATTTGAGTTAAGTTTTTTCACTTATACCTCCAAAATTAGGTTCTGCATTGACAATTTTGTTATCCGCCATCAGCTTTTACCAAATACAGGTCTTGAATCTCTACTAACACAAAAATATCACCAAATCCAGAATGGTTGTTAACATGGTATTGTATCTCGAAATTGTAGAAACTTTTTATAATTATTATACATGCACATAATCAGCTTTGTAGGTTTTTCATTGAATTGACGTTTTTATTTGAATTTTCATACAATATTTTTGTGTTCAGTTCTTGTAGGGTGCTAAAAATATATGAACCCAAAGTATTATTAACCGAATCTAAACCGGTAACCAAAGAAAACCAAAAAATTTGAAAAAATATCTGAAGAAACCGATCTAAATTTCTAAATTAATATGCAATATTAATATTTGAAACAAAACAATTTTTTACATCACATATTCAATTAAAAATTTATATTGACATGTTATCTAAAAAATAAGTATTTAAAATTTAAATAAGTATATTAAATATCCAATTCTATATAAATAAATACTGTATATATTTTTATTTTTTAGATTTTACTTCAGGTATATTTGAACCGATCCGATATCCAATATAATTCGAATTGAAACAATATATGGTTACTCTATGGGTTTTAGGATGTGATGTAAATTAGAATTGAAACCAATATGTTATATCTGAATCCGATCTGTATTTATAAATTTACTAGAATGAGACATAGGGTATGATGCAAATTAGAATCAAAATCTGAAATACCGATCTAAACCCTAATGGGTTCCGAATAGCCATGCTTAGGATTTATCTTATAATAAACACTTCAAATTTAAAAGAGATGTATCATGATAAACATTTTTATGTTTTTAAAAAAAAAAAACACTATTGCATGATAAAATCAAATTAACATAGTACCTTTGATTAGTGAATTGGTGGAAACGTTTTGAACTTTATTAAACAAGTTTGTTTTCTCTTCTTTACAATGATTTGTATTTATCTTTGTTTAGTCATCCATTTGATATATATCAGGTATTTATAGTTGAACCCCCATTGTCCCACATTAATATTTGTTAAGATATGACTTTTGACTAACAAAGATTACCAAAAAAAAGATCAGGTCAAAGATAGTTTTTTAGAAATGTCAAAACTTCTTGAATATCAGTCTAATTATGTTTCTAAAACACACAAACAATATACATAATAATTCTATAAAGAAACACGTCATATTCTACCTCATAATTAGTTGATTTGTCATTGGACAAACGAGAAGACAATGGTCTTCGGTATTCAAAGCTCGTCAATGTATTTTCTACTGAAACATTAATGCATTTTTGCCAGCCTTTCCATTTATATGAAAAAAAAAAATCCAAAAATGGACACTACATGAGATGTTGAACATGTCAATTTTCCCATTATTTTACATCTTTGAATAATGGAGAGAAGTTGACCAAAATGATACTGCCATAACAAACTAAATATGAAGTTAGGCTTCTTACTTGGATACATCATAGGAGCATGTTCCGTAGCCTGCAAGCAACATATAAAATATCTTATCTATTATTACGTATTTATGTTATAACAAAACGATGTTATTAGAGAGGTTATCCCAAATCCAATAATGTATTTCTTGTGTCATTTATCTTATTTTGGAAAATAAGTATTTTTTTTGTAACACCACTTTCATTAAACCTCAAACATTCAGACTACAAGGATAATTAATCTTAGCGTTGAAAGCATAAGAACATAGCACATAAACTACAAGGATAGTAACAGAGAAATTTCTAAGATAGTAAGACAGCAAATTCAAAGCAAAGTTCGAATCTGTCAAGATAAGATTCACAGCAATGCCGGAAGGTTGAAACTTAGGCACACTATTAAGTCGTGACATCAATACCCAATCCGACCTCGGAGTATCGTCTAAACAAAATCCATTGCATCTTCTAGCTCCGTACGTACCCATACACAAGATGACAAAGCAGTTATAGACTTGGATAGTCTATGTGGCACAAAAAAAAGACTTGGAAAGTCTCCCTTGCTTGTAGGAAGAAGGGGAAATACTTTTTATGGAGAAGGAAAGTGATGATGGCGGTGATGAAGATGGTGGTGATGATGATGAGCCCGGTGAATTCACCGGTAAAGAGGAAACTATTTTTCTCTTCAGGATAGAAAGATATAACATTGAAGGCATATCAGTTTCGGTAAAAACTCCGATTAATCCAATGGAGGTATTTATGTAAGAAAATGAAGAAATAGGATGAACTTGCTCAAGAACAAGAAAGAGAGAGAGAAGTGAATCCGTGGGAGAGAAAGATAAGAGAGAGAATGAGCAAAGAGTAAAGAAGGATTTTCTTTCCTTGATTAATTCAGAATGCAAGTTACAATATTTAAAGAGCTATAATCTGGAACAAGACAAGAAGGATTAAGAATAAAGAATTGAAATTGTTGGGTGAGTGATAGTGGTCCTTCATAAACGGTCTTCCTTGCCTTAAGTGAACATGTGATTTCTAGTATATTTAAATCCATACTTGCTGTCCATTGTTGCAGACTCCAAAAGCTCCCTCACAACTTCTGGACACACTTCAGATTGATTTAAATAATTGCCTTGCCTTCCAATATCAGTGCCTTGCCTTCCAAACAAAGTTAGGTCACTGCTTGCTTGTAGGTCAAGTCTTGTACGGATCACATGGTTTTAACTCGCCCAAACATACTGATCCTTTCTTCTTCCATTCTTCATGTCATCATATCAATATTACCCCTTAAGATTTACCATAAGGTATGGTTAAGCTTGGAATCCATGAAGACATTCCTCATTAAAACCTTTTGTATGAAAAATCCAATGGGATAAAAACACACAAAGAAAAAAGAGTAGATGCTTCATGGCTTAAGAGAATCATGATCTAGACAAGTCTATGAGTCCTAATCTTGGATGAATAGACTCACAGACTTTAGTGCTTGCTCCCTTGGTGAAGATATCTGCTAGCTGATCTTCACTCATAGTGTAGCAAGGTAGGATGATCTTCTGCTCCACTGCTTGTCTAACCTTGTGACAATCCACTTCAATGTATTTTGTTCTTTCATGGAAGACTGAGTTTGATACTATGTGTATGGCCGCCTGGTTATCACAATGCATTGGGATTGGTGTTGTTGTCTCTATGCCCAAGTCTCTTAGCAGGTTCCTGATCCAGATGAGCTCACTAGTCAGCTTCCTCATGGCTCTATACTCAACCTCAGCACTTGAACAAGATACCACCTTTTGCTTCTTGCTCTTCCAAGTAACCATATTGCCTCCTATGAAGGTGCAATAGCCTGTAGTAGACCTCCTGTCCACTCTATCACCAGTCCAATCTGCATCACAATATCCCACAATCTTTGTGCTCTTGTTGCAACTCATCCAAACACCTTGACCAGGAGCCTCCCTTGGGTATCTCATGATTCTCTCCACCATATTCCAATGATGAACCTTTGTTGCTTGCATATACTGGCTTACTTGATTCACAGCAAAGCAGATATCTGGTCTTGTAATGGTGAGATAGATCAGCTTCCCAACCATTCTTCTATAGAGCTTGAAATCGCCAAAAGGAGTATCATCAATCTCCCCCTCACGCAAGACTTTGTAACCCTCTTCAAGTGGTGTCTTAGCTACTCTTGCTCCAAGCTTTTTTGCCTCATTTAAAAGATCAAGTGTGTACTTTCTTTGAGATACGAACAGCCCCTCTTTAGAGCGGCACATCTCAATCCCTAGAAAGTACTTTAGCTCACCCAAATCTTTAATATCAAAGCTAGATTTAAGGAAAGTTTTAGTAGATATGATACCTTCCTTGTTGCTTCCTGTGATGATGATATCATCCACATAGATCAGAATCACCATATTTCCTTGCTTACTTGTGAGGGTGAAGAGAGTGTGATCAGCTTCTGATTTCTAAACATAACACTTAATATAAGGTTTTCTTGATGTCTACATAACTTAAACTAAGTTTTTTCTATAATAGGTATGATATTTATACTTTGAATTTTATAAATAAAATTTTAAAAGAGAATACATAAAAGTATCACTGAATTGAACAAACAAACACTAAAATTTAATGTTTTCTGTTTGAACTCAATCGATCACCATTTTAGCACATAATTCTATTTACTATCAAATTCAAAATATAACAAAAAATTAAAAAAAAATAAAAAAAAATATTTTGATGATTTTTTTAATTGTGAATTAAATGTAAGATTTATAAACAGATGTACCATATTTTATTAGTATAAGCATATTAAAAGTTTGTTTGCATGATATAAATAAGTAATCTTGTTGAATATAAAGTTGTCCAAAAAATAAAGTTGTTGTATATAATTAAATTAGAATTTTATGTCCATAATTTTTAAAAACACAAGCATAATTCAATTTGATATGGAAATAATACATATATATATATACTTGCATAGTTCAAACAAGATATATGATATAAAACAGCCAAACAAAGACACATAAGAGTAGATACGAAACTAATAATTTAAAGAAAATGATAAAAAGTTATGCATCACCAAAATCAAAATAAAACACAGTCCCAGTCAAACTATCTTAGTAATCGTATATGGAAATTTTGTCAATGCAGCAAGACTGAGTCTTAATATCCTTATAAAAAATAAGTTCAACGAAAAGAGATGATAAGAAAATAAAGAAAAGCAATCACAATAATAAAGAGTCACATATAACATAAAACCAAACTCTTCAAGTTAAAAACAAATGTTAAATGAAAACTTAATGAAAATAAACATCCCAGGTGAAGAACAGACCAATCCCTAGTATAATATAAAACAAGCATTTTTTGGGCAAAGATAAAACAAACATTAAAAATTAAAAACACTTCTTTGATTGTCGTTGACATCTGATGGTGAAATTATTGTTGTAAATGCTGAGCCACCTTTAGAGAATTGGTTCTCGAATTTCATTTTATGGCATCATGTTTTGAACATATGAATATTTCCTTCACGATGTTGCAAAATTCGCTACACAACATCAAAAAAGCATTAAGTTTTTTTTTTATTTCCCTAAAAATAAAGAGAAGAAGAAAGAGGAAACTTACGGCCATTGATCGCCCCTAACAAGCACCATATCTCCTTCATTATCTTTGAAAGTTAGTTTCCATTGATTGTGCAATTTGCCTTTGATGTTAAAGAGTTTTTCTAGTTCAACGATCATGTGATTGTATCCATCAAAAGCAGTTAAATCCACAGTTCTAACATCACTTTCCATGTGAACCTGGTCAATAAACATATCAAGTGTTTGTGAACTAAATATAGTCGTCTCAATCTGTTACAAAAAGTTATGCAAGTTACTTGTCAATTATATCTACTGTATTAAAATAAAATTGTGAGTGAAACTATATATAAAATCCAGTCTTTTCTCATAAATAACATGACTAGTTTTATGAAAGCTTATGTCTAATAATGTTCTACTTATTAATAATAAATAGTTTTAGAATTGACTAAGAAGTAAGAATAAGTGGATGATGATTGTTTCCATACCTTAGTACTACTTGTAGTAAAACTAATTTCCTTTCTTTGGAATTCTGTTAGTGATGTCTCTGTTTGAATTTGATCAAGCTTTTCTTCTTCAAAGATTTCAGTAATTTTAGTCTTTTGGTATGAGTCAAGTGGTTCCAAAACATCTCTTTCTTTGGGGGAAGCCCTTAGATCAACTCCAAACAATCTAAAGCTACCAGATGCATTGGTGGTTAAATTTGTTTTTGCTGACTGGACCATTTGGCCATTGTAATTTGTTGTGGACATAGCAGGACCTGCATAGCTCACTAGCCAACCAGATATATTTTTTTGAATCGTTAGCTTCATATAGTAACTAAGTTGAGGAAGACTTCATATTTAAACTTATATATCGAAATATGATGATAATTAGTCCAAAAAAACATAAATTATTAAAAATATTTTCTTACCAAATTCATTTATTTCATGTTGGCGTTTGTTTGTTAGAAAATCTGTCTTGAGAATGTTTGACGAAGGCATTAAAGGTTTGATCTCTCATGGAGAGACCTTATTAGGTCTTGGAATTGTTGCAACTTCATCCCACTGTACCTATAAAAATAAGTTTGTGGATTTTACTTATTATTCTTTTGAAATCATAATTTAAAAAGTATAATAAAAAACTAGTTAAGAATAATTTTTACTTGTAGGCGTCGCCATTCTGAATCCTTCCAATTAATGGAGAAATCTTCCACTTTTAATATTGTCCCAGAATATCTTTGCAGTAAAAAAATATAAGTAATCATATCTGGTATAAAAGTTTTATATGTGTAAAACTTACGCTATTTCATTAAAATCACGTCCCTCAAACTTCATAGTAAATCTTGAACCTATATTGAATTTCTTGTTCACTGAATCTATGAATTTTTTGCAGTTGACAATGAATTTGCTCGACCTAATATATCATATCAAGAATATAATAAAATATACTTATGTAAGTAAAATATTCTCATGATGTTTAAGTAGAGTAATGAAGTGTGTCTCCTTACTTTGGCTTATAAACCACCTCGAACATACATTTGGTTTTAATAGCAATTGATGCAGTAACAATTAAACCATGGTGCATAATCTCTTTTGAAATTACTGATGATGATATGGTACTTTGTTGAGGACTTGCTTTTCTGATTCCAACTCGCGATTCCCCATTCTCTCCTGTAAAAAAAATAAAAAAAATACTTAAAATACAAAAAAAAATTAAGAAACAAAAGAGGTGTAAAATGTCATAACGTATATACCTAAGGAATACAAAACAGTCTCCAACAGCCAAACTTTTTTCTTTGCAAACTCATTCCAACCACATGAGAAAAGATGTCTTTGTGGTGCACCTAGTTCATAATTTATAGATAAATAAAGATTTGTAGTAACTACCAAAAAAAACTGATATAAAAACTTAGCTACCTCTAAAAGTGTGCTTAAATTTCCAGACATGATCATGGAGATCTTTAGCAACTATCTCTTGACTCGGTGTTAGCTGTGACATATCCTAAAAAAAGTTTAACACAAAGCATTATTTAAAAGTTTACAATTTAAGTCAACTATGAAATTATTTGGTGTACATATTTAATGAAAATACCAATATAGGAAGACATTCAGTGGCATGTTTTTTAAGTATAGAAAAAACACCATGTGTGCTGGTATCGAAGCAATTAACACCTTGGTAAAATATTTAATGTTTTGTTCATTGTTGTTCTTAGGAACAAAGATTTCAACTTCCTAAATAATTAAAAAAATCATAAGATTATTTAAATATATTATAAGAAGAGGTACTATTATATTATAAATAAAATCTAAAATTTTCCACTTACAGGTGAACATGGTAACAATGAAATTTTTGCATAAACTTCATCTGTATTGGTCTCCACCTAAAATCATGCAGAAAACATAATAAACCCTAAATATGTACAATTTTAAGCCAATTGATCTTATGTGTATTTTCTTTAAAAACGGAAACATCAAATACCAAAGATACATACCTTAAGCTTGATATTAATAACATTACATTGAATTTTTGAAGAAATATCAAAAATTGGTTTTAATTGGCACAAACCGTCATTTGTTGATGTTACAAGCTGGCAAAGTCATAAAATTGTAGAAATTTTTTATAAAATAACAAAATAGGAGAAATAATGTGAAAGTATTCATAGAAAAACATTTACCTCCTCTATGTGCCCCTGAGGAAAATAATAAACTTGTTCTCCAATTATTGGGAGGTCAAACAGAGATCCAGCACATAACTTCCATAACTGATCGTATAAATTTCTATTGGTTCTTTCAGTTCCTATATGAATACATAAAATATAATTATGAGCAAATATTCCTAATAAAATAAAAACTAAATATTCCTAATAAAAACTAAAATATTCGCCATCAGCTTTTACAAACTACCGGTCTTGAATGGCAATTTACACGAAAATATCACCAAACCCACCATGTTTGTTAACATGGTATTGTATATCAAAATTGTAGAAACTTTTTGTAATTATTACACATGCACATAATCAGCTTTGTAAGTTTTTCATTAATTGGTGTTTTATTCTAATTTGCATATAATATTTTTGTATTCAGGTATTGTTATATGGATTTGTAAGGCCTAGGCATATATCTGTAATCCGAAATCCGAACTGAATCCAAACCAAAAAACCTGATTCGTAACCCGGTCCGAAATGTAAAAAAAAATTGAATGGATATTGTAGGGTGCTAAAAAAATATCCTAACCTGAAGTGTTATTAACCGAACCCGAACCGGTAATCCCAAAAAAAAAAAATCAGAAGAAACTGATCTAAATGTCTAAATTAATATGCAATATAAATAGTCGAAACAAAAAATATGTATATCAGATATTCAATTACATATTTATTTTGATATCTAAAAATAAGTATTCAGAATTTATATAAGTATATTAAATACCCAATTCTATATAAATAAATACTGTATATATTTTTACTTTTAAGTTTTAGATTTTAATTCGTGTATAGTCGAATCGATCTGATATCTGATATAATTCGAATTCGAATGATATATGATTACTATATGGATTTTAGAATGTGTTACAATTTAGAATCGAGACCTTTGTGTTATATCCGAACCCGATCTGTATTTACAAATTTACTAGAATGATACATATGGTGTGATACAAATTAGAACCGAAATTTGAAATACCTGATTCGAACCTTATCGGGTTTTCGGAACACCGAGACCTAGGATTTATCAGTATTATAAAACACTTCAAATTTAAAAGACATATATCATGATAAACAGTTTTGTGTATTTTTAAAGAAAATAAATACTATTACATGATAAAATCATGATTATTCATGAAATTGAACCATACAGCTAGATAATTAACATAATACCTTTGATTAGTGAATTGGTGGAAACCCTTTGAATTTTATTAAACGAGTTTGTTTTCTCTTTTTTACAGTGATTTGTATTTATCTTTGTTTAGTCATCCATTTGATATGTCAGGTATTTATAGTTGAAACGTCATTGTCCTACATTAATATTTCTTAAGATATATGATTTTTGACTAACAAGGGTTACCAAAAAAATATCAGGTCAAAGATAGTTTTTTAGAAATGTCAAAACTTCTTGAATATCAGTCACACCCACATAAATAATAGTTCTATAAAGAGACACGTCGTGTTCAAAACAATAAAAAATAAAATAAATAAAGAGACACGTCATACTCTACCTCATAATTAGTTGAATTGTCATTAAACAAACGAGAAGACTATGGTCTTCAGATATAAGAAAATTCAAAGGTCGTCAATGGATTCTCTACTGAAACATTAATGCATTTTTGTCAGCCTTTCCATTTATATGATAAAATCCCAAAATGGACACTACATGTGGTGTTGAACATGTCAGTTTTCCCATCATTTACATCTTTGATTAATGGAGAGAAGTTGACTAAAATGATACTGAAAAGGCATAACGAACAAAAATATGAAATTAGGCTTCTTACTTGGATACATCATACTATCATAGGAGCATGTTCCGTAGCCTGCAAGCAACATATAAAATATCTCATCTATTATTAGGTAATTGTGTTATAACAAAAAGATGTTATTAGAGAGGTTATCTCAAATCCAATCATGTATTTGACTTAAGTATTTTTTTTTTGTAACACCCCTTTCATTAAACCTCAAACATTCGGACTACAAGGCTAGTAAATCTTAGCGTTGCAAGCATAAAAACATAATATATAAGCGATAGTAGTAGAGAAATCTCTAAGATAGTAAGACAGCGAATTCAAAACAACGTTCGATATGCGTCAAGATAAGATTTAAATGTCTTTTTTTTTTTTTTGCTAAAAGATTTACGGCAATGTCGGAAGATTGAAACTTAGTCACGTTAAGTCGTGATGTTGACATCCAATCTGCACCTTGAAATATCGTCGAAATAAAATATGTTGCATCTTCTGCCTCCGTACGGATCCACTATACAATATGACAAAGCAGTTATAGACTTGGATAGATTCCCTTGCTTGAGGCAGAAGGGGAAACACTTCTCATGGAGATTAGCCCGATGGAGATTCTTAGAACGCTGGGTAAAGAGACCAAACTCCCCCATAAATTGGGATGTGAAACATAGCGGCTGAGATGTTGAAAATTAAGCCTAGTGGGCTCTTCGGCCCCAAAATCCAAAGTTGGAAGGCCATCTTGATCTCATTTCTTGTTTCCAAAGATGAGGAGGAGTGTTGGTACAGGTCTCCCGTCTTCCCGATTTCCGTTACACTGCAGCGGGGGAGCTCGTTGGAGGGTATCTCTTTCCTGATGAGGAAAGGGACATGAGCGAGAGAAACCAGCAGACACTGAGGTTGGAATTTTTCGGTGGAAAGATCGGAAAAGCAGCTACGGCACCAAGGTGAGACATGGTGGGAGAAGTTGACTGGAACGGAGGAGACGAAGACACAAGAAGGCGCTTCTTCTCATGGCAAGTGACTCTCTGGAGAGAAAATCATTGAGAGACACCGGAAGCAAGCATGTAAACGAAGAGACAAATGGCGAAACAGAGAGAGGATGCTAGAGATTGAACAGCGGAGCAGAGATCCCGACGCTGGCAGCCGGAGGCGCCACAGGCGCCCAGAAAGGAGGATGACGGCTCTGCCTTGATTCTCGGGCCTGAGAGCTTTCTAGAGTGAACTGTCTTTTTATCAAGCCAGCCTTTCCATGTATATGAAAAAATCCAAAATGGACACTGCGTGTGATGTTGAACATGTCAATTTTACCATCATTCACATTGGATACATCATAGGAGCACGTTCCCTAGCATACAAGCAACATATAAAATATCTCATCTATTAGTACGTACTCTGCATACATAAATTATCTCATCTATAATGTTATAACAAAAAGATGTTATTAGAGAGGTTATCTAAATCCAATCATGTATTTCTTTTGTCATTTGTCTTATTTTTGGAAAATAAGTATACATGGGTAAATCCATATATAAAATAGGGCAGAACATTTTATATATATAAGAGAGATATTTTTGGCAAAACTAATCGATAATTCATTTTAGTAACCTACATGGTGCAAGAAATGCACCGAAAGTAACAAGCAATGCAATTGTTCCCATTGGTTCGATAATCAATACTATTAAAAGGGAAATAGTCATAGAAAATCTATTTATGCATGTTGTTTAGACCCTTTCATTAGACTTAATTTTTTTGGTCTTACCTTTATTTTCTCGAAATATACAACATTATTATTAATCTATAAGATCTTTCTAAGATTTTGTCATTAATTTGCTTTATTTATTACATTATATCATACACGTAAAAAATAGTAACTAACAGCTAATTATAAACGACTCATAGACCCATTAATTACGTATAAAAGTCCATGAGGTTTGGACCCACTTTGAATAAATAATTTCTAATTTTAAAAATATTTAAGTTACAAATTCTCATAATAGCAAATTTTAAATTTATGTATCTTTTATGTCTTTAGTATCTAAATATTAGAAACTCTCATATGAGTATAAATGATGATATCATGTGGTATGAGTTAGTTTAATTCAAATATCTATAAAATACTTTTAATTTTGGATAAATAGCAGGTCTGGATATCCGAAAATATCTAAAACCGGAACAAATATCCAAACTCTAAAAAAATCCAAAAATAAATACCGAAAAACCCCTAAATTTTGCCTGAAATCCAACCAAATGAACCAAAAAATACCCAAAAAATTATTCAAATATTTGAAATATATTTTAAGATTTTGAAATTTCACTTGAAACCCCATCGAAAAATTCAAACCTGAAATTTAAAAGAATAATCTATGATACCAAAAACATATATTAAATACCAAATATACCTAATATACACAATATATTTCAGGTATTTTGAGTATTTTAGTCGGATCTCGGGTAGGATTCAGACCCAAACCGAGACTCACGGGTCAAAAACTATCCAATAGATACTTTGCACGGGATCGAAACCCAACCAAATCTATATTTTCGGTTGCTTTTAGTTAATTTTCTTGGATCCGGATAGAATATTCAGACCTAAGAAAGAGTTACGAATAAATACAAATGCATATACAAAATCTCAAACAAACTACTTCATAAATTATATAGTTTTAAACAAAT